>CALYDF020000088.1:0-20582 GCA_944474145.2 Dicrocoelium dendriticum
AGATAGGTGCGGCGTATAGGGGTTGCGGCTAGGTGCGGCGTACAGTGGTACCGGCTAGGTGCGCGCGTAGCGTCGTGGTGCGTGCACGGCCATTGGTCCACGCCGTCCAAGGTCAACCGTCAATGACCACTCATACTCCGCCAGTCTGTCTGTCGTTCACTGTTTAACCTAGGTTTCTGATTAGACAGGGTGCAAAGTCCTTCACTGTGTACTTAATACAGCTGTAGTGGAAGGACAAATTTTGCCTTCAAAATGGTCGCAAAAGTCCTTAACCATGGATTCAGGTTTATAGTTGACGGTTAAGGACTTTACCACCCATTTTCGCCTTCAAAGTCCTTTTTGTGCTAGCAGGGTAGGGAGTGTTCATATTTTTGACGTTTCTCACGTTTTTGTAAGGTACAGGTATTCCTAACCGTTTTGTAACCGCTGTAGTCATGGGCTGATCGTGTGATCCTAAAGCAGTCCCACAACTTCTGTTCATTAGGGATCTCAGTTCACGATCAATCCACGGAGGGCCTCTAGAGAGCGGTCGCGTTTTGGAAATGGAGACAATTGTGCAGAATGATGTCAGCTTGGAGTATAGAAGATTCCAGGCACCGTCCACATTGAGCTGTGCGGGAATATACCAATCCATAATACTTGCGGCCGTTTTAAGACGAAGGGCATCAGCATGCCAGAAATTTCGGCAGACGGCACATGAGTTGTGAATGGTAAAGCGACGGGTCCATTGGAATAAAATAGTACAATGATCGCTTTTACCAATGGGTTGAAAGACTGTTAGGTCCATGACGTCTGACTGCGCTGGGGAGAGCACAAGGTCCAGGATATGAGGCGACTGGCCGGCGAGAATACGAGTCGGCATGGACACATGTTGATACAGGCTGCAGTCGACAACGGTATCAAGTAAGGCGGCGTCAAATGAATCAGGTGGTCGATTGCAAAGAAAGAGGTCCTAGTCGATAGTCGGAACACTGAAATCTCCCAGAATAAGACAATCCATTCCAGCACCGTGCTTCTTGATCAGTTCCAACAGGCAAGCTCCCGCGCCCAGTGGCGCCCTGTAGATGAGATCAATCAAAGAAGATCTGCACCCGTCATGAATGCGACACCAAAGGGCATCGAAATCGCTGTCATTGTCACATGAGACCTCAACTAGATGGGACTTCAGATCCGCCCTCCAGTATAGTATTACGCCGCCTCCCGACTTCCTCCCATGACGATAGGCCCGAAAAAGGTGGTATCCAGGGATAGGTACTTCAGAGTCAATGATGTCAGGTAATAACCATATTTCAGTGATGGCCATTAAATCAGGACAAACATCTGCGGCAAGAGTCTGGATCTCATCAAGTTTATTTCGCAGACTACGAACATTAGCGAACAGCACACGCAGTCCGTTCTTTTGCGTTACTGTCCTGGGGTGACAAAAATCGGCCTCCAACGGGTTCTCGGAGTTTTCCGAACTACGCGAAAATCCACGATATGAAGGTCCGTTTCACCATTCGCCCGACGGGTCCTCAGCTCACCAACGGCTTTTTTCATTTTGATCCGATCTGCCGGGGAGAGACCTCAACACATAAAACGGCTTGCCTTTGAGCCGCGAGGTCCGTAGGAGAATGCGTTGACATTCTTCTTCGTTCTGGAACACAACCTTTAGGGGGCAAGGCTTGAGGGAATCTTCTTGTTTCTTACCTAAGTGGAAAGCCGAGATAATGTTGATTCCCTGTTCGCTTTCGTCGAATAACACAGAGATGAGTCGTTCTAGGAACACTTAGTCGTCTAACATCCTTCCGGCTGGGGCATCTTTAGTCGATTCAGGCGCATTCATAATGATGAGACACCGGTCAAGGGAGGGTGGTAGGGTACGCCTGGTGGTTTGCGGTTGGGAAGGATTTGCGCTGTCTTTGATCAGCAATTCCAAATGGTTAATCTTGTAAAGGACAGATTTGAACTGCGACTGAGGGGAGGAAGTCTTGGATTTGAACTTCAACCTAGTCTTAGCGTTATACATATAGCCAGATGCGGTAATACTGTGCTTTACAACCGATGCGTATGTCTTGGGCTCACTGTGATGGACGTATTCCAACGGCCCGGAGAAAGCATCAGACCGCCCGAGACCTCGTTTACCTGTGGCGGAGGTTGGTGTGGAGGCAGAAAGAGGAGAATGAGGAGTAATTAGGGGGACCTGGGTTTCGGGTGCTTTGGGTTTCGTTGGAATGTGGCGACGGCTGACCGACAAGAGCCCATTCACATGACGTCTGTTGTTTAAGGAAGCACGGCAGACATCACAAAAGAAAACAATAGCTGGAGAAGTTATCAGCTGTAGTGCTTCATACTGATCAGGACCGATGCCACAGCAAGCAATATTGAGTTCGTTGAGTGGTAGAGAGCAGAAGGAAGGTCCCGTGTCAGCTACTTCGCATCCAGATCTTCCAAGGATTGCTACCAGCCGTCACACCCATGGAAGATGTAGTCTAAATATGTCGCGATTCTCCGGAAACAATCTAGGTTCGCTTTTCCTCACTAAAAAGACTTAAGTGGACCGGAATGCTCAGTGGGACGTCGCTATTCGCAGTTGCGCTCTAGAAGCCAGTTCCAACGTATATTAACGACGCGACAAGCGAGCTTTTCATTGGAGTTTCATTGGAGTGGTAAAGCGCAGATAGGGCATCCTGTGTCAGCTACAGCACATCCCGTTCAGAGCAAGGATTGTGCGACATGCTGCGAGGCGGTATTCCGCAAGGGACCATTACGGTCACGGGTTTCACGGGTTTGCGCAGAACGAGTAAGCGTAGCTTTTCGGTGGTTCTGCCTCGGGATCTTACGGCAAGGTCCTGATCTCTTCGGTAGGTACCAGATGTTGTGGGTCTCGACGCAGTAGTGGTGTTCAGCACAAGAATTCAGCGAGTTGACTGTGGGAACGTGGATACCTGGAACAAGAGAGTGGTGTAGGTAAGTTCGGCAAAGTTGGATAGAAGCAAAATGATAGAAGCGCCGCGTGTTAGCTTGGCAAATGGCCAGATCTTAGCAACGTGGAAGACCAGCGAGGTAAGAGCCAAGCGTCTAGGCGCTGTTTGAAGGCCTCCGTATTGGGCGCTGAGACAACAACTTCAGGGAGGGCGTTCCAAGCGAAGGCAATACGCACACTGGAACTGTTTCTTAGGCACAGAGGGCGACTGCTACGAGTCATCAGTTTGAGTGAGTGCCCTCGAAGATGATCTGTACGGGCGCGGACCAGCAATCCTGCGTTTGGGTGCCTGTTTTTAGTCAGGACGGAATAAGCTAAGATAAGGTCGCCACGAAGCCTGCGATATTTCAACGGGAAGAGGTTAAGGGCCGCCAGACGCTCCTCATACGAGAAGTGGGATAGTCCGTCCACTCTCTTAGTGGCCCTGCGCTGTACAGTTTCCAGCATGGCCTTGTCCTTCAGGTACGGCGGCTGGACAAGTATGTTGTACACCAGCAGCGGACGTACTAAAGTGCTATAGAGAAGGACGAATGTCTCTCTAGGGAAAGACCCTAGTGCACGTCCAAGGAGGGCCAGGCGAACGCTAGCCTTTCGCGCCAGTGTAGCTACATTGGCGCTCGGGCTCAGGTCGGTGGATATTATGGTCCCCAGGTGGCGTTCCTGGGATGTGGCCTTAAGATGCACACCGCCGATATTGTACGGATTAGCCACACCTTGCCCAATGTGCATGACTTTGCACTTGTCGATGTTAAACGGGAGCGAATTTTTCGAGGCCCAAGAATAAGCAGCATCGATATTTGTCTGGAGAATGCCTGATCACTTGGCCTGCGGATAGGTCGCCATATCTTAGCGTCGTCCGCATAAAGCAGTATGTGGCTGCTGATACAGGATGGGAGGTCGTTGCTGAACAAATTGAACAGCAGGGGCCAGAGGATGGATCCCTAGGGCACCCCGGTCGTGGCAGCCAGAGCGCTGGTGAGTGCGCCGTTTACACGAACTTAGTAGGTGCGGCCAGACAGGTGGGTACTTAGCCAGCAGATTGTTTGCTGGTCGATCCCCAAACTCGGCAGTTTGCTCAACAGCAGTGCGTGATTTACCCGGCCGAAAACAGCAGGATCCTTGCATACTCAGCAGATAGGAGTCTAACAGTTTCGTAAATCTTTCCTCACATTGTGCACTAACGACCAGTTCAGGCAAGCGATTCCAGTCCTTTACCACTCGAGTTGATAGGGTGAAATCAGAATGAATCCGGACCCTCCTCGGCTTAAACAGTTTCCAAGAGTGACCCCGTGTCGAGCTATCAGCGCAGAGCTGGAAGAACGCTTGCAGTTCACACCCCATCTGTCCTCGCAATATCCGTCTGGTGTAAATCAGATCACCCCGACGTCGACGGTAGTCCAAGGAAAACATGTTCATCTGTCGAAGACGCTGAGTGTAAAGCAGGTCACTGAGCGCTGAGATGGATTTCGAGGCTTGTCGCTGAACTCTTTCAATCATAACACGTTCAGTCTTTGTAAAAGGGTAGGCCGCAGGCAAACCGTACTCGAGGATAGGGAGCACATGGGAAGCAAAAAGAGGTCTGAAGACCTCTGGAGTCATTCGGGAGAACTCTGTCCTAATGGCACAGAGCATCCTATTCGCAGCCGCTATCTTCCTCCGGGTGTCCTCGGTGGTACGCAGATCGGGAGATACGAGTATACCAAGGTCTTTCTCACAGGCAACATTCCTGATCAAGAAACCACCAATGTGATAGGCGCCAAATGGGTCAGAAGAGCTGATCGGCAGGACAGAGCACTTCTCACGATTGATGGGTAAACGCCATTCCGAAGACCAGCTATGAAGCAGGTCTAGTTTCTATTGCAGTCGGTCAGCGGCTTCAGATGTTGGTACCTCCATCCATAACTTCAGGACATCGGCATAAAGCAGACAATCGGTCTGGAGTACAGATGGAAGGTCATTAATGTTGACTTTAAACAGCTCTGGCCCAAGGACAGAGCCTTGTGGAACCCCACTGGTCATGGGAAGGGAAGCGGAGTAGACCCCATTCACCTACACTCGCATGCTACGGCCATCCAGAAAATCAGTGATCCATGAAAGAATCTCTCCAGAAACACCAATGCTCCGAAGTTTAAACAGAAGCCGTTCGTGTGGTACTGTATCAAATGCCTTCTTGAAGCCAACGAAGACAATGTCTAAGCGATTTCCGGCATCTAATGACCTGGCCCACCTCTCTATGGCAACGAGCAGGTTGGAAACACATGAGCGAGCTCGCCTGAAGCCATGCTGCGCAGAGGAAATGACATTCAAGCCGTCAAGGTGACTCTGAAGGGCTCGCTTGAGAATTCGTTCCATGACTTTACAAACTATAGATGTTAAGCAAATTGGTCGATAGTTTCCGGAGTCCTGACGATTTCCACCTTTATATATGGGCTTGACGGTGCCCATTTTCCAAGCAAGCGGGAGACGCCCCGCATCAAGAGACCGCTGAAAAATTTGGCAAACAGGTACAGCGATGTACTCAGCTAGGGTTCTGAGGAACCAAGGGTGTAGCCCACCAGGACCTGGTGATGAGTTCGGATTTAGCTCGAAAAGAAGCTTGGCAACCAATTTGGGGCTGATTTCTAAGCTTTCTAAAGTACGTGAAGGCGCAGACGCTAAATCACAGGTAAACGGTGGCTCAGGCGAGAAGACCGAGGAATACTGCAGGGCCAAGTGTCCGGCTTTTGCATCATCATCATGAAGAGTAGTATCATTTTCTTTGGAATACAACGCAGGTATTCCATTACCAGGTTTCGTACGTCTCCGCAGATAGGAGAACAGTAATTTGGGAACGGTGGAAGATTCCTCAGCCAAGCGGCGCCCGTACTGTTGTCGTTTCTCTCGCTTTTTGAATGTGCAGATATTCCTGACCGCTTTGTAATCCAGGTAGTCCAGAGGCGATTGTGTAGTCTTGAACTTATCCCACAATTTGCGTCGACGGCGCATAAGGGATTTTAACTCTCCATCAATCCAGGGAGGGCCATTGGAAAAACGTTTCTTTTTGCATAGTGGAACGACCTGGGTTATGACGGACTTGAACTTGGAGTACAAGAGGGTCCAAGCGTCATCAACATCTAAGTGATGAGGGATACCCAAGTCCATAGCGCCGGCAGCAGTTTTTGTCCTTACCCGATCAGAACGCAGTTTGCGCAGCTTCAGCGGGTGACCTCGGAGACATCCTGGTAGCACAATCGTACCAATAAACGTAGCAAACTGGACAGAAACTGAACGGGTGTGCAGTTCAGCAATAATGCATTATTTGCAGCCGAATGCATTTAGTTTGACATTAAGTAATAAAATATGATTGGTATGAGTTATAAATGATACTAGCTGACCATAACACTTTGGTTTAAATACATCCGTAGGTCATTTTATTTGCACAGTTTCTGTTTTGTATGCTTTGTTTCTGCTGCCGATGTCTTTTGCGCTATTGTTTGACTCCCTTGATGCAGTGTTTATTCCAACACCCCTCCCAGGTTTTCGTTATAGCTTGTTTGAAACCTATGTATTCACTTTCAGCGTGCCTCGTAACAAACGTTATCAATTAACTGCAAAGGTTCCGTGTCGTAACAACATTTACCGTGCATCAAAACGATTGACCTCAGGATTCAGCTACAAAGAAGTGTTTCTGTTGTCAGCTGCTAAGCGACAAAAGGGTATGAGAATCCACATAATAAAGCACTTGTACTTGCTCACACAGTGGGTCCTTCTGATAACGTTACCTAATGCTGTGAAGATGACAGGGACTGTAGCAGTCTGGAGATTCCCCGGGTTGCCTGTGTAACATTCTAACTAAAATTATTTCCCTGTGCACCTAGGAAAACGGTGTGGTTTGTTGAACTGATTGCTGAGTTCGAATGCTTGACTCGCTCGTCGCCGTTTTTGCTTGGCGTTCTTTTCGGTTGCAACTCGCAACTGCCCTGTGTGCTGTGCATTCTCCGTTCCCCTAGCTAGAGCGTCTACGGTGTCGTTCCTTTATAGCTAGATAAAAGGGAATCTTTTATTGTACCAATAAAAGTTTCCCTGCAACTCGATCTGTCTTCTCAAATCGCCTTCTGGGCTCCAGGTACAGGCGACCCACTAAAGTGGTGACCTCGAATCCGGAACAATCTCAGCGCCGGATGTTTGAAAACTTTTCTCCGGTGAGCTTGTTCCATTTATTTTTCTTATTTTCCGGTTTATTTTTATATACGGTAGCCTATAGTTTGCGTCATTTTTATGCCATGGATGCTGTAGACCCTTAGGTAGAGTCTCTGCTTAGCGTTGTATCTCTCTCTGTGCCACCTTTTTGAGAAATGGATCCTCTTTTGTGGTTCGCTTATTTTGAGGTCGAATTTTACAACCACAGAATCACTTCCGACTACGCAAAGTATTGCAAGCTCCTGTCCTATCTCCCCAAGGAGAAATCAATGCAGGTTCGTGACGTTATCATTTCCCAGACCGATAGTCGATATGAGGCTCTCAAGGAGGCCACGATCAAGCGTGTTATGCCCTCTGAGAAAGTTCGCTTGCAGCAGCCTTTCAGGGAGCTGCAGCTGGGCGACAAACTGCCCTCAACCCTGCTTCGTGAGATTCAGCAACGCCTTGGTTCTCAACCATGGACGAGACTTCACTTCGCGAACTATGGCTAAAACGGATACCGGAATACACGCAAGCGATTTTCGCTACAGTGAGCTCCTTTTTGCTCACTTAACTAGCAGATTTAGCAGATCGAGTAATTGAACGAGCATAGCCACAAGCCAGCGCCAGCAAGACCAATGCCGTCGCGTCCCAGGGCACTTCTATCACTGGCTTACAGCCAACTATAGAAGCCCACCAAACACAAGTTGGGACACTTAGTCGCCAGGTGCAACAGCTTACTATGAACCCTCGTCGTCCTAGCTGCTCAAAATCGCCCTGCAAACGTTCTAAGTCGAGCAACAGGCAAGCTAGCTGTTGGTACCATCAGCGTTTTGGAACCGCAACTCGTAAATGTGTCAAACCTTGCAACTTCGCCGAGAAGCAGGGAAACTTCTCGGCCGGTCCGTACACGCGACGGACGCGACCGGCCAACACCAAATTCGCCTCATCAGCATTAGGCATATAACTTCTTGCACCGAGTTTCTCGTCGACACTGGTGCCGAAGTTAGCGTTGTGTCCCGTAGCCCAGATGAGGTCGTCTCGCCATCGCCGACCAAGCTGCGTGCCGCCAATGGCACACCAATCGCAACTTCCTGGTGAAAGGCGGCTAACGCTCAATTTAGGCCTCCGGCGAACCTTTCGCTGGCCTTTCATAATCGCTGCCGTGCCTTTCGCCATCATAGGCATAGACTTTCTTCAACGCTTCGACCTCATCGCCGACGCTAAAAAGGATAAGCTTATCGACTCTAGGACACAGCACAATGTTCCCGGGACTAGCGCCAACCGGCTGCTATCACTCCCATTCGTGTCCTTCCTTAAGCTTCACAACCTTTACTAGAACATTTCTGCAAGCATCCTGAACTCGTTCGCGTCCTGAACGACTTGCCTCCTGTGACGTCAAACGTCATGCATCACATTTGTACTAATGGCCCACCTGTTTCGGCCCGCCCTCGCAAACTAGCCCCGGACAAGCTTAAGGCTGCTAAGGCGGAATTCGAGCAAATGCTCGAACTCGTAATCATCCGCCCGTCCAACAGTCCATGGGCATCACTAAATAAATAAATAATTTATTCTCGTCCTCGCGAGGCACACCATCAAAGCATGATCATGGTAATACAGACATGTGTGATCGGCAACTGCACAAATTAGTACATTTTGATGAATAGCAAAGGAATTTAGGTGTGGCTGTGTGTGTTGACAAGTGAAAGTATATTTACATGTGTAGTTGAAAGCAGCCTTGTTGTGTGACTTTGTGTGTTTTGTGCGCTGGGTTCGCCATCAAATGGGGGAATGGATGAAAGGCTTCTAATCGAATGACGTTCGTGATGTGCGAATTACTCTCCGGAAAAAGGAAGGGGCAGTGACCTTATTTAGTGGCGAGTCATATCCGCCACGTCACAGTGTTGTTAAACGGATATCTGTGGCTTTTTATAGGAAGGACGCTTGCCAGGCGAAATCCCACCACATCCTGGAACACTGCCGCCGAACCATTTGCTAGAACGGGATTTACCCGAACCACCCAGCTAGCACCACGTGGAGGTTGTTCGTCTGGCCTGCAGTCATCACGCCGTTCGGCCTATTCGAGTACCTTAGAATGCCTTTCGGCCTCAGCAACCCTGCCCAAAGTTTTCAGCGTTTCACTCATGAGACAACGCGGGGACTCGAAGGCGTTTATCCTTATTTAGATGACATTCTCATCGCCAGCTCTTCTGTCGAAGAACATCTTCATCACCTTGACGCACTCTTCAGACGCCTAAGGCAACATGGGGTTACCGTCAACCCCGATAACTGCGAGCTTGGCCAAAGTTCCATCGAATTTCTTGGCCACCACATATCCGCTTCTGGTATTGAAGCACTGCCAGACAAAATCCAGGCACTGAAGGACTATCCTGCTCCCAGTTCCTTCAAACAGTTACGCCGATTCTTTGGCCTAGTCAACTATTATAGACGTTTTATTCCTAACTGCGCGAGCATTGTTCAACCAATGACTGACTTGCTCCGCGGTAAACAACGGTCTTTTCATTTTCCAGATGACGCTAGACTGTCTTTTGCGAAGCTCAAAGCCGCTATCTCCAACATAGCGCTTCTCGCCCATCCAGACACGTCTGCATCACTCTCCCTGACAACTGACGGCTCCGACCCTGCCGTCGGTGCAGTTCTTCAACAACTCATCGACCATCGATGGATACCTCTAGGTTTCTTCTTGAAACGTCTACAACCTGCGGAATCGCGTTACAGCACCTTCGGTAGGGAACTGTTAGCTGTCTACCTAGGTATCAGACATTTCCGTCATTATCTCGAAGGCCGACACTTTACCGTCTTCACTGACCACAAACCATTGATCTACGCAATCAATGGTTCAACCGCCAACTATTTTCCGCGGGAAACTCGACACTTAGACTACGTTTTTCAGTTCACGACAGACGTACGCCATGTCTCAGATGCTCTTAATCCCGTCGCGGACGCTCTGTCACGCATCCATCGGATCAGCTTACCGCCTGGCACCAACATCGACTTAGCCGCCATGGCTACTGCCCAAAAAGCTGATCCCGACGTAGACAAGCTTCGATGCAACACCTCGTTAAAACTACGCGACGTTCCACTCGCTTCATCTGAGGGGACTATTCTTTGTGACGTCTCATGAACTTCTCTCCGCCTCATAGTTCCCACGTCGATGCGCCGATTAGTCTTCAACACAATCTGTCTCATCCTGGCATAGGCGCTTCGCAGAAGCTCGTAACTGGATTTTTCGTATGGTCCAACGTCAACCGCGATATCCGCCTTTGGGCTCGCGCGTGCTTACAGTGTCAGCGCGCCAAGGTATACAGACGCATCAAAAGCCAACTTGACGTCTTTCCAGCTCCTTACTCTCGTTTCGCACACGTTCATGTCGACCTGGTCGGACCTTTGCCATCATGCAATGGCTGTGTACCTCCTCACTTGTGTCGACCGATTCACCCGTTGGCTAGAGGCGATTCCGATAGTCAACTGCTCATCTGAGACAGTTGCGTAAGCTTTCCTAGAACGCTGGGTAGCTCAATTGGGTTGCCAAAGCGTAGCCATCACCGACAGAGGATCGTACTTTGAAGGATCCTTCAGCAAATTGCTCAACGTTCTTGGCTCAACGTTCTTGGCTGGCTAGCCGAACAACCTCCTCGTGGTGCCAGCTGGGTGGTTCGGGTAAATCCCGTTCCAGCAAATGGTTCGGCGGCAGTGTTCCAGGATGTGGTGGGATTTCGCCTGGCAAGCGTCCTCCTTATAAAAAGCCACAAGTATCCGTTTAACAACACTGTGACGTGGCGGATGTGACTCGCCACTAAATAAAGTCACTGCCTCTTCCCTTTTCCGGAGGATCATTCACACCTCACTGACGTCATTTGATTCAAAGCGTCCCATTGATTCCCCCTTTGATGGCGAACACAACAAACAAAAGCACAGAAAGTCACCTTTTTACCTACTCACACAACATGTCCCCCTTCCAAATACACAGTTAAACTTAGTTTTACATCTCAAAACGCACATAAATTCCCATGCTATTGGTCACAATATACTAATTTGTGTACTTGTTCATCATATATGTCTGTACTACCATGATCACACCCTTGATGGTGTGCCTCGCAGTGACGAGAATAAACTATTTATTTATAACCGAACCACCGCATACCATCCCGCGGCTAATGGGATGGTAGAAAGGTGCCACCGGCAACTCAAAGCCCCACTCTGTGCCCAGGCTAGCACACACTGGCACGAAGCACTTCCGCTCGTTCTCTTAGGCATAAGGAACACTATTAAAGTGTATTTGCACACCACTAAATCGTCACTAATCTTTGGATGCGCACAACGCTTACCTGGTGAACTCATCTCACCAAAAGCGCCGAGAATCTTCGAATAATGCGACTACGCAGCCAGCCAACAACATCACATGCGACAGCTTCAGCCTGTGTAACCCAGAGCACAGTGCTTGCGTACCAAAGTGGACGAACGCTTAACCATTTGAACGCACGTGTTCGTTCTTACTGACAGCGTACGTCGACCACTTCAACTTCCTTATTCTGGTCCGTACCGTGTCGTACGCAGAAGCGACAAGACGTTTACCATTGACTACAATGGTAAGACTGAGTCGATCAACGTCGATCGACTCAAGCCAGCATTCCTCGATAAGTCTGGCTCTTCGGTGCAACAAGCACCTTCACAGCCTGTGCCATCACAGCTCGCACCGCAACCTCAGACGAGTCAGTCCGCTCCAGCAGAACCGACAACCTCAACCGACAGCCCTCCTACTCGCCCTACACTCAATCGACGCGGTAGGAAGCTCAAACCTCCAGTTCGTTTTTCAGACAACGTTAGCACTCACTATTTTAGATAGAACGTGCCTTTGAAATTTTCTGCTCTTACCAAACGTTTACGAAAATCAACAAAAAAATATCAAAACGTTTTGAAACTACCAAAAAGAGCAAAACCTATAGAAAACCCAAAAACAAGTTCGCACGTTTTCCGCTTTGCACTTCTTTGTGTATTGCTATGCATTTACGCTGCTTTTTCGTTTTGCTTTCCATATACATCGCCGGTTGGTTGCACCTCGGTTTCACTTTTCGCTGGATCTGCGCACGTCAACTGGAAGTGGAACGAACTTCCTGCTCAACCACTTACGTGAACTTTACTAACTGTCCCCCAAAAACGGTTCATTTTACCATTTCGACACCGTAGGGTGGACACGTCTGCGAGCCCGCTAGGGTCTGATTGCATGGTTCTCCCCCAGCAGCTGCACCAGGTTTCACAACGTGGTCTCGCATAAGGCTGGCCCGCGACGGACAGTCCTCCCGTAGATCGAAGGACTGCTTACACAGTCCCTTCTGGGAGAGGGTTATGTAGCAGTCTGGAGATTCCACGGGTTGCCTGTGTAACATTCTAACTAAAATTATTTCATTGTACACCTAGGAAAGCGGTGTGGTTTGTTGAACTGATTGCCGAGTTCACCCATGCCCCCAAGCGACTTTGGGAGATAAGTAGTTGTCCTGAGAAGAAACCCGGGACTTGTTCGCCTACATCCGAGTTTCCACTCGGTTGTACAGATCATCCCAATGGACCAGGAGGGCAAGTCGCAGAGGCATCATTCTCAAAGACGATAAACGCAGCAAGCTGCGCCTTGCCACCCGAAGTACCCCAATTTAGTCGGCGAGCATCTAGTATGTCACCTGTCTGGAAACGACACACGCCGGCTCCTCCAACTAAACGGCCTCGCGAGCAAAATTCACCATACTGCTCGCCTGCTACGGCCATACCATTCATTTCTGCGTCAGAAACAGCCAAGCCGGAAGCCGCACTGCATACGGGTACCAAAGGAAGAAATACTACGTTTAGTACTATTGCATTTAACGTTCCTGATGAAACATCCTTGGAAGTATTCAGTAGCTGGATTCTTGAGGTCATTGGAATCCAAAGAAACCCACTAGAGGTTGTGCGACTGAACAAAAGAATAACTAAATTCGCGGCACCACTCGAATTAAGTACTAGGGACGAATCAACTCTCCGAAGTATAATGACAAGTTGTGAAGAGCTGCGTAATAGAGTAGAGCTGAAACAGCTATATTTTGGGCCACTGAGGGTGAACCGACGTGGGGGCCCATCACACTTCGAGCCTGGAGATCGGGTTTCTCACACCCAAAGTGATCAACAGGTTCCCATTCTACTCTCGTCACAGAAGCCACACACACGTGAGATTGAACCAAAATTTCCACCTGAAGCGACGATAGCACCCAGAGCCAAACGGCCCCCGGTAAGGATGACTCCGAAAAAATCACCGAAGGCAGCTACCCAAACCTCACACACTCATGAAACAGTAAAGGGTGAAGCATTCCCCCCAGCCGACATCCGAAGGGGGTATTTGGCAGTATACTACCCAGGTACTTAACGTACCCGAGGATCTTTCTTTGGATGCATTTACGAGAGCTATCCTTGCAGTATTTGGTTTAGCAACACGTTCGGTACGTGTTGAGAGACTACCTAAAAGAAGCAGTAAATTCCCTGCACCGATCAAAATATATTTTAAGGATGAAGCAACTTTAAATACCGTCGTAACAAACTTTGAACAACTACGCAGTGCAACCATGATGGATCAACTTTTTCTCAAACCGCGAAAGCTAGCGGTAATGAAAATAGCCCGCGGTAACAGGGAAACAATCACACGTCCCATATCCACACACTGGACTTCCGCAGCTAGTACATCACCCAATATTATTCAAGGTTCTTCTCACCATGTTCCAGATATTCCGGACTCTGGAGTACCTACCTTATCCCACCGGTGGTTACCGCCACAACAACTACCTGAGCGGGCAAATTCCCTTCTTTCTACACCACATCACGCGCCTTTTTTATCCCAGGTAGGGATGAGCCGCGACAAGCTCATCCCGACACCCAATACGTCACCAACGAAAAGCACGCTCTTACTTCTTTTGACCCCGTTCCTACAGCTTCTACAGATGGCCCAGTAGCTCTTCGTGCTCCCTTTATGTCATCCATAAAACTAGGAGACACTGGCCAACTTTTCTCCATTATACTCATAAATGCCAGGTCGCTGAACAACAAGATGGATAATCTACGCCCTTTGGCTATTCTTGCTGCGCCTGATGCAATACTAGTCACCGAAACATGGTTTGGTGCCTTTGCGTTCGCTGATTCCTTTTTCATTCAAGGCTACCAGCTGTATACACATTCGCGTACACACAAACGAGGTGGAGGGTGGGCTATTTATCTGCAGCAAAATTTCTCTGCTAATATCGAAGTCCTAGATAACACCGAAATATTGGACTCTATATGGATAACGGTTGATGCCATGGGACCCAAGTTACTACCTGGATGCATTTACAGGGCGACTGATACATCACCTGTGAGTGACAAAGCGCTAATAACTACTTTTGAGCTAGCTGCGAGCCATCCATGTGCATGCAAGCTTGTGGCGGGCGACTTCAATCTTCCTGAAATCCAGTGGTTTTCACCCACTGCCCCAGCGAAATATAGTGGGCTAGTAGCCTGCCTCAACTTGGGAGGCTGGGTGCAGCATGTATCAACGCCGACCAGGTCTAACCACCTGTTAGACCTGATATTTACACTGGGTATATCCAATATACGTGCATCTGTAGGCCTAGAGTTTCCGGGGAGTGACCACAGAGTGGTATACTTCTTGCTGTTCGCAAACATCCCCACAATCTGTACGAGTAGATCAGAGGCCATTGAGATATACCGGCCGATTAGCTCCATAGACCGGCCCACATTTGCCACCATTATTCGAGCAAGGAACTGGGAACAGTTCTTTCTGTCCGACTCCCTGGAGCAATCGTCCGCAATATTTTATGGCGAACTGCATTATTGTCTAGACCTATTGGCTCCATTTACTCCTTTAAGTAAAGGTTCAGGAAAAAGTAGGAGGCAAACTAAGCTGCATGCAAGGTTGAGGCAACTACGACGTTCCTACTACAAGACGTTCAACTTTGCGCATGTGCTGAGAGCCAACGAGATGGCGAGCCAGCTATCGTCCAGGTCTGTATTGATTAAAACATCCCAAGAAATAGCAGCCATGGCCAGTGCAAACAAAGCCAAGCACCTCAGCTGGCTGCTGCGTTTTCGCACTCGTCATTATGGAGCAAAGATCAGTTTCATACGCGTCGGCCCTTGCAAAGCAAGTGAAGATCCACGGACTATATTTGAGATGTTCAACTTACTTCAAAGAGTCCCAGTGTGAAGAACTGTCCCCGGTCACTACTGAGCTGGATGTTTCCACAAACCAGCTGCTCTCCACAGTTCAGTTCGATCTAAAAGGCATCCGTTCCGCTATCAAAACCATAAAACCATCCACCAAACTTGGTCCTGATGGAATTCCACCCATACTACTTAAGAATGGAGGCGAGGCCCTTTCCATACTCCTCTTGAAACTCTTCACACTCTCTATGGAGAAGGGCCAATACCCATTGGCTTGGAAGCACTCTATCATCACACCGCGCCATAAAGGTGGCTCCGTACAGGAAGTCAGCAACTACCGACCCATAAACCACACATCTATTCTCTCACGTGTGATGGAGAAATCGGTTAAGCGTGCGCTTATGGCCTGCTTGAATGCAGGAGGCCACGTTAGCAGGTCACAGCATGGTTTTCTAAGCGCACGATCCTGCGCAACCTGCAGCTTGATTTTCTCAACCTGGTCACTGGCGCGATTGATTCAGGTCTGGCGATTATCACGCTATACCTCGATATGCAGAAGGCGTTTGATAGGGTCCCCCATAAACGCCTATTACATAAGCTCAAGGCTTACGGTGTAGTCACCCCTCTGCTTGACTGGCTTAAATCCTACCTAACCGGGCGTACGCAGTCCGTGAAGGTAGCACACTTTGAGTCCATCCCTGTCCCAGTTTCCAGCGGTGTTGTGCAAGGCAGCGTGCTTGGACCAACCCTGTTTTTTGATTTATGTGAACGACATCTGTAGCAGCCTGCGCCATGGTCGCCCATTCCTCTTTGCCGACGATATAAAGGTCGTATATGTCTTCCCACCAAGCGCTAAAGTATCCGCACTACAAGAGATCCGTGAAGACCTGAAGACCTTAGAGTCGTGGTGTCAAAATTGGCAAATGACATTCTCTGCTGATAAATCTAGTATTCTGACCCACAAATGCTCCATATCGGATGGTGCGTTTACGTTGAATGGTACGCCCATCCAACTAAAAACGTTAGCTACTGACCTAGGTATTCGCTATTCTATGACCCTCAACTTTTCAGAGAATGTGCAGTATCAGGTAGCAAAAGCACGCAGAATGGTCTTCCACATAGGCCGCCACATTAACTCGGCTGAAGCACGGTTGGAGCTTTACCGCAGTCATGTTCGTCCGCAGCTGGAATATTGCCCCTTTATCTTCAGTAATTTGCGGAAATCAGACCGCATATTGCTCGAAAAGGCTCAGCGGCGGTTTACCAAAATAGTAGCCCCACAAGGCCCAGCGCTTACTTACCTACAGAGGTGTAACCATCCTCAAACTCCAGCCTCTATGGCTGCGGCGCATTATCTTAAACCTGTGCTTCTTACATAAGTTAATATACCAAGCGGTGCACAGTGATATCCCCAGCCTGACACTGAGAAGAGGATCAGAATTCAACCTCCGAAACAAGCACTGCACAGTTGCCCCGCTGCCAGCGAGGAAGAAACTACGTTCACGTTTCTTCCTTGTCGCTTATGTAAATATCTGGAACAAATTACCTTCACAGCTGCGGGAGATTCACAATCCACAGACTTTCAAGCAGGAGGTACGAAAGTTTATGTGCCTGGATAACATAAGACGCTTTTCAACATCTGTGATTCAGATGACAACCTTTTTGAGACCGGCCCCGATGGGGCATAGATCACATTTTGGTCAGCTCTAGCGCAACTTTGTATTGCGCTCAACTAGGCTCCATGACAGGAGCATCTTGGGCTCACAGGTCCTCCCCATACTTTGCGGTCCCTGTCACACCACGTGAGAGATCTTGGCCCGATCAGTTGCACTCATCTTACAGATGTTAGGACTGCTACTCCGACCACAAAAGGTATTCAGCCTACCCCAGTAGTAGCTGAGCGCTTTACTGGCTCCCACCGACAATTAGTTAAATGGGAAGTCTTGAAATAGTAGGCGCTACCGCAAAGGCAACCTGGAAACGCTAATCTGTAGCTCAAACCCTTTGAAAGCTCCTTCTCGACGCCCAGTTCTTACTGCTCAACAGATCAGCACGTAAAGCAGCCTAGTACTATTGAATGGGAGCATCGTAAGCCTGTAAGCACTGACCAGGTAGGATATTGCATAGCAATGGGGATGCAATCCGAACGGACAAACTTTACTTCACTTCTCCCTTCTCTTCTACAATTTGGTTCCTTCGTCTCCATCTTTACCCCTTAGTATTTTCCAAATACCTAGTCCACTAGGTCTCTTGCGAATACTTATACTTGTGACCCATGAGTCACGTCTACTAAAAACATTTTAACAACATTAAGCCTCATGTGAAATTGAAAATTCGCTACTGGTCGCATTCTGGCTGTGGGCTAGCTACACCATATCCTGTGCTGTTCTACCTATATAATAATTCTTACAGCCTACCTAGTATTTCCCTAAAACCTTTCCGTCTGTTTTCCCAACTTTTACTACGTTTACTGAGAAAGTATGCTTTTCGGCCCACTGCGTCATACTTCGCTACTGCAGCGAATTACACGTTATCTTAGGCATTCCCAGTTACTACTCCATATTCGGAACTTATTACGCCTAGCCGTTTTTTGTATTATTTCTTTCTTTTTTCTGTATCTGCTTCCAAAGCAGAACGTGAATTTAGCGGAGGCTCGAAAATGGCGCTATCCGCCGCCGACCGCTAAAAATGCAAATATCTCCATAACCACTGCACCTAGCTTAATTATTTTACCTTTGTCGTAACCAGCGCCTAGGGTTTGTCCTAGACCGCCCATTGTTGTCCCGTTTTAGTTAACATTTCGGCTCCAAAACGGCGTTGATTCCGCTTGTTTGGAGATTTACACTTTGAAATTCGCGCCAGGTTTGCGGTTCTGGTATGCTGTTTCTGGGCTATATTTTGGCTCCATTTTCCAATATTAGTGTATTTTCTAGTTAAGTGGGCCGGCCTTTCAGTCGCACTTTTCTAAGAAAGGCTAAATTGTTAGCCACTACTGTTATTTCCCTTGTTTCCACCCTCCACTTTTACGATCTAATTTTGGCTTGCTTATTCCTTTCCATGAGCCCGCTACTAATGGATGCTCGAAATGCGGTGATGTGACCAAAGAAAATGGATCAAATTTCCTCTGGTGTAGTTGATCGTTTACTAATGGAATCAGGCACCTCAAGGTTTGGCAGCGGTAGCCGGTGAAAAGCGCAGAATTCGTACATAAGCTACGGAGACCCAAACTACTGCCTTCAAAAATGTCGAGGCCTACGAAACGTTTGTATTTATCCCTGCTTTACTGTTCGGAAAGATAAACACGATCAAAAGCAGTTGTTAACGATATTTCTTCTCCATGCATGAGCATGGATGTTATGTACAATTTGATCTGATCCCACGCAGATGCCAACATGCATCTAGACTGCTTTTGTCTAGAAATTATATACCTATATTTTTTAATATTTATATATTTATGGTATTTCACATAATCATAGCAAAAAAAAAATATTATTCCTATATTACCAAAATACCAAGTCTACATCTAAATACTCCAAATCACCTTAGAGAGAAATAGGCAGTTACTGCAGTGTTAGCATGTATGCACCAAATCGCTAGGGACTTGCCATCCTCCCTTATTAGCCATTATTTTCAGAACAACACTTCTTCTTTTCACTTTCTTTTTTTTTTCTTGTTTTGCTTATCATTGTTGCGGTTTTCCAATCACACCATAAAATTCTTCTTCCAAATTTAATTTTTCCCGCCACATTACAAATATCTGAAAGAAAATCATTCATTGGATGAATCCGCGCCTATAAATTACCTTTGTCTATGGTAGTGCAAACTACATTTACATTTTCATCCATGCCCTGTTATACAAAATGCGTCGAAGTACTGGAGTTATTCATCCGCATCGACAAAAACATACTTCCCTACCTGTAGCCGCGTGAACTTTTAAAAATAGTCCCATATATGCTTATCACCCACCACGGCATTTATAAACAGTTTCTACCCATTTCTCTTCAGGTGCATTTTTATTTTTTATTTTTTTTTTTTTTTTTTTTATTTTTTTTTTTTTCTTTTTTTTTTTTTTTTTCTTATTTCGCATGAACAGACGCATGATAGCGCACATCAAGTAAAGAGACGGGACATCTTACTTATATTTGTTACCGGATACATTTTTTTGTGCCCTATAGTTTAACTATCACCAAATATTATCACTTTGCCCGAACCATTTCCGATACCATTTAAGAAGGATTTTAACACCTTCCTTTAATACATCGCGCAGCCAGCAGTGTACTACTGCTGACCATTTCTCGGTTGTCTCCAAGTCCCCTCCGTCTCTATATTCTTTCCCCTTTTTCAGAAAAAAAAAAAAAAAAAAAGAAAAAACCCAAAAAAAAACACATTACACCCCACCACCTTACCATTTATTCACGCAGCGACGGGTGTTTGCTGTACATGGGGGGACCGTTGTGCGGAACGTTCACTGTTCTGTTTTACCAAGTTAAACAAAAAATGGGGATGTTGCTTACAGGGCATTCGGGGACGTTCCGTGTACAAATGGTAACATAGCAACGTGGTTACCTAGCGAGTTGCCAAGAGGATGAATGTGCAATACTGGAAATAGCTAGTATGGTTGTGCTGTGGAGAGATAAGGAGTGCGATTGTAGTGGTTTACACTTTATGAGATGCCCTGAAATGGGGATAATGTCTTACCGGTACTACGAGTCGCAAAAGTGTGTGCATGGCTGTATTATGTAATATTTCGGTGGCCATGTGGCTAGTCTGGTGGAGCTGTTCAGACCTTTGGTTATTAGGAAGCATGAATGTGTTGAAGCCATGGAGGAGCTGATTCGGACGTTTTCAGACCAAAATCGTTGACATGTTTTTCAACGTGGGAGGCGCAAACAGTTGTCTGGATGGGGACGGCAAGCGGCAACTCGAACTTTTTGGTGCCATAACTGAGCGAGATTTCAGCTGAACTAACGTGGGAAACAGTGTTTGAATAAACACCTGAAACGTAAATTTGACTATTGTCAAATTTGCTCTGACCAAAATATCTTGGATCGATTTAAGTGGTACAGGGCCATAGCGTCTTTGGCGCTACTGGTAATTTTTCCGGCTGTTCCCAGTTTTAATCCCCTTTTGCACCCTGCTTTTGCCTTTTTTATTGTGGTCGTTTACATTGTATACGTAGTGTAATTCAACACTGTTTTCCACATGAACGGCTGTTTCGTTAAACACCGAGGTGGATGGACCTATGGGGTTCCTCGTTTAATGA
>CALYDF020000089.1:0-45129 GCA_944474145.2 Dicrocoelium dendriticum
GCTTAGCACTACTGGGAACATTTTGTCATTGGGAAGTAGGTAATTCCGGAGACATTGTTGAAGGAGGAAAATTTCTCCAAACTCTATGCTTACTATGCGTATGCAATGCTCGTAGACACCTCATATCAGGGCCGTAGAGCCACTTGAGATTTAAAGCTTATCAGTTACTTGGAAGTGAAGTGTGAATATCATGTTGAAACGCAGGATTGACATGCATATTACGACCTTAACATAACGGCAGGACCATGGGCCCTGTAGCGGTAACTGATTACCGAAGTGGCCCACAGGTGTGGCGACGAACGAACAGTCACTAATGTCGGGTCACCGCCACACTAGAAACCCTCCTCTTTGGAACAATGGCTACAGATCCACTAATGATCTTACCTACACAGCGAACTTGATCTTAGTACACAATGCGCCGACTACATAAGCGATACCAATCTACGCTATTCACATGAGTGTACGGCCAACTGAATAAAACACAGCACGAGAAATTTGTAGCTGTAAAGCTTTTTAAAATTCTATTTGCCAATTTCCTAGCTTTACCTTCTTCATACGAATTATTGCATTGTTTCCGATTAGCTCATACTGCCTTAAAAATCACACGCACATCCTAAGCGTAGTCGCACACCTATCGATTTTCCAGATTGCTCGCAGTGGCACGAGTACACCATGCATACTGCATCACGTGTGGCTAGATAGGCTAGCGAGCAAGAAGGCAACTTGCATTCAACCCGTAAGCCTACAAAGGTTCCCTTCCAACAGGGTTGCAGCCAATCCGCTTTCTATCACTACTCAATTCGTTTTCATCACGTGCTGTGTTTTTTCAGTTGGCCGTACACTCATGTGAATAGCGTAGATAGGTATCGCTTATGTAGTCGGCGCATTGTGTACTAAGATCAAGTTCGCTGTGTAGGTAAGATCATCAGTGGATCTGTAGCCATTGTTCCAAAGAGGAGGGTTCCTAGTGTGGCGGTGACACGACATTAGTGAGTGTTCGTTCGTCGCCACACCTGTGGGCCACTTCGGTAATCAGTTACCGCTACAGGACCCATGGTCCTGCCGTTATGTTAAGGTCGTAAGATGCATGTCAATCCTGCGTTTCAACATGATATTTACACTTCACTTCCAAGTGATTGATAAGCTTTAAATCTCAAGTGACCCTACGGCCCTGATATGAGGTGCCTACGAGCATTGCATACGCATAGTAAGCATAGAGTTTGGAGAAATTTTCCTCCTTCAACAATGTCTCCGGAATTACCTACTTTCCAATGACAAAATGTTTCCCAGTAGTTGCCAAGTCGCTAACAACCTGTGTCACGGCGTGCATACATGAATGCTTCTAAGACTAGCTGAAACAGTGATCCATAGCAGGCTTAGTGAGCGCGGTTGCCTTTGTAAATGATTGCAAACACATTGTAGGAACGCCCGTGGGTGAGACAACAGTGTTTATCTGTTCCAAGTACTCACCTGAAGTACCAGAGTAAAATGCCTGCGTCGCCACTAATCATAAGTCTTGCGTTCTTTCTAGCAGGACGATGTGGCATGTATAAACACCGTAGTCAGTGTAGCCCCTTTAATGTTACTTTGTTGAGCAATGCCGATTTCATGAGGATAGCATGCCAGTCCATTGACGTAATAGGGAGGTTCCATCTGCATTGACTGTGCTTCTAATGGTTCCATTTGGAGAGCCACTTGTTAAAGCGTCTCAACACGTATGGGCGATCATATGGAAGTGAAGCCTAATTATCCTAAGAATACATAGGTTCCTATGACCTTTATATAACGCGATACATGTAGGCACTGAAGTGGTGACTGACTAACAAAGTCTCGCATGGGTTAGGAGACAAAGGAACACTCATTAACGTCGTGTCAACGCCACACTTGGAATCCTCTCACATTTTGTTGAGCCATCAACTGTGATAGAAGTAAGCAAACATAGAATTTTCGTTGTTCAGCTTCAGGTTGGTCTACTAACTTCAATGGGAACAATGTCCCCATGATCGTCGCAATAACAGTCGCACAAAATTGTACAACAACCTAGCAGCCATTGCTGAACTGCGGAATACCAGTGAGATTATTCTCTGTCTACGTCACCATGGGCGACCATATGGAAGTGAAACCTAATTATCCTAAGAATTCATAGGTTCCTATGACCTTTACATAACGCAGTACATGGAGACACTGAAGCGACAACTGATTAACATTTCGCCCATTGGTATGGAGACAAACGAACACTCACTGACGTCGTGTCAACGCCACACTTGGAATCCTCTTATTTTTGTTGAGTCATCAACTGTGATCGAATTAAGCAACCTTAGAATTGTCGTTGTTCAGCTTCAGGTTGGTCTACTAACTTCTGTGGGAACTATGTCCTCCATGATCGTTGCAATGACATTCGCACACAATTGTCTAACCGCCTAGCAGCCATTGCTGTACTGTGGAATACGAGTTAGATGGTTGCCTGTCTACGCCACCATGGTTAGGCCGCTGAATAAGCCACCATTATGTAGCCGCCAGTGATCGCCATAGACCGCTACATGTGCTGGTTAGTATGTCTATCCACACTGGTTAAGTCTTAAGCTTTGGATAGTGTGGTAGCTAGCATCTCCTCCTTTGACACGCATCACAATTTACCTATTGGTCGGTTTCAGGTTGGAGACCAATCATCGAGGTTTACTCCAGAGGGGCATCAGGGCAGAACGGAAGGTGGTGCTCGACCACTTTCATTGGACTGTCTGTCGCTTATGCTGGCAGCTTCTAACCGGTGTCCCATTGGTTTACGTCCCATAACCAATGAGAGTGTCAAGGACGCCAAATCAGCGTTCTCAGCCTCGCTAACTTGAAAGTACCGCACGCGATTTCGAAAATGAACCACGCTAAAAGCTTGGTACAATACGCTAATATGTGTGTAAAATTGTGTAGTATCCCGAGTAGATCCTCAGTTATACCAGGGCTCCTGAATTTTAAGTCCATCTTTGGGGGCTAATATTTTACACTCCGTTTTCTCTACTATAGCATTCCGATTTCACCTTCGAAATATGGCTGTGTTGGTGGATCAGAATGGTGGGCCGAGGGCGTAGTGAGAAACCGGATAATTCCGACCGATTAAATTGTCCTTAAAATAATCAACTTAAATACCCAAGCGTTCTGACAACTGTGAATAGACCGTCCACTCTCTGCACGTATATTGCTAAAACACCACATTTCATGATGACTGTTTCCGGTATAAGACGGAACAAATTCAGATGGTTGCCAAGGCCAGCGACCACTTATTACTCTGTCGCAAGACAAAACAACAAACATTTGTAATATCTTTTTAGGCCAACACGGAAAATTTCCTGGAGGATCATGTTCGCTTCCATCTGTAATCTACTGCGAAGAGTCCAAACTTCCAAGTTAGCTGATAGATTTAACACAAGCATTTGCCTGCAGACAACATGTTTAGGTGATTATGCAAAGTGTGACCTTCAACTACAGGCACTGAGGGAAGAATCAGCCCGTATCTCAGCGTATTTCGATACGCACTCCGAACTGCTGGCTTGGCCAGTAGAATAGTATTAATGGGCGTACCGAGTCAATCTGAGCGTCGGTCAAAACTCAACTGTTTCGATGAGAACATCATACCTTCGAGGTGGAAACAAGGTGTAATAACGCCCATATACAAAACAGGAAGTCGATCGGATCCTGCCAATTACCGCCCCGTAACGCTTCTGCCTGTGATTGCCAAAGTCATGGAAGCGGTGATAGCAGATGCGTTAATGGGATACTTGGAAAACTACGGCATAATTGCGCCAGAACAGCATGGGTTTCGTCAACATCGGTCATGTACGACGAATCTGCTGATAGCTCGTGACAACTGGACCGAGACTGTCGATGAGGGAACAGGAGTCGATGTTGCATTCTTGGACTTTTCGAAAGCCTTCGATCGCCTGGATCATCGAATCCTGCTCATTAAACTCCAACAGTACGGTATCGGAGACCCGTTGTTAGGATGGATCGGTAACTTTCTCTCTGAACGGCAGTTAGTAGTTAGAGTTCGATCATCCTTTTCCGATCCGATTCGAGTGGGATGCGGCGTACCGCAGGGTTCGGTACTTGGGCCTCGTTTGTTCCCGCTTTTCATTAACGATCTAGTAAGAGTTATTACGTCGAAATTCTTACTCTTCGCGGACGACCTCAAGGTTTGGCGGGCGATAAAACGATCGGATGACCACGAAGTCCTACAGCGTGACTTGAATGAGGCCTGGAATTGGTCGGTGAGAAACGCCCTGCCGTTTAATGTGGACAAATGTCGCGTTGTTCATATCCGCCATCGACAAGTCCACGTCTACAAGCTTGGGGCACACGATCTGAAGACCACCACTCAGGAACGCGACTTTGGTGTGCTGGTACAGGAAGACCTCGGGTGTTCCAAACAGTCAGATTCCGCTTCTAAAAGGGGCAACCAGCACGTTGGACTCCTGCGAAGATCATTCGGAATTTTGGATCCATCCATCTTCTCCTTGATGCTGAATGCCTACGTGCGTCCTCACGTCGAATATGCAATCCAGGCCTGGCAACCCTGGCTAAAACGTGACCTTGCAGCGCTTGAGACCCCACAGCGTCGAGCAACGAAAATCGTCAAGGGCTTGCGCCACACTCCTTACCAGGAACGACTGGAGATACTCGGAGTGTTCAGCGGACGGTACCGGCGACTTCGTGGAGACCTCATACTAGTGTACCAGATATTGAGCGATCCCAGTCACGTATGCCGCCACCTCTTGAAGCTCAGCCCAAACACTAACCTTCGCGGTAACAGTTTAAAGATGAGCCAACAGTACAGTCGTCTAGACTGTCGGAGAACCTATTTCTCCATCCGGGTCTGCGGGCCCTGGAACGCCCTTCCAAACTCAGTTGTTTGTGCCCCCACATTAGATGCGTTTAAAAAATGATTGGACGTCGCACTGAGCGCCCTGCGCTTTGTTTTATGAACGAAAACGCTTGTATATATTTAGGCTGACCAGCCTCTTTGGATTTATACCCCAAATTCACGGTCGTAAATCTGTGCGAACCGGTGAGTACTCCATTTTTATTTGCTACCATCACCAACGATAACAATTTCTTAGCCAGTTTTGCGTCTTACCACTTTATCCCCCTTAAACTGTTATACTTCTACCTTTTATCTCACTGACATTCCTTACTTCAACCACTTATGTGGTTTGCCAATTTGTTAGTATTTCTATTGCCAACCTGCGGGACTCGTTAAGTGTATCCTTTTTTATTCGTCATATACCATTGTTCCATTGTTCCATTACAGACCAACACATACAAATGCATTCTCTGAGTCCACTCATGTGATGCTAATCAGGCGACAGTTTTGGACACATCGTCTCTAGCGAAAAGTCATGCATCCAAATCTGGTGCGCGCCATATCACCCTCTTGCGAGGGCTGCGTCTAAAGTTGGTTATCTCAAGAAATAAGCGGACACCTACACAAGTGCAGTAACTGCTCACCGTTATAATTACCGGAGCCTAACTCGTGTAAGCCGTCTAGACTAAATTAATCCGCGGACGATATACCAAATAGAGCGTTCAAAACCCAGCCGGCACTGCATCATCCATGGATTTCTGTAATGAAAGAGCATGTTCTGTTGACGCGAGAATTAAGTTTTACGGAATCATTGCTACAGTTATATTGCGCATAGACAGTGGTGAATGATAGAAACGGTTAATCCCCTGCTAATTTGAATCTTTGAAAAAAGTTTGCTAGTGAGACTGAACGAAATCAGTTATTTACTGAAATTCAATAAAACGAACAATTTAATCACGATGACACCATGAAAAACAACATCGAATTTGCATAAAATCAAAGTTGCATATTTTCCGAATAGGCATAAATATGCAGCATGCTAGGGCCACCTGCTTAGTAATACTCGTTGGCAATACAGCACGAGCTTTACAGCCGAATTACGACAAACAGCAGGATTCTATCGAGATTGACACTAAAGTTCCGGTAAAAGATCCATGTAGGCCGATGTATAGTGCATCAATTTGCGGTGCGCTCTCACATATATTGGCGGTTAGATGTTCAGCTTTTCCTCTGGATAAATGGTGCCTTCCATTCGACCGGAGTTTGATTTGAGACCCTTTACTTACTGAGTATGTATCTGATGGACGTATAAATCTTATGTGTGTATATTATGCGAGTAGTTCAATTAGGGGGACGGCTTATGACAAACGGCTGCCTACCATCAATATGTTTAGTGGTGTGGGGCAAATCTACGTTCGTAATATCTACTCTTTACCATTGCTATTAATAATTCATAGAGACTGCATTTGCAAAAATGATTTAAATTTTGTTGAGCTGCCCCCACGCACACCAGTTGTTTATTTGGAATAAGGTGACGACATCGTCCTCATCCATAACATCTTCCAAATCGCCAAGCTGCAAGTAACATGTCAGCACTGGCTTCAAATCCCTAGGAGTTTTGCTTTGATCCCTCGAATTGCAAAGATTTTAAAAAAAATTGGCTACTACTTTTGTGGTTCAAATAGAAGTCGTTATTTTACTCAACTACCTGGAACTTTGTAGCAGTACCAATGGGATGGTAGAATTGTTCGGGAGCAATAAATAAATATTTGTTAACCTAGGCCATCTAAGGAGTTAGCGCGACTTCATCTTTCCCTTAAGCTTATATGGTATAATTCAGATATAGTTCAAAACACTTACGGGTTGTGAAACGTTGGCGATTTGGTCAACACAATTAAAACGTATAGTTACATTCGTTTGCAGTTTGGCTCACCTCTGGTAAGTAACGCCTTTGATGCACGCTTTGTATATGGCGAAATAAGAGGAAATGAACCGCTCAGCACGGTGATTTCACTTTGCTGGCTCCCATGGCTGGGGTGCGTCCATCGCATGCCAGCCCACCAACTCCCACAATTTGCGTTGTTTGTCCTCCGAGGGGTGGATGCAAGGATAGGAACATTGGCCTAGATAGGATTTGGTCCAGATCAAGTAAGGTCTTCACTTCAACGTTGGACTCGGTTGGATCCTTTTGGCTTACTGATTGGGGTCCAAAAATGATGAAAACATTTGTCTATATACACTTGCTGATGTTGTTAAGGGACGACCTCGGTAGCCTTTTATTCTGTTTCGTTGTCTCAATCCATCGCTATTAGCCTCTATCACAAACCGCGATCTCATTTATTTGCATAACATCAATGTGGGTTAATAAAATGTTTTGCTGCATACTAGCTGGCTGGTAGCTGTATGGCACAATACCCATGCGTTAAAGAAGGCACCGCATGATGAGCTCGTGTTGTAGGTTTTTCTTTTACTTTCATACATATTGCGGCTCCGCAGCTGAATAATTTCCCCTTTAGCTAACGTGTATAATGATGAATGATGATGCTGTTGATAATGATAAATAAAGGTGTAGCGACGGCACTTCATTAACCATGTTTATTTTTAGTGCCGATCAAGTTTACTGAAAAGCTACACATGAAAACATTTGTAATCCCACTGGGTTATGCTCTGATGTAATGGATAAATTAATCAGCATCCATCTGATACTAGCTTATAATAGCTATCTGTGAGTTTAATCAAGTTGTGTGTTTATTTCGCTGGATGTTGCAAGATTGTCTTGTTAATCCTCATCGGGCGTATTTTATTATTAACGCTAACAGAAAGCAAATCATTTTGGAGTTACTAAAACTATTCTCCTTAAAATTCCCTACACAGTAAAACTACGTATGCAATAAGTGCAAAGGTTACATGCAACAATCGATAGCCAACCGTCTCCCTGCGATTTTTAAAATAGAACTAAATTGGGTGCTAAGTTTAAACTCTAATGTTTATAAATCATACTACAAAAATAAAGTAGCAAAAGAAAATGGTAAAAGAAGTTTTATTAGGAGAAATATACATCCGATATCATGACAGTCTCGATAGTAAAACCTAACAATCTTAAAAAATACCTGCCGTTTTGATCTAATTGATCGCATGATGAGCATTTGTCTATATAATTTAATGACTTGTTTCAATATATAATTATTTATTTAAGTAACACAAGCGTAAAAATATTTCGCAATGTGGTTAACATAGGATCCAATAATAGAATTACATATAAATATATAATTTATCAGTTAAACCTTAAAATACACCCAGTAAAAATGCCTTTTCCTGAAACATAAATTCGAAACGCAAACATTGCTTAGTTATTAAAACGAGGGAATCATTTCTTTAAAACCTTTGTATTTATTTTTAAACAACTTAGATTGAATGTATGTTATATCACAATTCTAGTGTAAATTATTTTTAAAAGCGGGGTCGCAATTGTGCTCGCGTTGCAATAACGTGTTATATTGTTCTTCGGTAATGAATAAATAAGATGTTATGACATTCTGCACTTGGAAATCTTGCTTCTCAAAGAAACGTATAGCATAAATAGCATGAAAATTTAAAATATACATCAGTAGATGCGTGTAATATATAAAGTAAAATCAAGTCTTTCATCACTGCAATTGAATGACCACAAATCTCTGCGTTCATTAGCAGATCTACCGGAGTGCGTTAAATTTGCTGTTTATATATCAAGTTTAATTTTGGGTTGATAGCAGCTTAGTAAAAGAGTCCTTACCTTAATTGGGTTTTCAGCCTCGTATAAAAAACGACGGCCTTTAAATTTACAGGTAAACTCAAAGTTTATCTGATATCGGAGAGACAATGAAGGAACAAAATTTTATTTTACAAGCATATGCGATTTCCCACAAGCAGACTGATTTTTGCTATTGCTTTGAGCGAAAATGGAGTATTTAACAATTCGAAGATATTCAGTTGAAGCAATAAATTCCGGTAGGATTGCAGCATCTGAGAGTAGAAATGTAAGCGGATGATTTTCCTGTCCCGCTTTTCAAACTAATTGTCCAAAAATAATGCTATTTCAGCAAGCGTAAATGTTGATATACTGATAAGACCGAATCGCGGATTACCAAGGGTAGTTAATGTTTTACATACGAATATAATTGAAATTGTTTCTGACTTCGCTCGTTTTAGGACATTATGTATCACAACCTGACAACAAATTTTAAAAAAATACCTTTTTTCTCAACCTACTAAAATAATGATTTTCGGCTAGTTTTGCATTTGTAACTAAAAGTTGAACTCCGTGGAAACAAAACGATAAAACATTGTTATATCAAAGCTGTAAACATGCTTCAATTTCCGCAGTCACATTTAACATATCTAGCATTCAATACAAATTGCTGGCAATTTGCGGACATCAGTTTTAAAAGGTAACTGCTCCCTTAACAACATTTTAGCGACATCAGATTTAGAAGCGTATTATAAAGCTATACATCCTTGCAATCTAGTAAGCGTGTCGACAGATATTTCCAACATTTACAGCCCCCGTTACGTTTGCGAACCTAAAGTCATATCATCGACCAAATGCTTTTTCCTTGAACACGTTTGGAGCATGGTGGTTTCCGGCGAAACGTGTGGATTGTTTGGAACTGTAGGCACAGAGGGCGATTATACTAAGCGTAGTTTAAGGTGGAACATGTTAACACTGATACACCTCCGACTGCATAACAAGGCGAATAAGCGTATTTGCACGCAAAAATCTTGTACCATATTACGCTGTTAGCTACGGATAAATCCGGATGCCATATGTTGGACATATCACATCCTTAAATAATCGCGCTTCGAAATATCAGATAGTTAGGCGTGTGTCATGCTTTGGTAATGGTTGTATAAAAGCCATGGTCAGTGGTTTTCGTATCAGACATAATGTAGAGACAATGTTTTCGCAACTACAGTGTAAGCACTCCGTTCGCGAGTAGGCTATTCCTGCTGTCTGTAGACTCAAAAGCAAAGTATGAGAATAAAAGTGGGTTATTCAATAAAGGCTTTGACCAAAGCAGATGGAGGTCGTGGTTGATGATTCAGCCGATGTCATATTTGACTTTGCATTCGATTATTAATTGCTGTGCTAAGTAATGTGAGAGCAAGTGTACAGTTTTTTCTGTACAGCTTCTTCGAAATACGGGCATCCTGGGATTCTTCAATACGGGGTCGAGTCAAACTCCAGCATTGTTATGTAACTTGAGAAGATAAAATACCAGTGGCGATTTATTCAGAAAAATGGAGACTAAATGCGAGTGATCTAAAAATGAACGGTTTGTTTGGTATCGTCTGCCTGTGTTGTCCAATTGTAATTGGACATACTGAAAACTGTAAATTGAGAGTAAGTATAATTTTAAATCGGCACAAATCATTTAGATGGTAACAGAAAATGGTGCTATATATACCGGCCACATTCGTTACTCTGAACGACATTCAGTTTATGACAACTGCATTAAAGATGTTTGCACTTAGAGTACCATAGTGCTCCCAATTCCAACAGACCATTTTTAGTGTGCAATTATTTTCTTATTTAAATAGCGGCTAATTATAAATCCAACAGTTATTTAACTGCCCCACTGATTTCCGGCTTGAGCTTGTTCTAGCCGAAGTTTCCAAAAAATTAGCAATCTACATTTGACGCAAAAGGAGTAGGGAACCTGTTTTACATCAGGCAACACAAGTTTCAAACAGTGTCTACCTGTGGCGCATGGCGTTTTGCAAGTGAAGCAGCACCCACATCATTTGGAAATCACTGAGATGTAATATACAGTGTGTAGTGATACCATTGACACTGGCCGACGGAATTCTAATTTTCCCCGCTTCTTTATTCATAATGAAATATAAAGGTGCACGATAGCGAAGTGTTGGGCGTGTACCTTATTCTTTGCATTACCTCTGGTGATGCGACTGTAGGTTAGCGAGCCATGCTCCATTAATTGTCTTAAAATGACAGCGAATAGGCGAGTGGCGAACACTTTGGACCAACTAAATATGTCGCGCATGAAAGCCCATAGTATACGTAGTCTGTTAAGGAATCATGTGTTTTAAATACTGAATTGTGGTTAAAGAGCGATAGACCAACTTGATATTAGAAGGAAGGTGTAGGATGCAGCCGTTAGCTACCATCAGTGTATGTTTGAGAGTTACCATCCAAAACTAGGCTCAGTAATTCTGACTTGATTTGGTGGCCTGGAAGGCAGACTTTTATAGAAAGCATGCATGGGTAGTGGATGTCCTACTGACGTAAGCCGTAGTTGTCCACAAGCAAAATACATATCGATGGAAGAAGCCAAGACCCATGGTTGATTTAAATCGGGTACAGTGTCGATCCCAGTGACGTAACATGTACTACGCCACATATCGAAATATGCCAGTTCGTTCGATGGACAACGATTTTCTATAAAAATTCGTCCAACTAGACACGCGTAACTCCTGATGATTTAAGCCCCCAACACCGCACAATATTGAGCTTATGAAGTTTGAACTCAGGTCGCAAGCTTCACTGAAATTTGTGTAAAACACATCGACACAATTCTTCTGTTCACTGTTTACAACCGCTCATGTCCCCTCAAGAGCACATATGGGAGGTAGGAACAACCTGGCCAGAAACCGTAATTTACAGGCGTTAGAAGAACTTTGACCAGAGGAGACGAAACAAATGATTGTTCAAAATGTTATGATTAGGATATCTTTAGCTGTAGTTTTAGTTGTTTGTCCCAGAAACTCACGAGCAACATTGCATCTAGTGAGAGAAGTCCGTGAACTTGATACTGGCCTTTGGTAACTGCAAATGTAGCAATCTGCGTGGCATTGAATGATAGGTCGTGCTAAATTTCAGTTATATTGTATATTATGTAGCCCAGATGCCGCCACCCTGGGCTCAGCGGCTTAAGCTGCTGAAATGTTTGAGTCAGCCTCTAGTGGCCATGGGTTCGACCTCCATTTTGGGACCTAGAGAACGAGCACCAATGACAATCTCATTAGTGTGAAACGCGTCTGGTACTTTCCCGGATTGTGTATGAGCTAAGTACCTTGCGGGCTGCTGATGCGAACATATTGCGATTGCAAATTTTTTCGAAAGTATGCCAAAATTATTGCCAAATACATTAACCTGTAACCGATAATTTATTGCGGTAACTGCCATTCTGATTCGAGTTCCCATAAATAATTCGCAAACAATCGGCTATGTACCTCCAGACATAGAAATGTTGAACAGGTCAGCTACTGCAGACGAGATGATTGTTCATACGGACCTAATAATCAGCAGGTGGAGTCCTTCAGACCCAAAAACCTAGTGCCGTCATGATTGCTTTTTCTCGGAAGCAATCTTCCACACCTCGAGCCAAACTGTGATGTTTCCTAGGGTTTGTGCAATTCGAAAGCGCTACGTACACCTGTTTCTTTAGAAACGCAGAGGCAAAGTGCGCCGCTAACGTGAAAGGTGTTCAGCGCTGGGATTTAGTGGTGGTCCGCCCGAGGCTACCGGCAATAATACGCCAACTGCCGGCTTATGGTCAACATATCAATCGAACAAATATTATTTGCGGGATGGCCTATGGAGCGCTTGCAAGCTGCTCCTCGAAACCTCGGCGCTGGCACTTCTAAAATATTACGTTTACCTATAGGCACCTTGTTCCCATCCATCGAGTCAAAGATAAGCGGGGTGTCTTTTAATGTGCTTTCGACACTGCTGAGTAACTTTCTCATCTGACTTTCAAAAACAATGTCCCCAAGCATTTCTGACTCTCAGACCCGAGTGCATTTCGCATACTCAATTTTGCAACCCTAACAGTAAGAGTTTTAGGGGTGGTGGACACAAATATATTATATATTTCAGTTTCCACATAATCTCTGCTGCACATTAGATAACAATAAACCGTAAACATGTCATAATATCTCCTAAATAACTTTTACACAATTTGCCCATTGTGACGAGAGAGTCAATATGATATGTCAACAAAATACGATCCAAGTTAAATATAATTTGCGGTATCTTTTGACATTATTATAATGGATAACCCAAGGGTAGTATATTGTTCTCTTACTTAGTCTTATGTCTACTTTGATAAAATCAAGCTTGCACGCTCAGCTCATTTCTGACTTCCTCACCTCAACGAAGTTGCTTGCAAATATCAATATTTGGGTCAACACAATTCACGATATTGGGGAAAAACAGATTTGATGATAATAGTATGATTGTTGCTAAATACATGGCCTTTTAGATGTAATTCTTTTTGCTCCGAATAACTGAATAGCACTACTTATGCCCTCTCCTAAAGAAGGTAAATTGAATATTTGTTCAACCATGTGTACTGCTTGCAATTTTGCCCATGTTAAAAGCGTCTCTTCGCATATGTCTAAACCAAGTTCTCTGTAAAATGCTCTATCAGTGTATTCCAATTGTTATCATTTACTGGGTAATCGCAGACACAAAACAGTAGCAAGTGCAAGGCATACTAAATTAATTTTGATAAATTGAACAAACAGCTCAGTGAGGAATACGATGCGAGATCACCGTCGGCAGAGCGGTGCACGAGAAACCTTCAGTTCATACGAATGTATTAACTCCGTCCTCACGCATAACAAGTTACCCCTATACAGAAATAGAAAAACATGTTTTTCGTCAGTCCTTATATAGTTTCAAGACAGCATATATACTTTCGTCATCCTTCCAATTACTATAACATAGTTAACGTATTAGTTAAACTTTATAACTGTTCTAAATAAAGGTGTCTCCGATTATCGCAGGATTTAAGTTTATTATATTTATAAACCGCTAGCCAAAAGTTTAAATACTAAAATTTACGCGTGTGATAATTTAATGCTAAATGCGCAAACGCTGCTAAATTATCTCAATTATGCAAACTGGCGAACCGAATGGTGGTCCGGAGCTTTCAGATTAACCATTTATATGTGTACAACTTACTCCACTGATGCGTCCAATTTAAAGGAATTTCGCGGAACATAAAGTCGTAAAGAAACCCAGTGTAGGTAACAGCGAGTGAGCATTAACACCAAGGATCTAATGAAAAATATTATGCAAACATATTTGTATGACGTGTTCAATAGGTTGTTCATAAGTTGCTTCAATGAAAAAATGTGGTTCCCTTGCCCGTTGAATTGAAATGGAGTCAAAAAAGAAAACATTTTACCAGATGGATCCTACTTGATTCCGCACAGTTGTCCATTGGAGCTCTCTTAGTGGAAGATTTAGAACAAGGTTTGTTAAAAGCTGACGTAATCTTATATTTAGAGGAAACTTGCTGGGGAGTGGTCCGCAGTTAGTGCTGCAATCAGAGGACTGTTACCTGACTAATGCCTTTAAATAGGTGAATAGCTAGATATATGTCTTGACAAAACCGTTCTGCGGCTATAAACAGTTAAATATATGCAGTGTACAGTAGTTAGTTATACAAAGAGAATTATGCAAACTGGTATGAGACAACGGTTGGTATCATACATATTCTCAGATATGTGAAGTTAGTGGTATTCTTCTTGTATGCCGCGGGTGCGGTCTTTTTGCATGTACCTTGGATGTGTCGACATAAATGTTGTTCTTCGGTCAACGGATTTCTTACTGAGTTACACAGGGTTCATCATCGTTGGGAAAATGATTCGGCACTGATAAATATACTACCTAATACTGTCATGTTAGTCGTATATAGACATCTAAATTGGGTACATGTGAGCAGACGGAAACGCGATACGTTTTCAGAATATGGAGGTGATCTTTGGAAAATAAGTTAGCAACGTAATAGCTGGCAGATATATTTGCCTGAGCTAAAACATATTCTAAAGAACTATCAACAGCGCACTTTTCTTCACTGATTTCAGTGCATCAGTGATGTTAAATAGTTTAGAAGAGCTAAATCTCCGGAATAAATACGTAAGACCAGTTCATGTGTCAAAGCGGAAGAAATTTAGTAATATAGTCTAGTGCTTGTTAAATATGAACTAGACAGTGAAATACAAAGCACAGTATAATACGGCCTCCCTAGTTTGACAAATGCGAAATGAATTTGTCTCGACAAGTTTGATGACTGCATTGTTCACATAATTGTATTCGATTTTCTCTACAGATCAACCTTCAACTCCACGTACTACTAGTTGCATGCTTCTCGCATGAAATGCGCGCAATATCCCAATTCCTGGGTCTTATGCAAAAGAATTTAATCTCAGCAATATGTACATACAAGCTACCCAAAAATTACAAATCACCTTACTCGACTCTCTACTGTTAACAGTCCATAAACCTTATTTAATATTACACCTCATCAACATTCTATACCTTCTAGCGTAATTTAATCTTTAGATACCGCTGATTCGCTCGCTTTGCAGTGCACTTTGTCGCACAGTTTGTGCCAGAAATATTATTACATCATATCTAGCAATTTCGACGTACAACAGGAGACACGCAAATGCAAGTAAAATTGGGAAGATCAATGGCATGAAATGCACTTATAAATTTCAGGCAGAATACATTAGTTATTTTTACCAACTCCACACTATTTGCTTTTGTCTGCGCGCTGCTTACATGCATTTGGCGTACTCTCAATAGTGACAAAATTCACGCGGTGAACTAAAGTGTCCGTAGTTGGGAATTACATGGAGAACAAGGAGGTCGAAACATGTGTTTATTTATTAAGGTTTTAGCAGAACTAACCAAATCGATTGAAGCATTTCGTCAACCTTCGATGTGATATCATTGGTGCAGAAATCATATCATCTAGATAATAAGAACTGAAGGAATCTAAAACCATAGAAATTTACAGGAATTTTCGGAAACATTTAGTTGGTGTAATTAATTAAATAACATTGCGTTATCGAATAAAATCTCGTCAGACCAAGTTAATCCGTGTGCAATCAGTGTGCATTTTAAAGCCTACAGGGACGATAACCGTGTAAACAGAGACATGAGCCAATGTGTCAATGCAGTCAAAGTTCTTAAGGTCATCTCAAGTGATATTATTCCTGTGTTTCTTTTGTGTGACATATCATTGAAGTGCAAGCCAACGGTGGTGACAGTATGGGTCGTCGCATTTATATATCTAAAATCCACGCACCGACGCCCGTCAGGCCGGTAGGCACATGATCGCTCGTCACGCACTAAAGATTCCCACCCACTCTATAGTATACACATAGCTGTCCGATTGGTTAATTTGCGACGCCCTTGCAATCAACCGCTGTTCATTTGATCGTATAACCATTATGTCACCCAAGTCGACATGCTGACTTGTGTCTAATACGTGCATACCTAGGGCCGAGTATCTTATATTTGTCTGGCATTCAAAACCGGTCGTCAGTGCTCCGCATTCGCGTGCGTAATTATCTTGCTGTTCGGCATATGTACACGCGAGTATAGCCCTAACATTTATTTTATAAGCACACGTGTTTGTCCTAATCGTGGAAAGTGGGAACTTCGAGGGCACCAGTGTTGAATGTAGTGACTGTCTTCACAGGAAGACTACCCTTAGGTTTTACTTGTTTGATACCCTCCGAATAGCCCCAGAACGCCTTCTTCGTACGGAATTCGAACTGTCCTTGTTCGCTCTGTTTGTGTCTTGACTGTTAGCGCATCAGGATGTATAACTGAAGTTTTACTATCCGCCTTGCCTAACAATATATAATAGTTTGTTCAAGGCCAATTTCCCAGCGGCCTTTCTGTCCTTCTCCATCGTTCACATGGTTTGTACTCTGCAATACAGCGCTCAGTCTATCACAGCGCAAAAAAAGTAGTTCGGCTGATTCGAGGTGTAATGGAGTAGGCCTTCATCATCTCTTGCCTTGCAATATATTGTCATTTTGAATATTCCCAAATTCCTGTGAACCAGGCAGTTAATATGAAATATTGTACCGCTAAAAGATTCCAACTCCATTTTAAACGGTATCCTCCGATGAACAGAGTTTAAGTGATTAAGCAAATCGTCCTTCTTATGTGGTCTTACAAGTAACAATGTTTCGTCTAGATAGCGCCACAAAACCTCTAGTGAATTACTGATGTTCGACGTCGATCTTTTCTCGAAGAGATTCATATAAAAGTTCGACAATACAGACAATATAGGCGTTCTCATGTCGAGACTGGTTCTTGACTGTAGAACTTCGACTGACAAATGAAATATGCTATGCTAGGACACATTACCGTACTTCGATTGCCCGGTTAAACTAACGTTTTTATCGACCTCACTGAGATTGCGCCATTTAGACTGAGTCCAGCTACTCGGTACGTCTTTCGTTTCGGTAAAATGGTGAAAGGTGTTATCACATCGAAGCTTACCATCAACCCATCTAGCTCGGTTTCGAGATCCGCTAAATTTGAGCGAACTTATAACAGTTTTTCACCAATTTACTTATTCGACCTGTCATGGGCTGCTATGGGCTGCTATATATTTAGATAGTTCACTGGTTGGGGCGACTATACAGTCGACTATATGTTGTACGCTAACTTCGGGATCCTGAACATTTGACAAGCAATAAACCACCGGAGGTAAAGACGATCTTGGGTATAAAATGTGTCACTTGATTTATCCTAAATAATCCATCTCGATTCTCAACTACTTACAAATGTCCTTCGTTCGCATGTTCGATACTAAAGTCACGGTCTTTTAACAAACTGCTCTGCAGGGAACCGTCTTTAGAGGCAGCCACATTTTGACATATTCTGACCTGATCACTACAACCACGGTTTTCCCCATATCAGTTATTTTGACTACAATGCTGCGATCTTATTTCAAGGAACCAAATGAAATAAGTGCAATTTGCGGAAGATTAGGTTCACCCGGTCGCAGAAACTTAATAGTATTTACTAACGGGCACAAATGTTATGTGCCTTCGTAGCGGGCAACATCATCACCGCGCTTTTAACGCTTAAAAAGATCCCTTCCGCAAATAGCATACATTTATTGACGCTAAATGTCAAGCTTTTCTCCAACAACATACATTTCCTTTTATTAAAAAGCATATCTGAAAAATAAACTACATTACAAAAACTAGTAATAGACTCAGACCATTCAGGACTATTGCTATTAGGATTCACAAATATTAAACGCTCATACTTGCGAATTTGCTTCTTCGAATACTTACTTTGTTTCACTTTGACTTCTGAAGCCTTAATGGAAGTGCTCTTGTAGCCATGTGGTGTTATGGTGTCTGTAAATCCTGACTCAGCCGATTCGCGTAACTGCAGATCTCGTTTACATGATTAGTCTAAAGGTAAATGCGGTCTCAAAAAGCCAATGGAGGCGTAAGGTACAATACATGCAACGGAGTACGTATTGTTTTAAGGTTTCACTGTAAGACATATGGCGCTCAGGTTACCCTTAAGACATCTCATGTTGAAAACGCGATAACTCTTTAACTTTATTACAAGGCCCGATCATCGAACACATTCACTTGACAGATTTCGAATATGTGTTCCATATTTAGTTTCCAATTGTTGAGAAATACTTGGAACAGACCGATAGTCATGTGTTCATGGAGATTTGGAAGCTATGTTAATATATTAATTTGATAATATTTCGCTTTTTACAACAGAGCTTCATTTGGCCATGTGAATCAGCATGGAAATGGTGTGGAAATTTATTGAACACAGAGATGAAAACCGAAGAACGAGTTTGAATACCGTACATTATTAAAAGACTTGACCTTGATTGTGCGTGCATTCGACACAAGTCACCATATCAACTTGGGTGGCATCGGGGTCATACGCTCAACTCCGAAGCGGTTGATAGCCGAGGCGTCGAAAATTGCAAATCATACTGCTACATGATTATAATGGAGCGGGTAGAAATCTGTAGTGCGTGACTAGTGTTCATGATTCGGTCAACCTGACGAGTGTCGGTACGTAGATCATAATGAAAAAAGCAACTCGACTCAAACTGAAACCTTGACGGGTTTATTCACCAATGCAATGAAACGCAAAGCAACACCTGGACTAGACCTACTGCGATTGGAACACCTGAGGTGACATTAAGTCCTGGTACTGCAGTGACACTTTGGCTCATGCCTCTCGTTACTAGATTATCGTCTCTGTTTGCTATAAAATGCCATCACAATTGCACACGGATTAAACTGATCTGATGGACACTTTTATAAATAGCGAACGTTTAACAATCAACTAAGTCTACTGTTATATTTATAACCAGTCTGAACTCATGACTTCAAGAGCGATCATACGTGTCTTCCAAAATTTTGTAACCGTTGATGGGCGTTACCAACCATAAGTATTTTCCTTATGGTTGTGCATAACTGTAGTATTTTGGATTTGATGCTATTGGTTCTATTATTGAATCAATAATTGTAGGCGTGTTGTTAACATTCGCTGCACAATTATTGTTTCGACGGATTTGTGAATCTGACAGGTGTGACAGCGTGGCCTCAAAGTTTCTGTTCTTTTCAATTTTTGGGTGGTTGGTTTCCTTCGTTAGCAAAACTGCCGGCGATTATCCTGATCATTTACTGTCCCAGCGGTTGATATATTGGGTCCATGTCGATATTCATCTTGCTTAATCTAGCGGTGAAAAAACAAGTTTCAACAACACGTTTAACAATTTTGCCTCTTTCTTCGGGTCTGGATTTCTATATTGTTAATATCATGACGTGTCCCCCTATTTCCACGAGAGCGAAAACCATTTCGTTTGCATATTGGCTATCAAACGCGCTTTAGTGATAATTTATCTTGATTGATAAACTTCATGATTGTAGTAACTGCGGCTTTCTCAGCCACTGTCATTTAATTCCTACAGGGTGTTTTATCTAACCTGTATTTCATGCTCTTTCTGTTACTGGTGATAATGCTTGCTTTTACGTGGCAGCTTGCCGGTAGTATGCCACGACATCACTTAATATGAAAGAGGTGATCGCCATTTCACAGTTAGCTTTATGTGAGGGAAAGCGGATACTTATTACGCTGCCTTTAGCGCAATTTTATGGGCTCATGTTTTAAGTTTTACTCGAGGGATTTGAAAAGGTTTCCCGTTTGTTTAAATAAAATAAATAAATTAGATGCCCATTTCGACTTTGTCGGGCTTTCTGCAGTTTCTTTAATATTGTACAGTGTAGGATCAAACGACGACTAATGTTAGTTATCAAACAGTTATCACAAAATTCATGGGACTAACATGAAATCATATTTAGTATACCGAACGTTACCATATTTACATTTAGCTTTATCGTATCTCGGCATGCTAAACATTACAGTAGGGCGCGTGGTGGTGTACATACTACACAGCGTCAGCCAAATGTTCATAGGTTTCGACTGATTCATCAATCATCTATGCAAAATGCTGGAGCGTTCAACAGCCCTTTTTCTTGTTAAACATATAACCCGTACGTCATCAAATGATCAATGTCTTAATAGAGCACGGACACAAAGTTTCATTCCCCTTCTTGTACCCAGAATGTGTTTGTGGTATTTGGAGGATAATTTATTTTTCATACATCACAGCTGAGATTAATGTGTTAGAAACATATGTCAAGGTCGTCTACACAACGCTGTGGGTCAAGACGCAATGTGGGTTGTACAGTGATGGAAAAGCCATTGCATTAAATGTGTATAACAAAGTACCAGACAGTCGGCCATTAGTGTGTCTTCAGCGAACTACGTACCTACGTCAATCAGGATGCCGAATTTCAGCCCTAGAGTGTGTCGAAACCAGGTAATTTCGATAACAGGTGTTGCCTGACAACATATTGCTTATCCAGATCTACGAAACCAATTTCAACCAATACTAAATGGATAGTTCGAGTTATATACCTGCAATACGCTATAATTTACTCAAGCAACTATGGTATTTGTGCCATGACGGCAGATTGGATTTCATCATTGTGTCTTACTGGGGCCACAGCTCATCTAATTTCTGAAGCGAAGATCCCCCATGATATGCCGATTTTAAGTTACGTGTTCCTTGCGTTCCTTAGGCTTGGTGAATGTAAGGCGAAATCTGTTTTATTAAGATGCTTTGTAAATTGGGCGAAGGAACACATGAAGTAACTCGATTGATTAAGGAAGTGAAACCAACAACACTGCATGCCTAACCGTCGCATTCCCAGTCAATGGTTCAGCCAACGAGAACTTAAATAGAGCGAACTAGTTTATTACATTGTTATACATCGTTCACAATACACGTGTTCTAGGCAAATGTTATAATACGGTACAATTTTGTAAATTCCTTGCTAATAATGGCGATCGCGATGATATTCTGAAGAGCATTTCTGTTGGAAAAGATTTTTATTAAGGCGAGTAAATTTAATCCAATAGCTACTTCGTGCTTTTTCTTCGTAACATTTATGTGTTTGGCAAATAGTTCTTCACTCAGGAAACTTATTTGTGGTAGGATATAGACTTAGCAGGTACTATGTTTTAGAAGCATGTACCCTAGAATGAAACAATTATGCTAATAGAGGCAGCTCGAAAGCAAATCTAACCTTCAAGGCTACGTTCTTACTCGTTTGCGGAATTGCTATTCGAACCCGCGAATATTTTAGTATATCCTCCATAAATTTTTAAATAATCTGTCAAAGATGACTTTTAGATATTTCCAGGTCGAGTCACTTACTGCTGTATATATTATTGCTCCGTACATTAGGAGTAGAACAAAATTCAAGGTAGACATGTTATTGTGCAAAATCCAAAATTATTCTTTAATTTCACATAAGGACTCTCTAAAATTTAGCTAAGATGCTCTGTGAGGTAAAAAATGGTGTTCAGCAACGTTTTTCATAAAATTATATTTACACATGTTGCTCTAATGTGATTTACAATCAACACATAAATTGTATGGGGAAAAATAGTTAACTTCAGCATGTATTCTGTAGCCATAAATCGAACTAATGCGTATTCTGATGATAGGGCCAAAGGCTACACATTTCCTCAGATGTCTTGAGAGGCGGATAGCGGAGTCAAAGTAATATAAGAAAACTTATGAAAAATGCCCATCAGCTAGTCGAAATATATGATGATCATTAAAGCAACACGCATGTGCTATAAAATCTTTGTCGCTATCAATCTTTTTGCATATGTAAGGACGCTATATCACTAATAGACTAGCAAAGTTAATTTTGCAACTATGTGCAATTAAACCTAATTGTTTCAAGATACTCCCGGGTTTTAGCAAAAGCACATTGGCAAATGGTTTTACTGGCAACGTTAAAGATCAAATTATCATGGCTATAATTTGAGAAGATATATAGTTGAGATATCATAAAGAAGACAATGATATCAACTAATGAGTTCCATCCTACCTCAGCTTTCTGCAAGAACATGTGCGTACTCCGTTACCAAATTAACGCTGAATTGACAAATGTCATTGGCATTTATAAAATAGGAATCAACTGAAATAATGTAGATGTAGAACTAAAATAATTAACTATTTTATTATAACTAATGTGGCAATAACTGATAATCAAGCATAATTCATCAACAAAACATGTTGATTAAAAATGACATAAGCTAATACTTAGATGCATTACAGACCTTAGGCTAGCAAGACTTTGCGTTTGCAGCATTTGCATCTAAATGTTTCCTTGGAGCAGTCATTTTGTTGCCACAACACTTGTCAGCCTACATTTGTTTGTCCCTAACCATCTCTGATAACATTTTTTCATCATCAACCTACTTGATGAAAACACGTTCCCTGTTACTAACTTACAGCCCAAATGTAGATAGGAGATCGGTCAAGGTAACCGTTCCAGAAATGCTGCTTGACGCTCATGTTGCCGACAAGATGGTCAATTGCTAGGAACATAGTGTTAACCTGTTCCTCAGAATTTACTGACTTATTGTTCGGAATAAATTGTTGTATAATTGATACAACGGACTGCCACACATTTAGCCTTTTAGCATACATCTTTAAGACAATTTATGAATCCAGCACCATAGAACGAATTCTATGGCATTTGTTGACTGCTTTGCTTGGGAGCTGATATTAATTTAGCATCAGTTGCGGCTTTTGTATTTGATGAGTTCTAGTCATGTGAATGGGCCCTATTTTCAGTTTCAGTGGGTTCATTATGTGACAAAGGAAAACCGCTAAATCCTCGACATTGAAGCTCTTCAGAGTGGGGAATGGGTCGAATTGCAAAGGAAATAATGAGATAAGTAATCATTTACTGCTTTTGCTTCCTAATAACTTTGTATTAGCCATATAAATATCAGTCCGTTACGTGGTTTATATTTTCTCGTCAAACTATGGGAATTAATAATGGCATGTATTTGAGTTCGTCTATTTCCCAGTCAACAAGCAATATCCCTCAAGAGCGACAATTATGTAAATGTGCCCATTATTCGCTATTTCACCCGATTTGTTTCGCACTATGATTTGTAGGGACATTTTATGAACAGACTAATATCTATTATATGATGGACTAGTGTATAACGGCCGCATAAATAGCAAAATGATTCACGCTTACTAGCACAGTTAATTCAACTTGGGTGATCTATGGTCCAAACTATAATATACCTGGATTGTTATTTAAAATACTATTTATGCAGAAGTTAAAAATGCGTGAACATTTAAGCATATAGAAGGAAACGGGTCTATGATTTTAAATCAGCATTAAAGGTTCATGTGGTGTCAGAATAAAAATGACTTGCGACAGACAGCTGAGAATATTTTGTTGCCTTCTGTTATCATATTTTGTACGCTGAGTCAAGTAAAATAGGATGCGTGTAACACTAGTCCTCGAAGAATCCAATTTCCTGAATTGAAACTTTCGGCGCCCAATTTATTCATGGTCCTTTGCACAAATTGATGGTTGTCTACTCGTCTGGTGGAACTGTACCGGAATGGTTCACACATTTATCTACTGCGAGACGCAGGTAAAATGCAAAACACCATTTACTGAAAAGCAACATAAGTTGCGCAGTATCTTCATTTTTTCAGCATTTACGCAATTTCTTTTACAGAATCAGATGCATTTTTACTCCGGAAATGTTGGCGACTAAAAGGATTTTGCTTATAGGACTTTGATGCCAATAGATATGCAGCAAAATACAAGCACCTACTTGGCAGTTTTCCGAGAATTAAACCACGGATGCTAGCAGCATATAAAACAGCTCTTTATTTGTGCCTGTTGTTACAGTGGAATCATGTTATTAATGATATAAGACACATGTTAAGCTCCGCGATAACAGGTACTAAGACGATTACCCAGTTGCGAATCACGCGCATAAACACAAACGTGTTATTCATGAAAGTCAGAAGAGCTCTAAGGCCTCGCATGTGATTTATCCGTTTACCTGCAATTACCGATATATCCACCTGGGCAGCAATGACCATCACGTGGCTCCGAGAGTGGCTGAACACTTGCCAAAATGAGTGAGACAAACGATGACACAACAAACTAGAGCAGGTCCTGGGAAGAGATCGAGACCATATTCGTCTATACGCATGAGTTTCATGACATTGTGTATCCGGCCACCGCATTCAAGTTGTCGATGCGCAAAAGAAACCCGCTGATTTTATTCATTAGTGAAGTGTTTCCAATCTGTTCACAGCAACCTGAGAAGTGTGCACTGAAACTCGTGATACAATCAAATTTCTGTATTAATCTGGATTCGTTTACGCAGGTACGTTTGCTCAATGTTACAGATATAATCAAATTAAACTCTTCCGAGTTTGCTGTATATGTGAATAATGTGAACCATCGACCTGATGACATATTGCAACCTGTGTCTTCTACGTATGTTTGATCGTTGTTATATAATCAGCTTGTAAAGTAAACAGACAAATTAACTAGATTAGATTACCGATTTATTTCACATGGGCAGCATGAACTAGTCAGGCAAATATTAGTGACATTTTTAATGTTGCATTATGTCCGCAAATTCATAGAGTTGTTAAATAGTTATCTGTTGATTTAAGTCGGACAGCGCTTGCCAGGCAAAAACTTCTCTGTCATGGAACAAAACATTGAATTATTTGTTTGAAAAAAACCAATCCGAAACCCAAATATTAACACGTTAAAGCATTTCATCGAGTCAGCCAAAATAGAGTAATTGGGTTGAATGTTTTAGCGTTTGTAAAGATTTCCAGTTTAACTGCGTTTTCTTTTGTCAAAAGTGGTAAAGAAACGAAATAATCCGACTGCCTTATTTATTCCGGAAAAGTGTTACGTCAATTCCACTCGTCTTATATATACTTATTCTGGTGGGGAACGCTATAAACTGGCAGCGGATTTATAGCTAGAATCTTCAGTAAGATCTGGATCACTGAACCAAATTATCATTCACGCCAAGAATATAGTCAGAAATCAAGTGTTAGACTACACATGTAACACGCTGACGCCAGTCAAGAAAAAAGCTGCAACATGATTCGTTCATTCACATACTCCGCCAATAACTCGTGCTGACTCCAACGATGAAACATACTCGTCCATTTTTCTACTTGCATGAGGGAGATAACCTTCATCTTGGAATCGACCAATGACAAACTTGCCAATACTACCACGAAAATTAGTATGATAGATGTTGTTTGACCAAGTAAACCAGCCACCCTTCTGCAAAAAGGAGGATATCAGAAAGCAAGGCACCTCAACTTATGTCATATACCACAGTGTGTTCGATTCAGAGGCAAATTCCTTTAACAGCAGGCCGATATAATATAGAATCAACAGGGCGTCATGTGAAAACTAATTGGAGACTAGGCGAATATGTTCAGCAATATTCGCCTCGACCTTCATTTGAGCCGTTACACTAAGGTGAACCAGTTCAACTTCAAGTAACTCTTCAGTTAGGAGTTGATGCAGAGGCAGTTGACATGTCATCCAGTCGTCGCCGAAATATATAACGCAGTGTTTGCGTCTTTTAAATTGTGCAAAGAGACAAACACTAACAATGAAAACTGAGCTTGAAGGACTTTCGTCGACATAAAAAGTAAATAGTGTTGCGTTGTTGTTTTCTTTAAGCTCTGCGCTCAGTGATGCTTTCATCTTTGCTTGAATTCATCTAGTGTAGATATCCGAATATAGGGGCTTATATCTATAGCTAGTGGTCGGCGGTCATTCTCCTAATCACTAGGCAATCAAGCTTTGTGGGCACATTATTTGTGACACATTATTTAGATATCGTTTGTATATTATTTGAGTAACCGACTTGTGTCTTTATTGGCGAACCGCAGTCAAATTTGTGGCCACACCTTCAGCGTCTACCATTCCATTCACTGATACCATATCTGTAGTGGGGGTGTTTCAGTGCCGATCTCTTCAATATCTGCCCTCAAAGACGCGTTTCGATATAGCTCGGTATCACCAAATGCATTTGGCCTGAGCTGGGCTCACAACTAGAAACAACTGAGCATACTTGCATTAAAACAAAGCACACGCCATTCGCTTTATTTCCCGACAACCAAGTTTCTCCTGTATCGTAAAGCGCTGCTCGCTAAGCTTAGTTAATTTGTGATCATTTTTAAAGCCTAGAAACAATATATGCTGAGCACTATGCCAGCTTAGCTTATATACAATTGATGGGTCGAAACGAGGAAGAAACGCGTCGTGCAGTAAGGATATGGGAATGAGCAACACCGAAATACGTTGAATACCGTCCCAGTGATCACAATAACACATTTGACTTCTACGTCACCTAAAAACAACAAAAAATTTCTGAGTCGCAATCTAAGTCTCACGCCTGATGTTCCAACCTGGCAGAAAAGGTGTAAAGTTATACTTATTCACCTTGTCCCTGAGACTCCGATCACAATCCTGTTAGGGGCAGCAAAACATGTATATAAATAATGGCGCTTCCTCTCTGTTATACTCCAAATCAGAAATGTGACCGTCGATCAGGTTTTAGAGATACTATTATCGCATTCTAGTTCTGTGACACAATACCAAGAGGAATAGCCAAAGGAAGAGTTACTCAAATCGTAAAAGAATCTGTCATCCGGAATATGGACAAATCTGATGGACACTTGTCCAGAACTCAACGAGATGACGCTGAATCAGCAAGTCTTGTGTGCGACCCTGCCAGCATGCTTCGCATGAAAAAGCGGCATGCAAATCACTACGTCAGCTATATACTGTCCAGTTATTTTAGCTTCCTAGTGAAATTGAGAACTCTTCGTATAAAACTGAAGTGGTCCTGATGGCCCTGTGATAATGAAAAGTCTTTAAACCCCCGTCGCAATGCCCACCCACATTTAACCTGATAATATTTGTGATCCACATATTCTCAATAAGCCGGCTGACATTTGTGCTTGTAAATGTTCCACTCCTTGGCATATCGTAACGATATACGTTAAGATAGCCTTACTCTGCACGGTTAATAGTAAAATCCAGCAGAGAGGAAGGGGTGTTTTCGCATTGCCAAAGTGACCTACATCACCATATCTCTGACGATCTAGGTACTCAAGTTATCGATTCTCTTGTGTGTTCTGTATCAGAAAAATATTGAGGTATGTTCACTAGCCAATCAAGGTCTACCCTTGAAATAGGTAACTGCGTAGAGGGCAATAAGTGACCTATTGCGTCACGGTCATATATGTCGTTCTGGTGAAGGAGTTCAACTCACAAGCAATCAAATTGCATCTACATTAAGTAAACAATTTGAAGTGGACTTTAAAAATTAATTTCCGCTAAACTTACGTACAGCTTTGATGCTTGTCCCATGAGATTTAAAATTAGCAACAATATATATTTCTGATGCTCTGCACCCAAGAACAAGAAAATAACGGTCGGTGCAGTGAATGTAGGTGCATGGCTCGGAAGGAATTTGTCACATTGTCCACCGGGCTAGTATCCGTTGTGCAGAAAAGCAATGCCACTTGAATTACAAAAAAAAATAAATTCTTACATTAGAAGCCGGGCACGAAGATGTAAGGCTCTAATGAATTATACATTGTGCGGTTCTACTTCCTTTCCCTTTGAAAAGGCCCGGGATGTTTGTATAATACCGCGAAATAGATGTGTCCAGTCGGTCCACGAAAGCAAAATCAAACATTAACAGGACTTTGCGACAAAAATCCCTGCTAAAGTTAAGATGTTCTGCAGGTATGCAAACACACTATGGGAGTGAGTATGTAATCCTAATTATTCATACAGTACGTGTCGACAATGTTTAACCGCACTTTACGGAAGTAATCGTCACCTTACACATTTTGACTAATCCCACTCTTCCCTCAGCCTTTAATCGCAAATCTTTCGCTGCAAATGTACAATAAACATAATTACGTGCACGTGCACAGCTCCAGTAGGTGGATGGCTAAAGAACGAAGGCATTAAAAACCACAGCTACAAGCCACATCGATATGTAAGACCCACTCTTTCAAAGAAGCATTAACAAATGTGTTTTCCGACCATTCTGAATGATAGAATATTATTACATATATGACAGTCGCGCGGAGATCTGAAACCCCTTTCAAATACTGCCCTAATTATGCTCTCAAATGCTAGTGAAATTATTATCACAGACACGCAGATGGGATAGCTCGACAGCAACAACATTATAGTATCACAGCAAAACGGATTCCACGAAATCGGTTTTGCACTGCATACTTGTTTTAAGCAAGGGCAATGCCGACGGATTCATTGAATTCTCTATAAGGTTGTTAAGCTGTAAACCTGCCTATAATTAATCTTTGATCGCCTGGACCCCCGAATTCTTCTTCTTAAACTTCAAATCTGTGAAACCGTTGAACCGTTGTTGGGTAGGCCAAGCAAATTCCTTTTCCTCATCAGCGTAGCTCAGTCTTGGAACTACCTGAAGTACAGTGATATGCCCCAGAATCGGTACAGAATCCAAGATTATTCCTAGTACCCATCAACGATTTGCTAGTGAGCTCTAGTCAGACTTCCAACTATGCTAGACGATGAAGAGCTCTGTTGTAACATCAACAGAGAGTACGACTATCCGCCATTACAAAGAGATCTAAACACGCCCAAAGTTTAACCTTGTGAAATGAAAAAATATGAGTATAGTGCATTCGTAGACTCTCAAATGTAGATGAAATGCACCGTGGTTGCCACATGCTAAACATAAAAGTAACCTAGGGGTTATCTCTCAAAGTCATCCTCACACACGTGTGACGTGCGTGCAATTGGTTCATTTGGATTATTTCCCTCTATCTTCTATCCATGTTCTTGCAGCGTTGTCACTGTACGTTCATTCAAACCGGATTTGCCAGCTCTACACAGTGATACATCATACGTGGAAATATCTTTTATGATTAGAGCCTGTGCCATCACTAACTGTTTTCACTGGCATCTGTGATTAAACGCAAGCGTTTAATTTAATCGTATCGAGCCGATTGCCATTCTGTGTGACACCGTTCGCTACAGAATTCTCGAGGCAGGCCGAAAAGCCTAAGCTTATTCCGATCCAGTGTTTCTCAACACAGCTGTGAAAGAATCTGTGTTTAGCGCTCTGTTCAGGTTGCAGTCACTCGCCATTCCTTGTGAGCTTGTCAGCCAGTGCGGCTGCATTACCCATCACACGGACCGCGCGACCACGTCGACCGCTCATTTGACCTTGCAACCACCACGCTCGCCTGACCGATGTGCGCCGCTCTCAAAGCTGTAAAAGTACAGAACGCCAACCCACCCACTGAATCAGGTAACGACAGAAAATTGAATGGCAGAAAGGCGAAACCGAAGAGACTCCCATCGAAAGGCAATTGCGGGTTAGGAGAATGTCATCGGGTAGTAAAATGCAATCTGGCTTGTTCGAACTGTTTGGTTTGGTACCATACGAAATGTGCAAATGTGTCCCAGCAATAGGTACGGTAGCGATATAGCTCCCAAGATGCATTTTGGTTCTGTACTGCGTGTTCCACCATCCCCCTCGTTAAGTGCTTGCTTATCCAAGCTGAGAAATGCGACCGGTTAATAACAGAAGCAGAGCAGAGGACAAACAATAAGGTTACTTCAATGGAATCGACTATAGACCACAGAAGCGTAGCGGCTGCCAAGCAACGGAATGCTGAACAATCCACTTCCCCTGCACCGCAATCAGTCACGTCTCCATCTCCGTCGTCTTCTCCAACGTTGGTAGAACGCCGGGGAAAACAGACTGTCCCTACGTGAATCAAACAGTACTCACGGCAACGAAAAACAGGCACCATTCAAAAAGCCTGGTTAAGCAACTTCCACTAGACCTGACATCTAATATTAACAAGGATGGAGTAGCCAAACACCAACCCTTGGTACTTGTGGCTCAAATAACTCTTGTCGTGACTAAGCCCCCCAGAACATCGGTTACATATGCAGAGATTGCTGCAAGGGTCCACCGAGTGGCCGCCGTTGCGTCCTCTTCCATTGTAAACACCGTTAACGCAAATGGAGAGAAAAACAGCAAACAATCACTTGTCAACAAGCCAAGACAAATGAGTACCATAACTTGTAAATCGATTAAAAAGGGATCCAACCACAGTGTCCGGACTGTCGTATGCTCAAATGTCCCTGAATCTACCGCCATCACATTGCGAGATAAATTATCAGACAACCAAGAACAATGGAACTCATTGTGTATGCAGATGAGTATCAATCCCAAGCCAATAAACCTGTTACGAATTGCTCGTCTTCCGAACTCGCCACACTATGGTGAACCCAGAATTATTCGAGTAAATCGACCATCCTCCACCAACGTAGAAAACGTTTTGCTCTTCGCAAGCGCGCTAAAACACGAATCCTGTGTGATACCTATCTATCCTGATGTCTCTTGGAGCGCGCGAAAACCGAAACGAAACACCGAAGAGGGGCACAGCAAGCAAGACCGCTTAAACCCAGTCTTCATTAATGGCGTGCCAGAACATCCTTCTAACCATGTTCAAGTTACCGGAAAGCACGATTAAGAACAGTGGCGGTTCATTCGTGAAACACTTTCTTTGGATGATGTTGTGGCACTATCGCTCACCAGGATACCTCTCTCATCGAATTATAGAGGATGTGGCCCTAGAATCCTAAAACTTGTGGTTCAGTCCGAGCAACAAACAAAGGATGTTTTGGATCGATGCCGGAGAAATCGGAAACATCTTCCTTCCGAAATTCGGTTAAACGTCGCAAACACTTTGCACAGCTCAACTATTAAAGCAACTAAAGCAGCAAGCATACTGACGAATGTACAGAAGTGTAATTTGTCTGCTGCTTTAATTGACCCTGACGTAGGTCCAAACGAATGCTGGGACGCACCTTGGCCGAATCAAGTTACAAAGGAGGTATCATTGACCCATCAAAGAAACGAATAACTGCCGACCTCCCATCAGTCTGCATTCTCCCGCACTTGGCAGCTTCACCTCTCTGCGGGCTCCTAGAGACCGAGAAACTGGCCCGCTTGTGTACAAATGCTCAGAGACTTTCTAACAAACTGGCTGAACTGCAAGATCGCCAAGCTTCCGGCTCGTATGATGTCATTGGTATCACCGAGACATGGTTGCACACGAGAATGACGGACGCTGAAGTGTCGCTACCCGGCATGTCGCTGATCCGGAACGACAGGCTTACAAAAGGAGGTGGGGTAATCCTGTACTATCGAAACGACTTACAGTGCAAAGCCGTGAAGGATTCAGACCCGCAGTTCCCCGAATCTCTTTAGTGCCGGTTGCAGTTACAAGGCAGGGACGCTTGTCTTATTGTCTTGGTGTACCGCACCCCTAACTCAACACCCGAAACCGACTACCACCTAATGGCCGCTTTAAGGTGCAGTTTACAACAAAAGTACACTCACATTCTTATCATGGGTGATTTCAACGTACATTGTTTAGAAGCCTCTGCCACAACCGGCAAACAATTCAAAACCGACCTACAAGATCTAGTAACTACTGTTCCTCTTTACAACCACATCACTTTACCTACTCGGTTCAGAACTGGTAACAGGATATCTGTGTTGGATCTTCTGCTTACCAACGAGGAGCATATGATGGATGCGGTGGTTTTAGACTGCCCGTTGGGTCGCAGTGATCACGCAGTCATCAGTTTCAACTTCGTATGCTATGCAGAATATCGGAATGATAAAGATGAGACTGTGCGAACCATCACAAGGTACGACCGACTCGCTCAGCTAGTCAGCGCCACAATATGGTCTTTCCTCGAAGAAGAACCCCCGGAAGTCGCCTGCCTCGAGTTCGTCAACACATTCGGTCAGCTGATTGCACAGGCTTCAGAGATAAAAGCTTACAATAAGTGCAAATCCGTTTCTTTCGTTAGGAGCAGAACCCGAAAGTGGATGACAGTACGCAACGCAGCAAGGCGAGTGTACAGAGAAGCTCCAGCACCAGAAACTTGGGACAACTACGTAGCCCAACGTAACCACTGCACTCAACTGTTAAGAGAAGGCAAAGCCGCCTATCAGCAGAACACCGCAAAAACCTTCAGTGCTAACCACAAACTGCTGTACAAGCACGTTAATAGCCTCTTCGAAAGGTGAGGCAAGGATTTACTCCACTCAAGTCGGCTGATAGCCCAACAAAACGTCTATGGAATCTACAAACGCGCTGCAGATACAATACATCCCCACGTTTCAAAGGGTCTTGCCACCAAGCGACCTACCAAGCTTTGTATTTTGCTCACCAGGACTAATCCACATTAATTTTACCGCAGAGGATGTATTGCAAAACTGACTACGCTGCGCAAACACAGCTCGCCGGGTGTGGACAACATTCGTCCAGAGGCATTGGGAGCAGCAGCAAACCAACTGGCAGGATCTTTAGCTCAGTTTTTCAGTACTGCTTAGACCAGAACAAAGGTCCCGCGATGTGGAAGCTTGGAATAATAAGCTCGATTCACAAAGTTGGAAGCAGAATTAAATCCATCCAACTACTGCCCAGTAACCCTTGTTCCTCTACTCTCCAAGATCATGGAATTTATAGTTGCCGATGCACTGGTGTGCTATCTGGAAAACAGCAACCTCATCACTCCTGAACAGTACGGTGTCCGTCACCAGCGGTCACGTACAACTAATTTACTAATTGCACGCAGTAGTTGGACCGAGGCAGCTAACGCTGCAGAAGGTGTTGATGTGATCAACCTAGATTTTTCCAAGGCGTTCGATCGTCTAGACCATCGGATACTACTATCCAAGCTGCAGCATTAAGGGATTGGCGACCCGCTTTTAAGCTGGATCGCCAACTTTCTATTTCAACGGCAATTAGTAGTCAGAGTTCGGTGCTGTTTATCGGACCCCAACCCAAACGAGTTTGGTGTGCCGCACGGCTCGGTTTTAGGTTCCCGTTGGTATTTTGTGTTTATTAATGACCTTGTACAAGAAAACGCTTCAAGCGTCTTAATGTGTGCAGATTATATCAAGGTCTGGCGCAGGATCCAGGCGAACGCCGACCAACATGTGTTTCAGAGTGACTTAGATACAGTGTATCAATGGTCGACCCAAAACCTATTGCATTTCAACGTCAGTAAATGCAAAGTGCTTTCCATTCGACATCAAAGCAGCTACTCATACCGACTCGGAACGGATGTACTGCAACAATCAACTCTCGAACGTGATTTGGTTTCCTGGTTCAAGATGACTTGGGTTGCTCCAGGCAATCCGAAAAGGCCTCGAAGACCGGGAACCAACACGTCCGGCTGTTGAGGCGGGCGTTTGCACAAATAAACAGCTCCATATTTCGAGAAATGCTCAGTGCGTATGTTCGCCCCCATGTCGAATATGCAATTCAAGCCTGGCATCAATTTCTGAAACACGACGTTAATGCACTGGAGCAGCCACAACTCCGGGCCTCTAAGAACGTAATTAGAATCCGCAATCTTTCCTAACAGGAGAGGCTACGCCGACTAGGATTGTTCAATGGAAGCTATCGCAGGCTACGAGGCGACCTGATTATGGCATGCTTGATTCTGCGAGACCCACATCATGTGTGCCGCCTTTTACTGCAACTCAGCAGCAATACAAATCTGAGGGGCCACTCATTGAAATTCGTAGAACAATCCCGTCTTCTGGAGTGCCGCAGAAATTTCCTTTCCATCCGTGTCTGTCACCCGTGGAATGCTCTCCCAGAATAGGTCGTCTCTTCACCGACATTAACAATATTTAAAAGACGGTTGCACACATCCTCTTACACTTTGTTACTTAACACTACGTCTTCATCCAACACCTGGAGTTTACCACGGAATTAATTGTTGTAAACTGTGGGTGCTGTGTATCTAAGAGGATCGCAGGACCGCAGCGAGGCATATGATAATACTTATTTTCGTATTTAAAGTATTAACTATTTTACTATCCTTATCATAATTATTGTTATGTTGATATCCCCTGCAACTATCCAACGGGACTTGTAAAGCAACGCTTCTTAACCCGTATAAATTCATTGTTCATTGTTCAAGATTAACTACGCTGCTTGAAACAGGATGAAATGCATGGATAAAACCAAATAATCGCCTAGCGGTCTTTAAAAGCACTTGTGAGAATTTTAAGTTAATCTTTCCCCTTGTGATATACTCCTAATCGAGCCAACATTGGGAATACGCGATGTTAGCCTGGTAAGTATGGTGCAGACACGACGTAAATGCTCTTGGAAAGCCACAAATTAAGGAGAGGAAGATGGTTAAATTAGCGTTTTAACTTCCTCACCTAGTGTTTTGCAGTGGTAAATATCAACGTACTCAAGAAAACATTATAAGGAGTCAATAAATGCTGGTCAACCTCTACCAAGCCTTACGTGATTGATTACAAGCTATTCACAACACTAAGCTAAAAGATCACCAGATTAAACGATCGATTTGCTTGCTAACATTGCATTTATTCTCCTTAGGTTTTATAAGGTATACCGCTATTTCAACGCATTCAATTCGCCCCCACAATAATCCTTTCATAAAAGACTGGAATACACTATATGCCAATTGCATTAATTAAAGTAGTCCCGTTCCTTTGGAAGACGAAACAACGCAAAGCAAAGTGCATGCATAACAAATATCTCTGTTAATTTGCAGTGAGGGAACCGGCACATAATTAATTATGAATAATTAGGTGCTAAAAATTTAACCCGCATGTTCCTGTTTATCCTGTTATTTACAGTAGATAATTATATTCCCTTGCTTTTCAGCGCATGCTACCTGGCACCTGAAGAACATAGTAGTAACTCTGGATGGTCCACAAACAGCGGTTGTAATTCTTTACAACAATAAGACACATGGTTCCCTTCAAATATATATGGAAATATACTTCAACATGCTCTAGTATATCCTCTTAAAAAGTATGTGGCGAAATAACGGAATATGGGCAAGAACTGACTACAAATAAACGAACTTCTAATTGGTTTAAGGGCAAATCTATTTAAGTGGCCAAAGCAATATATACTCGCGATAAAATCCATATCACCATTCGTGCCTATTGACAACTTTGCACTTGCAAAATTAAACTTTAGTTCAACACAGAAACAACTTTCATTGTCGTGTAGTTATCGCAACCAAATATCATGTCCTAGAGCACAAGAAACTACCCAGTTTCCAAGTCGAATTATTTTTGCATAAATTGCAATTGTCTCATATTTTCTCTATTTTCGTAATAATAGATTCTTGTGGGCCCCTCGTTGTCGGGAGTATACATTTTTATTTTTGTCGTTATTTTATTTGATACTTCTCTCTGTGTAATCCTAAGTAGCTTGCTAATCATTGCTTATTGGCTGGTTGTAATTCGTTGTCCGTTGTTGATGCTGAGAAGTCCTTGGTAACTATATATCAACTATATCAACTATATATCAATTTGCAAAATATCATTCGCTAGTTTCACATGTTGGCTTGTTAATAATGCTACTGTTGATATTGGGGAAACCAGTACTCGTTTTACTTTCGTACGCGTCTTATTTTGTAAACAGGAGTTACAAAGAAGCACAGTTTTCATATTCAAGCAGTTGACCAAAGATTTCAACATCAGAGCTCATTTGATTCCTTAGTGCTTTACTATGTAAGTAATATATGTATTTATATAAGGCGTGGACATGCTATCTTGTCTGCAGTCGACTATCTCATTGAGATACAGTAAGATTTTATGAGAAAATTGGGTGATATTTGATCTATGAAACGGTGACACATGTGGCAATTGTAGATTACTTCACAGAAGTTTCATAGTTTATAGTACGTGTCTCAATTTATTGAACAGCCTGCATGACATAATCATTTCTCAGTGCACATAAGTTCCTGATCAGGGCTTTCGTCGCCTGCATGCATTCAGTGTCTACGAGCAGTGGGATTTCCAAATACACATGGCATGAAATTCCACTGGATTTATTCGGCATTCATTCACACTCCTTAAGGCTTCGGTTGCACAAAGCAAATGTGATGCCAACCATGGTATTATTTCGCAATGATATACAAGAGCATGTTGAAGTCGGACAAAATAGGGTTTAATTGTATTCGAAGGCAATGTGGCCAAATAAATTTTCACATCAACAAACATAGTTGTAGGAAGCGCTGTAGTACGCTTGCTATTCAAGTCATATGGTTACAAATCATGATATCAAACCTACATTTCCTGTTAAAAACAAACTGTACCAGTGTGAAAATCCCAAAATCAAATTTGTGTGTGATGCCTAACAACGGGTTTAACGTAAGCGAAGGGATTTATCAGGTCGAAATTCTAAGGAGGAATGTGAGCTTGATGTATAATTTTCTCAACGCTTACTCCTGAATTTTTAAGATAGCTGCAATAAAACGTCGGGAACTGAAGCGAGCTATATGAATTTAAAATGCATGCATAAAAATACATTAGTACATTTGTGTTGCGCATGTTTCTGCCCTAGTAAATTGCATCAGAAGCGCGTAAGAGTTAACTGACCATATGTTGCTTCATTTTAATGCTTAAGACCGTAGACTAGTTTAATATGAATGTGATGGAATGAATAATATCCTGTAAAAATATGTGACATATTATAAGATTCAAATAGCTTTTATTCATAGATGAGAAAATAACCAAATAAGTTCAGTGAAAAAAGTTGTATTTAGCAATTGTTAACTGTCTATGAATATAGGAAAACCAACAAAACATAACAAATTTGTGTTACCGCTCACAGCAACTGTGATCTTATTATGTAATTGGTTTCAATAATAATGTAACCCATAAACAATTAATTGCATAATGTTGCTTATCCACCCCAGATTCTGAGCGTCATTACTAAATTAAAGATAGAAAAGCTATTGTCTATGTGCTTAGGAAATTTTGACATATTTACCTATTATACGGAATGGTCATTCTACCCATAAATTCCTCATCAATGTATCTGATTGATCGAGTCGAATGCGCATCGATCATGGGTATGCCGTTCTTGATAACTAAGATTTAAAAATGTTGTCTTGGCTGGCTTAACAAAACCAACTTACTGTTGGATTATCTCGCTTATCTGTGGGGCTAGTTGACGACAATTATATAGTCAGCTGCAGTGTTATATTCCAGCATTATAATGCAGCAATATACTCCAGTGTTTTGACAATGGAGAAATTATAATGCTGTTCGGTAAGTAATTTCGTTTTCGTTGTGTGTTATTATGTTTATCTTTCCCAAACAAATTCACAACTAATCCGTATAGTCATTATATATTTTGACAGAAAAAATAACCATATATTTGGTGCAAATTTTAAATTAATTCTACGCAATTGTTCCGCTATGCCCACATTTAAATACGAGGATTGAAATAAAGCCTTTCGACATACATTTATTTCTAATGTGAGAAAGGTTCATGTGCTGTTTAAGCAAAAATACAATGAATAAGTACGCATGCGTATTAAGAGAATGCGTGCCCAAATGGGTATGAACATTTGATCCGGACGTAATTAATAAGTTAGTTACTTACAGTAATCAATTAAATAACTCAATGAATAAGTACATGACTGGCATAAGTTAATGTTTGCCGGCAAATGACAATTCGTGAGGTAGTTGAGAGATTACATTTGTTGAATTCGACTGTTCATAGTCACTTGAATCGACTAGGCTTGATCCCAAATCTTGATACATTGGTTCTTCAAGTTCTTCCGAAAATAAGTTTGTACCATCGCACTGATATCTGCGGTATGACTATCAAACTTCTAGAAAATGATCCACATTTGAAACAATTTTTCACTTGGGAAGGGAAATTCATTGTCTGTAAAAATGGTTGAAATCTAGAGATATTGAAGCAAAAATATCAAACGAATCAAACCATTTCTAATGTCGCTATCCATAAACATTGGTGATGCTCCCTGTTTGGTGGGATTTCAAATGATTAATTTTAGAGCATCTAACAAAAATAAAAGAATAATATTTAAGTGTAATTTAGAAGCTGGAAAAATTAAATTACAAACTTAAAATAGTAAGGCCTGCTTTAGTAAATATTAAATGTGTAGTGTTCATCAGGCTAATGAGAAAACTAACTCACATTTGGTAACTCGCCGAAAATGTCTAACTTGAATGGAATAAACAGCCACAGTCACCAGCTTGTCCAGAGATGGCGCGTTGCGATTTTTATTTGTAGCCTTCTCTACAAATGTTTCACTTTAAACCAGAATTTAAAATATCATTTGGATCAAATATTAGCCAGCAAAGAACAAATATTTTATGAGCGTCGTAACAAGCTACTGCCAGAAAGATGGTATAAGTATTAAACCAGAATGGGCAATTCATAAACTAAATAATATTTATTCACTATGAAAATGTACTTTCATTTAATACAATAATCGAAATAAAATGCAGAACAACCAAATATGAACCAAAAATGCTAACTATCCGTTACTACATCATCTCACCGCGTATGAGCACCAGGGACGGTCTAAAAGTAATACAGTTTTCAAGGAGTACTTTCCATACTGAGCTATTCGAGGTGGTGTCAGTGATAAATAATCTTCTGATGTGCGGGTCGGTGTATCTAATTCCAAGTCAGTTGGTATTTAAAATGACTAGCTATACACATGACATTCACCCCGGAACCGTACAAAAATCGAGCACACATTACTTTTGGTTGTCATGAATGACATTTTGTATCGCAATAATCCTGATGAACTGTAAAGCCAGCCACCTAGCAAACAGAAGTTCTCTGCCAGCTAAAGCTTCAATACGGACTTTTACATACCCGTTGAAGCCGTAAACTAAGATATACAATGCTAATTTTGGTCCATTTGAAACTGCTCATAGGAATAAAAAAACTCTACTTTAAGCCAGCTGATTTTACAGTAAGTGCCCTAAAGTCCATACGTAACAATAATTGACTAATTTGGTTGCACTGCGCTGGCTTAACTACTAGTGCAGTCGTCTCGGAGTTCCGGAGGAAGTTGTTACTGATAAGTAACCACACATGTGAAGCCTCTACTACGGAGTTATTCTCCAATGCTACCAAATGAAAGGTTCTGGAACTGTACCTTGCCATCCTGTGGGGAAGTTTATGGTCAAGCGGCCAAACAGATCCCTCAAAAATATCATACATGTCATCCAATTAAATGGGTCGAATTGGGAAAATGCTGTCTGAACTTCCGTATTTGCTTACATACATTGTGACAACAGGGCTACTGGAAAAACGCCTTTGCGGAGCTCATGCTAGGTAGGCCCATTCGCAAATACGAAACGCTGCACATAGCACCTAATCTGTGGAACGAGCAAATGTTTCAAATTACAATACACATTACAAAAAGTTATATGTCAAAACGTCAACTCAAATGCAGCATGGTGCATACGTTCGTATTAGCAAGCGGTCAAGGCCAAAGGCCACCCAGCTCTAGCCGCACCGTTGTAATTCGCTAAGACCAGGTCCAAGTACTTATCGGTTGGAAATGTCCTAATTGATACCACAATTATGTTGAGCACGGCCCATTGGCCAGCTACTCAGTTGCAGGAAAATACATGTAAACATCAGCCCGAATCGCCCCTACGAAACATAATCAGCCTCGCCGGTCTACCAGACATTCAAAGCCTGTCGATCGATAGCAGCCCGCGTTACGCTGCACAAAAGATAAACGAGCGTGGTTGTCTCCAATTCATCACCACGTGACTGCTAACATTACATTCACTTGCGAAAACACAGTGATTGTTTAAACACCGGACCGTTAAATTGGCTATTCTGTGTGTTACTTCTGCTGCACCTCTGAATTGGGTACCGATCAACCACCTGCTTTTTCTCTTTCCGTCTTGATACAACATATGTGCAAACCACATGCCGGAGGGGATTATTTCAAATACTTCCTTGGATGACATCATGTATGATGCGCACTTGTGTATGTGTTGACCTGCTACATTACGACTAAAAATGTAAGGATTATTAATGTTGCTAAAGATTTAAATTGAGAATTTGAATTGAGAATTAGTTAGCATATGAGTATCCCTTTTATGCTGGTAATCGGTTTTTCTTGATGTGAGTTACCGAAAAAAGCTCACTTTAAAATCGTATTTTCTTACATTTCTATAATAATTATCTACCAGTTGAAAAAGAGCCAGCAGCACCCAGCCTTTTCTAACATCGACAAATATTTGACGTTTAACGCCAAACTTTCAGAAGCAAAGACGGAAATTAGATTTACACGAGAGTGTTCACAGCTCGATCAATATCCCATAACCTGCTGAAAGTCACTCTGGCGGTGTCATGTGCGTCCGACTGCTAATTCTCCTAAACGACATGCTTGCAATCTGACGGAACCTGATTAGTGCCGATTACCAGCGCTGGGGCGAGTTTGTGCACTTTACCAACCTAGTGTCAAAGACGTTTGTACCGTTCAACCAGATTCCTTTAAGCAATATGTGAAAGGAATATGCTCAAATGTCAATGAAATAAGAAATTTGATGCTTCTAAAAAGCCTACATGCGAGTCAAACAGAATCCAAATTTCTAATGAATCCAGAAGGATATGTATACACCTAATCCAGTGCACTACTGAACCAGCTGCAGCCTGACGCTTTACTGCTTGGACCGAACGTTTGCCTCAGCCAATAAACTTATAGTCAAATCCATCTAGAAACTTAATGCACCAACTGACTGACTTAACACCCTCGTCTTCCCTTACCAAAAACTTCTCCAAATCAACCCGTACGTAATGCACTATCCATACACACTCTAAAAGACCCATTTGAATTTTTGGAAAAGTTAAAGATTTGAAGGTAGACGGTAAATTATTGCTCCCATTTTATGAGAAAACATGTTTTACCAACGACCAATTGCTAGAGACCGTCAAATTTCTTTGCGAATAGGCAACCGAAAAACAAGTAAATGCTGGTATAACAATGCAAAAACTAAAGGAACTAATCCTATAATGCATATTCAACAGACAGCACCTAGTTGATGGAATTTATCTGCGGATTGATGGAGTTGGTATCAGTACGCCCGGAGGGCTTCTTCTTGCCGACGTCTTCGCAAAGCTTGCATGCGGTCTTATCCATCCTGTTTATGCTTCGCTGGATTTCTACTAAAGCGACATGGATTACACGTTCATTATATGTGATTCAAGCGCTGATTTAGTCGGTTTACATGAACAACTCAACAGTGCACACCTCTCATTGAAGTTCAACAAATAAACAAAGAAGGAAAGCTGTGGTTCTATGATCTACTACTAAGGAGACGGTAAGATAGCTCTTTTGAGAGAAGGGTCTTCAGGAATGATGCTTGGTTTAGTAAATACGCGCCCTTTCTTAATTTAATGCTTCTGCGGGAAAAACATATCTTAGTCCGCTGCAGGTGATACTTATCAACCAAAATCTACAGCCCGCAGATGCTAGCAGATGAGAAAGTCCACATATTTACTAAGTTGCTCGTAAATCGTTTATATCCTTTTTTATAACAAAATGCAGTTGTTCGTGAACGCAGTGGACCTATCAGCAAATGTCCCCAAAATGTTTTTTTTTCATGGTTCCGTGTAAGGGTGGCATATATTTCGATCTACTGAACAGAAGAATTTTCACTACAGTTACAAGAACATACCCATCTACAAATCCACATGTTCTTGGTGAGACCACTCCATTTATTCATCAGCGCCTTAAAGACAGATTACCGGTAAAGTCCGAATCATACGTGGTATATCAAGTTACTGGCACCTGTGGTGCTAAATACCTCGGACACGACCAGGCGTCTGCCAACAAGGATATATGGGCACTGTCCCGGGTCTCTATGAAAAGGCATCACCAGAATATCAAAAGTTCGATATTTAAACGTCTGATTCAAAGTTAACATAAATTTCTGATTGAAGATGCTTTCAACGTTTTCTACACTGTGTCGAAAACATATCCTAAGGGGATAAAAATGCGCCACCTTAAGCGTGGGGCTCGGTCAGTAGCAAGTTATCGCAACCATTGCTTTACAAACAGAAGATGCCACTGCAATCTCTCACGCTGCTGTGAGCGTGATAAGGATCCATCCGCATGGAACATTGATGATACTAAATCCCTCGAGAATCGTACGAAGGCAATCTTGCGGTGACCACTGCCTCGATAGATTATTCAACCGCGACTCACTCATCTACAGCGTTAGTTTCAGAGACAACGGCATGCACTCAGTAGCACTCGTCTACCATAAGTTTCTCTAGCAAAACTTCAGCTGGTATTATGGCCCCTCCGTCCACTACGTTCCCCCGGCCATTGCGGTACAGGATCAACCAGAAGCTTCCAATTCCAATTACAAAGCTTCCATTGCGTCCGCGCCAACACCAGTATTCCGCACTCTGCTGCTAGCTGCCCAACAGCTTCTTTGCAACTGCGCCTCTCCTGCCAAGGAGGAGGAACACCGCATACTTCGGAATCTGGTGAATTCATTCGCTACTGATGGATTGAGGATAGCATTTAGTGAGGCCCTAAACAATGTGTGTGCTACTCTCTTTTCACACAGATGAAGGCCTTCGAAAAAACGTGTACATACCGTTAAGATTATAAACAATCAGCACCGGCTACGCCTACAATATGGCCATATTCAAAGTCTTGATCATACCCGCCGGAAAGATGCGGCAAGTCCGGTGATTGCCGGAATATGGCGCACTGCCTTTATTAATGAGGACGAGAACATTCCATGTTTCACGGAATATTTGAAGAATGTCCTCTCCAGACCTTCTGCTAATGATGAGCGCGCACGGCGTAGATTCCTTCCAGCTAATGATGACTTGGTGAAGCCAATTGTCCTGGAGGAGATGCGAAGTGTTCTCAAACAGATGCGGGGTTCGGCTCCCGGTGTAGACCGCCTCAAACCAGCCGATATTTCAAGGATGGATCCCTACTTTGTAACTTCTTCTCTCAACTGTCTTCTTGCTTCCTACCCAGTTCCCATCCACATGAACACTGCTCGGATCACCGTACCAAAAGTTTCCCAGCCCATCCCCCCTGACCAATTCCGTTCAATCGCAGTTTCATCTGCCTTCACAAGCCTTCTTTATCTTATCCTCTTTGATCGTTGGGGTCCGACGTTCCCTACCGACCGCCTTCAATTTGGTTTTCTTCTTAAAAATGGCGCTTTCGAATCCCCGTCCATACTCTATGCTGCTCTTCGCCATTCTCATTCTTCTCGTACCCCCTTTTCATTTGCAGCAGTGGATATCTCGAAGGCATTCGATTCCATTTCTCATCACTCCTTACTTCGAGCAGCAGCTGCTTTCGGAGCCCCCCCCCCGCTATTATTAGATTACTTGGCATCGTATTACAGCTCAGCGTCCTCAATGTTTAATAATGTCAAGCTTCATCCTGATAGAGGGTTCCGGCAAGGAGATCCGCTTTCGCGATTGCTCTTCATAATGTCCCTAGATGAAGTTTTACACGGAGTCGCCACTACGCGTTGGATATCACCGGCTGGCCCGATTGAGTACCTCGCTTACGCGGACGATGTGATCATCTTTGCTCAAGACCGAATTTCTCTGAGAGTTCACCTTCAGCGATTCCATCAACGACTGCAGTGCGTCGGCCTCAACATTAACCATCTAAAACATTTCTCGGTAAACATAATGGTTGATGGCGCTCGCAAATTAACCATACTGGATCCGAATGCTTTAAACGGTGGTCCTATTTTTATTCCCTCCATTCAGCCCGATGGAAAGTGTAAGTTGTTGGGCCTGCCTTTTAACTGGAAGGGTAAGCTCCCTCTAACAGTAATTGACGATATTACTGTGCAACTTAACGAAGTTACCAAGGCACCAGTGACCAGTTGGGCGATCCGGGACCCTGCAGCCACTGCAATCCATCGCCTGGCGCGCAACACTGTTACCATCGGTAATCGCGTCGTCATGGATAAAAGCTCAGCTGCGGAAGCCTGGAGAGATGCTTTTTTGCATCAGTGGATGGCCCTCCCTTACGAAATGTGGTCACGTTACCTTCCGCTCAACACTGGCTGAGGGACCCCAACAGGATTTTTTCACGTCTTTTCATACGGGGTGTCCAACTACGGGGGGTGTTCTTTCTGCCAAAAAGCGACGGAGCAGAGGCAGATTTACAAATGGCCCGGCTTCTCACAACTGCCGCGGGAGCTGCGGACAAAAAGAAACTCTGTCACATGTTCTTCAGGCGTGCTGCATCACGCATGATGTCCGCTGTAATCGTCATAATGAAATCGCCCAACAGGCAATTGCGGCGCCGAAGCATTAACATTGTTATGGAGCCGAGGATTCCCACAGGCAGCTCCTTCATCAAGCCAGACATGCTTGCAGTTAGAAATTCTACGGTTCACATTGTGGACGTGACCATCTGTGACACGTACCGGATGGACTGTACTTATAAATTGTAAGTGGATAAATATGGGATCAGGGGAGAATGCCGCAGCCATATCGCGATACATACGTGAACAGTTTCCTTAGACGACAAATATTGTTCACCACCCCGTCGTTATCAATAATCGAGGGATGAAATGTTCCACCTCAGCCAAACATCTTACCGCACTCGGTATGACATTACTTGATATTTCTGACCTCTGTGTTTCTACTCTTCGTCTGACTCTGAAGGTCTACGACACCTACATGCGTGGTGCATCATCAGGCCTTACATAACATGCACCCAATCCCACACGGTGACAATTGACGCGGTTCCGACCACTATTTGAAGTTTTATTTCAATCAGTTTTTCCTATTCTGCCGGGACATTCGTCCTCTCTTGGCATATTGCTGTACAGCTCATCCCTCGAGCCATGCATGCAAATGTCAAAAATAAATGTTAGTGGCATCACTTCCGTGCTGTCCCAATTTGCTTTGCAAAGTGTTCAGAGAACTGCGTCAATTTTGGTCACCAATTGGCCCGAACAATTTAATTTCCTTCCTAATTAATACAACCTCTCTCCTGCTTTTATTATTTTATTAATTAGGACAGTTTAGCTAGGTAGAGTTCATCGGCCGGGTAAAGAAACTGCACTATCACCAATGTTGTTACCTCGTTAAATTTCTAATTGCTGCGACAAG
>CALYDF020000090.1:0-48122 GCA_944474145.2 Dicrocoelium dendriticum
GTAGGGGGTATGTATGTATGTCATTGTGTGTGTATGTGTATGTAGTTGTGTATATTGTGCTTATAGTTGTGCTGCTCCAATAAACGGTATGAAAGTTGAAGTAACGGATTCTTGCGCACCCTAGTCGTGTTGAGAGATATATGTGCCGTACATAATCCGGCTGCTTGGCAGTATTTCCCACTTGCACGACAGGCAATGACGTTTGTGACAAATGGCACTAGAATTCAAGCGATGATCAGTTATCGTGACACTTGATCATCCTGTCCACGGTATCGGCTCAGTGTAACACTTAGTCAACGGGATAGTTTTTTTCGACTGGGGTTTCAGACACTGGGTGAGCACCGAGAACACATCCAGGAGGACAAAGTAGGCCAGGAAAATAGATTCGAGCCGGTAGCCTTATGAATGCAAGCCAGGCGTGCAGACCACTCGGCCACCAGGCTTCCCGGTCTCTTTTCGGGTTAGCAAACAGTTTCGTCCTGAAATCTTTGCGAGTCACCTTGTGTTCGATATCAGCCGAACACACAAACTTACGTACATGCATACATATTTTGAGAACACTGTGAATACTCACACGTCCCTACGCGCTGCCAGTGACGTGCTAAACAAACAGATACGTAAGAAATAGGCCAGCAACATGATCAAAACATGTCATTTTTTCTAGACAATTAGCAAAATGTACACGCATATGTCGAATAGCATTACGACATCCCACAACGCTGATATCCTTGGTGGCTGCTCTGGCAATGCGTTCAAGGAACTGCAGCCTCCGTTCCACCTGCGTCATGAGTTTCTGGGGATCCCCGGCCAGAAGTTCCTCCTAGTGCACTCTCATCTCATTCTTCGCTCTGGCCTTCACCACCTGCCAAAACTCTCGATCGGATTGAGGAACGGAGAGTATGGGCTCAATCTCAGTATGGTTACTCATCGTATCCATCTACTGATGACAGTTCTTCCAGTCCTGTGTGACATGGTGCATTATCACACAGCACGACAACCTGCCGGAGCTCCATCTCCCGTTTCAGGTTGTCTAAATAGCTTCGCAGCCATTCGAGAGATAGGGGACCTGTGAATCAGCCTCTCCGGGTGATCATCGACATTTTCCCTTCCATCGTAAGTGCACCGATTAAATGCAAATTGTGGCCTCTACTGTTGGCAACTTTGCAACAGGCCCTCACTCCTCTGGGCGCCCGACCACGAGTACGTTTGCAGTAAACGTTGAAGTTCGCTTCGTGAATCCAAATGAAGAAGTTGCCATCGCTACCAAGTTAGACAAACTGCTGAACGAATTCCCTGCGTATCCCTTCGTTTCGCTCATTGTTCATTCCCTCGGGAAGCTGATCGATGTTCTTCATAGTTATCGATAGACCATCTAGGTGCCGTGCGATTGTTGACGTCGAAATGTCCTTGTCCATTTCTGCTCGTACTCGTACTCGCATTTCCCGTAGCGTAAGAGTTGATTCCCTTGCGATCCAATCCAGGATGTCATCTACGTCTTCCTCCGACAAAATCCGCTTACGACCGTGCGCCTGCGTAGTACTCGACTCCTGATCAAGAGAACGACGAATCCAGGAGTAGGCTGTTTGATATTTGCCGTTGTTCACAGTTGCCACAAGCTGCCAGTCATCACCGTTGACGAAAGCGGCCAAAACTCGGTCACGAATGTCTGATGAGATACTTTGTCGAACGCGAGAATGCATGCCGACGAAGTTAGAACCATAGACATGGTTTCGGTCGTGCGCTTATGTTCCAGCTGTTCATTGCTTTCAGACCAATTGTGATCCATCGTTTCGGACGTGAGGGGGGCGCATACAAGCCAGTTGCACCGTCGAAGTGCATTCCTCTAAGGTTCATTCACAAGTCTCACCTAGTCAACGGGCAGCGCGTTCACCCCCCCAGACTAACGCACCGAACCTTGGCATCCGGCCAATGAGAACACACTTAAGGTCAGAGGATTGGCTCTGAGCGGCTGGCGATTCACACAGGGTTTTTCAAGATGTTGGACTTTCTTTGCAAAGTTTTGTATTTTCTTTGCAAAATTTTGCACTTTCTTTGCAACATTTTGGACCTTTTATGCAACTTTGCGGGAAATGCTGTATTACTGGAACCGAACCTCTTTCAGAATGGGCGGTTAAATATTATTATTTTCCCATTCTCTGCAACTTCTTTTCACCTTCCTTTTTCTTGGATGTAATACCGTTTTTTTCAGCTTGACTAACAATACACTGCTTTATAGCCAAGGTGAACATCTTCTTTGAACTTAAGCGGCAAATCCTTTTGTCCCACTTCACACTGGCTCCTTCGATGTTTGCACTGTTTAACATTGCACAAGAAATAACTCCCGTTTTCTACGCTCTTTCGCAAGTCAATATGCACTGTCACCGAGAAATGTGCATGTTCTACTCTCTGACTCTGACTTAATGTCTATCATTGCGCTATTCGCATCTATTGTGGTGCTTACTGGATCAATAGAGGTACCTGTAGTAACAATGCTATTATTTGCCTGAAAGCTGATGGTTGCTGTGTAAGACTGGGCACCGTAGCTTTGCCGAAATTATAGTGGACAGCATTTAGACATGCCATAAGTTGGGGTAACCCTGGGCCAACACGAAAAAACGTTAAACTTAGATGGCACTTGCTTTTTTATTTTATGTGTGGTACAATTGGCTTTTTGTGTTGAAAATTTATTTTTCATTAATTTGCAATCATTTTATGCTGTATAACATACGGTATACTTTGAACTGTGATCCAGGTTTCTAATGGAGTGTAAGTATAACCACTTGTGTTGTCGCTTTGCCAATAAGTAATAGTAAACATATTTGATTTTATCCAAACAATTGTATCATGCATTGTATTACTATCTTAGTGGCCAATATTACCCCAAAAAGCTTCCTTATTTTGGGGTAACTGCCAGAATACAATGCCTAATGTTTGCAAGTTCAAGTAGAATGTCATTAGTGTTAACTGTATAATAAAACTGCTTATTGTAGCCTAGCTATACCGTCAAGGGAGATTAGTCGATAACTTTAAAGACCATAAACCTGGCAAAGCTTGGCTTGAGTCTTTTATGAACAGACACAGCTGCACACAGAATAATATTGTGTCTAAATACTTCAGAGAAGAGAGCAACTTTGTCAAAAAACAGTCTCGGAGTATTTTGACACATTAAAAGGAATTGAAGGATGTGGCGGCGTCCAACTTAACTAACTACGACAAAACCAATTTGTCTGACGATCCTGCGCGGACAAAAGTAATCTTTAAAAGAGGCACCAAATATCCCGAGCGGATTATAAACACATCCAAGTCAGCAATTAACCCGACATTTGCTGGCACCGTTAATGAAGAGTTACTGACGCCATTTGTAACGTACAAAGCTGAAAAGCTTTAGGACACTTGGACAGCGAATGGGGCACAGGTCAATGTAAGGTCAGTTTGACAACACCTGCTTTTTGGACTGGTTTCAGCAAGTGGCGTTGCGTTTCTCTCGCAGAAACGATGGCCATTGTGTCCTTTTTGGTGATAATCTCAGTTCACATTTTTCTCTTAACATTGTCAGACTCTGCTATGAAAACAATAGCTTTCTGTTGCCTACCACCTAACTCAACCCACCTCTACCAGCCTCTAGCTGTGGCATACTTTCGGCCTATCAAGACCCAGTGAACGACCATCCTGACAAAACATAAAAGCTCCCGTGGCAAAAGTCCCAAACCATCCAGAAGGATAGGTTTCCGGGGCTACTCAAGCAGCTTCTACGTACCATGGGTGAAGGTATTGCAGAAACATTACTGTTAAGGTTTGGGAAAACTGGCATGTACCCAATCAACCCCCAGTCTGTCCTGAGCAGAATTTCAGAGCAAATGTAGAAGGTGCAGATGCCATCAGTACCTCCGTCTCAGCATTATTCAAGCAACAGCTGAAGGGAATGCGCTTTGCCATTGGTAAAAAAGATTTACCACAACACAGAAAGAGCTCTGAACGTCCAGCCTCGGAAAAGTGTCTTGGGTCCAACCGAGGAGCTTGTTGCCAGAACCGAGCCATATGCTGAACCAGAGAGTGACTCAGCTGCCAACGTTAATCAAAGGGAAGGCCGATTACCTGTCCTCCATAGGTGATATCATTGACATCCGACTAGGAAGTCTTCTTTGATTGTGGATGACGAGCGTTGTTCCACCATCAAAGAAGGCCTGCCGAACTAGAAAAACATGTGATAGTTTGCTTAAGTATTTAATAATGTTATAGAGGGTTTTCGTAATTTTCTACGTATAAACGGTGGCCTTACTCTTGCGTTACACAAGCATTTAGTTCTATGTGTATGTTGGTCTTCATGCCAAAGTATCCCCGTTAAGGGGGCAACTTCGGTATTAGGTACATATTTTAAGACAACTGCTTTAATGATATAGAACTGCATCAGTTACATTTTCTACAGCATTATAACACTATAGCCCATGAACCAGATCACTTAATAATTTTATCAAAAGCACTGATAAATGTGTGCTTCAGTTTTAAACCAAAAAATGTGGACCAAGGTTACCTGGTTTTACGGTATTCGGCTTTTTACCGCTTTGCTTCGTACCTCCAACGGCGATCGTTTTTCTACCATAAATTGCTGCTCCTGTGTGTTTCCAGGAGTGCCAGATGTCGTTATCATTGCATATCACACGAAGGGTATTCAGGACCAGGCTTTTTATCGTTCACCGACTTCTCTCGGCGCAGTACAAGGGAATCGGGTACCTTTTCTCAGTCAACTGAATCCATGGCGCTTTCAACTTCCTCTTAAGGAAATCGCTTCCCTCTATAGGTCTTTCAAGATGGTTCATAACTTTTTTCTAGTGTGAATCCAACGGGCACGACAACTCCTAAAAATTACCTGCTGGTCCTTTTGAGTGATCAAGCTCAAAGCAGATGAGCACACAGAGTGGATTATATAGTCTGATTTGGGATTGCTCACTCAATGGACCGTAGCATTTAAGGACGTTCGTGCCCCTGGATTCAACATGAAAGTGTTATCGACCGTCTTGTAAGATTATGGAGGAACACGATTTCCTTAACTAGGATTTTGTAGAAGCGTTATGGATTCCATTGGCTGAGAAAAGTATACGTTTCACCGACAGCCTCACATCGTAAAGAATAATGATAGATGAACTGGTGCGGCTAAAGAGTTTACAACTCAGTTGGGGGGCGTTCAACCCTACGGTTTGGTTGCGAAGCCTGGTCCATCAGGCCGGCAGATATTAAAGAGGTATGGGTAGAAATTCGTCGCGTTTAGACTCACTCAGCACTGTCACACACACCCGGGTAAAGCACTGTACGCGCGTTTCATCCTTTTGGGAACCGTTAGCAGATACTAAGAGGGCTGGGGGGTCACTTTCGGACCATCGCTGCCTTTCGCATCTAAGCTCATGTCTGGTGGAGAACGCTGCGTAAGCAAGAGCATGTTTCGGCGGCCAGTATTTTGTGGCAGGAAGGGGCGAGTGAACCGCACTGCATCACTAAATCACTCACCAGCCTCCGATGGCTGGGTCCCGTGCTACGCGTCCCAGCACACCGACTCCCGCGACGTACATTGTTTGCGCGCCTGCGGTGCGGTTGGAAGAGGAGTGGAGGCCAAGTGATGGATTAATCTCCCAACTGCCGGGCTGGGGTCCGAAGGATGATGAACATGTGTAGTTGGCTACACTTGTTGATGTGACGAATAGCCGACACTAGTGGCGTGAGTCTCTTTGTCCCGCCCTCTCGCTTACATTCCCTTTTCAACTACGTTCTCACGCATGATGCTTGGCGTTACTTTAGTTTTTATATTCCGTAATGTTCAGAATCTCATTTCTCTGTATTGCGGCACACTAGCTGATGTCTGTTTCTCAGCGAACATGTATGGTTGCTGACGGCGTCGGCGGAGACAGACAGCAAGCTAATTCACACGACAAACGCAAGGTCTGGGCAGCAAAATTTAGGGCGGAGTAAATTTTGCTATTAATCCGTGCTTCTGCAATCGTAATTATGGACATTGTAGTACGGTGGACTTTCGAATAAGTGAAGCGACTCGCTAGGACGTAAACGAAATAAATCCACTCGTAAGGGCTAAAAAAAGTAGATTAAGTAACTCAGTAAATCAGGGAGTAATAGTATGTGTTAAGATAAGCCAAGTCAATGTAGGAGGCTTTATGCACTTGAAGTTGGTGCGTTTTCAGCATGTTACACTAGTCGCTGCGAATGGGGACGTATATGAGATTATTGCCAGATAATGCATCCACAAAAATCTCTACACATGTCGCTCGAGTAAACATATTTCGCATCACACTGATAGTTTTTGATTTGGACCAAAAAGCAGCGGGACAAGTTTCGTGTAGGACAGAATGGCGGTAATGTAGCAGTGCGAGAATATAGGACCTTAAATTTGGTAACGGATATAGTAAATAGATAATGGTTTTTGATAGGTCACAGTTGAGCGCATGAGTAGTCGGTGTGGAATGTTGTGAAGGAAAATCTGGTACAAGCGTCTATATCCTTGCTAACAATAACTCCACAAGGGACTCTCTAAACAATCCACTGTATCTGGAAATAAGCTTTATGGACCCAGGGCAGATTACAGAGGAACAGTAGAGGCCAAATCGGTAGAATGCATACAGTCACCAATCTAAGAATCAAATCACGGGTACTGAAAGTACTTTAAGTCGAAGTGCGCAAAAATGACAACTGTTTAACCTTACAAGACGTTTCGTAACCGTGAATGGACCAGATAAGTTTCTGGATAAAAAATACTTCTAGATATTTATTACTTGACGATCTGGGTATGAACCGATCACTCGCTGTCAAAACAGCCCGTAACTTGCCAGCTCGGATTAACGAGAATGTTACGTCATGACATTTAGCAGAGTTCGAAATCGGGGATCGGGACGATAACCCAAGCACAAGCTAGTCTAGACCATTTTGTAAATTCAGATGTCCCATCGGTTGTAGTTTGTACATTCCCAAAACCAAACATCGTCAGCGTACTTGCATTCAAGTAGAGATAGAATGGTGTAGGGGGCTTAGCAATGTGTGCAAAGATAGAGCGGGGTGAGAGATGGCTCCCTGTAAAACACCTCGACTGGAGAGCAACACAGAAACGTTTGCTCCATTAATCTGATAAATTAAGTGCGGTTTCTGAAGTAGTCTTTACTCACGCTACAAACACTTTTTGGAGCCCCACTTGCAGACAGGTGGGTTGAGGAAGGACTGATCTGTCGACGCTTACCAAAGCATCGTTATAGTCGAGTAACAAAGGCCTACTGCGCCGCCTTTTTTCATCCAGTGCAGATGCTACAGAATGCAAAATATATGGTTACACCATCCAATGTGAAGTGACCATAGTTGTAAGCGAACTGTTATACATCGCCTGCCTCATGTTGAGGGTTGATGTTTCATTCATGATACTTCTTCACCGCAGTTGGGCTAAATCCATCTTACACGTAATCTAGGTCATTTTACTCTTAATAAAGTTCATTACAATTTATTTAGTTTGTTCAATTCCGTTATTCTGCTGCATAATTTGCGTGTTGATTTCCCTTAAGTTCTATTTGGTTATCTGATATCTCCGGGTGTGGCTGCGGTTGATGTAAATGTTGACAAGGTGCCTACTTTACACTCTCCACCTCTATTACTGGTACCAGGAGACTGGAATTATTGTTGGGTGGGACGGGGTGCACGGTCCTTGTGGCCGTGGTAGGCTCAAAGATTGGTTCCATCCAGTGTGGAGCGGACTACGACCCAGCCTTCGCCTTGTATACTTCTGGTACGCATGATTCATAACATAGATAGACAGGAATGCTGCTGCTGTGCATGTTGAAGGTAATGTTGGCCCGGCACAGTTGATGAGACGTGGCTTCCAACCGCTTCCTTCCCGTCTTATTCATTCGGTTTTACACTGGATATGGGGTGTGGTAGATGCAGCTGTGCGTGGTTCAATGCGAAGCCATCCATGGTCCCTCTGTAGGCGCAGGGCGTCCAGTGGGCTATCCTATAGAGACACAGTGACAGGCAAATCTGGGGTCAGGATGCCGCCAACCATACTTCGCCTGTATTGATGCGTATGAGAAACCTGAGCCTCAGGTAATTTTCTTAAGACGTTAAACATCACCGATGTACATGTTATTGGACGATACTTTATAGGACTCATTGGACACAGGCTTTATCATTACAGATAACGATTAGAAAGTGGTGGTTAGAGCTTTCGCAAAACATTGCCACACAGTGTTTTCGATCATATGGTGATAATTCATCATGACCAGTACTTTATTTCCCTTCAGGTTTTTCTGCGTTCTCGACAAACATTAAACCTGTCAAAAATGACTACCCAACATGTTTTGTGTGAAGTGGGATCAAAGAAACAAAAGCTAGCGTTGAGTTTGGTCCACGTCCACGGTCACCAATGCGCTTAAGGGAACTTTGGCCACATAGGGAAATCTCCAAAGATCGTAACAATCGTGATTGCCCAGCACAGTCTCGATGTATAAGCAGTTTAATCTTGTTGTCTTCAGATTGAGTGCCGGAAGACAGTCTTTTAACTTGCGCATCATTTCGGTCTTAATAGGCTTGGTTCTTTCTTTCGCCTAAGTTACTTCAGTAGCGTTGAAGGAAAATCTATCCACCCCTCTAGGTAATGATCTCAATAGGGTAGGCAGAATTCGAAGTAGAAGCTAGGTGTATCAGTCAGAGTGATCTCACTCCAAATGTAGATTTTCTTTCTTAAAATCTGAAAGTCAGTTGAAGCCGACGTCGCTTGGAGTGTTGCGATATTTTCTGTCCAGCAGTTTCGCAGTCCTGACGGTTTTTGGAATGCCATTTTTCCAACGAGACGTTTGCTTATGCAGCACTTGATTGGGGGCATACTTCAGAATGCTGTCATCTGGAGTTTCTCGGAGGAGCCCTATGTGTAGCAAAGCAACTGTTTTTTTATTTGTGATGGCAAAATCCAACTGTGTGTTTTAGTATGGGCTCCGGAATTCACCATAGTTGTTATGACCGAGTGATGTGGGGTGAATGCCTTGTCTCTCGTGTTGAAAGTACCAACATCGATACAGAGTGGAGCTCTCAATTTTGAGGCGATAACACTGAGCGGAAATGATCGGCAAAATTTCTCAACTCAGGTAATGGTGTGTCAGGAGCTATATAGGTTTTTCTAACGGCTACAGAAAGCAATCCGCTCAAAAGCATTTGTTTACAATCAATTAAATGGCAGCTAACCCTCTACACTGAGTGCGTAAATAAGAAGGCTACCGCTTTACACCAGAGTTGGTCGATGGCGTCACTTCCACGCTTATGCGGCTTTCCACGCCTATCCGTTCTTATGACACGTTTTTCACTGAGTTGGATAGTTTCGTTCTCAATGTCAAGATGGAATTAACTTTCTTTCAACAGCACAACACCTGTGTTTACATTTTATTTACGCATGTAAGATTAGTAAATACTAGTCCGAGACAGTGCGCGTAATCGAGCGCGGATATGAAAAGGCAAATGAAGTCGGACACAGCTGACTATATTCGACGGGCTACAAAAAGATGTGGACGGTTGAAGCGAGACAGTAGAGAGTCAGCACAATAATCCACAAAATAGACGAATTTTTGACACCGAATGTGAGCCAACATGGTAGTATGTAAGAGCGATTAAAACAATGGTACAATTGGTCAGCAATAAAATGTGCGTGCAAGATACTGCTTAACTTTGGGGGCGTTTACACACAGCATAGCAGCAGTAAGGTCGGCGATTTTACCAAGGGAGAGAACACACCTTGTTGAGAGAATCAGCGGGATTTGCTCTCTATGTACACGACAAGTGTCAGGTCAATTTGCCAACTACACGATGTTTTTCTCATTTCACCAATATGCTTTTAGAAATTTGTTTGATGTTTCTTGCTGGTTTACCACATCGGCATAGAGTGTGCCTCGCGCCTATAGTATGCGTCCGTCGAGTGCTTCGAATTTCGGGGGGCGTGCCTGAGCCGTAGTAGGCCGAAGGGCTGAAAGGCCGAAAGAGGTACTCTCGTAGGAGGCTGGACAGTTTCATCACAACTACCCGGTAAGAGTCGGCTCTAGATTGAGTGGGCGCCTGACTTACACCTCGACAAGGCATCAGCGGTACGCCGATACGCAGTACCAACACTTCGCTACCGCTCAACCACGGCCGGTTGCACGCGGGCTAAGGATACTGCGAGGGTCGCCCTGCCCTTACACAGGCTCGAATTCGCGCCTTCAGTTTACAAGACAACCTCGTTACTTTTAGACCGGATGGCGTTGTCACAGCTGTCGATGCAGGGCAGAGCCTGAGGTGACTGGATGAATAGCGCAACCACGCACCGGAAATGGTTGCTCTAACGACACCAAAGATGAAGTGTGAAGTTAAAAAGAAGAGGAAACGACAATGCCCAATGGAGAATATAACGAAGCAAAAAGGCGAGGACAACTGCTAGCAATCAGCGGCGTTGTAACCTTTCACGCGTCTGAGTCGACGGATACTAGTCCTCCGGCTCGTTATGACCACGACGTGGATTTTCTACAGAGCCGATTGATAGGCTTCTCGACGTAGATAAACAGGGGTTGCGGGTAAAGCAAATAACCCGAGGCTGATACTATCCCGCCTCGGTAGGCTAAGAGGTTTATAGACTCTTAATCGTCCAGATTTGGATCCGTCTGACAGAGAGAAACTGAAGTCCACTTTCTTGGAGTCAAAGTGACGGACTAATAATGGAGAAACCAATCTCCACATTGTAAATTTAAGGATAGTTCCCCAAGTCCGCCCAACCCGGATCAACAGGCAGATAACGCTTCGTGCGCGTCCATCTGTTCCTACCGCGGCTTGTGCGTAGCCTTCACAAATGCTTTCAGTTTAACGAACAAACCAGATTACGTATATCACTTTGTCGTCTCTCGTCGTCCGGACTTACTAGGGATGTCGGAAACCTGGTTACATTCTGTGGTCATTACCCAAAATGTCCAGAACAGTGGCTGCTCGTGCTTCCGATGTGACAGACTATCAAACAATCGAGGCGTCATCATCATCAACAGCAGTACATCAGCCATTTGAACTGATGCTTCGCTGCCATACAACCATGAGGACCTATGAAATAAAGAATAAGAAGAGGGAGAGAAGGGGGCCTTACCTGAAAACCTTAATGCCCTAAGCAACATTCAGGGTCAAGGCGCCTACACCTTGTGTAGACAACATACCGTCACAAACAGCTGGCTATCGTGCAAAGATAAGGCGGCATCGGCGAGACAGCTTCCTTGCGGCTTTCACTGCCACGCGTCATAAGCAGCCATTACCCCGCAGATAACTCAGCATCAAGCACACTTTAAACAGGCAATCCAATTAGGAGACGGCAGCAGACGTGCCATTGGTGTCGGTTGCAGGCCATGTTCTCGAGCCAAGCAACAGGTGAGTCACGTGGACGGACTAGCGACACCCGGTTGGGTCGTCAGTGACTTCTTTTCCCGCTGCCAAGTCTACTTTTGTCCACCTCGAGCCTTGCGCCACCCTACACCTGGCAGACTAAACAAGGCCCTCCTAGGTAAGCGGTGACCAGGCATACGTAGCACGTGCCCGAGCCAACGTAACCTATTCATTGCTATCTGTTGTTCTAGGGAGCTAGCATGATTTTCACTACCTAGTACTCGCCTACGCACATCATCGTTGCGGACACGCTGATGCCATCCGACACCAGCAATGCTTCGCAAACAAGCATGGTCAAAGACTTGAAGGCGCCTCAGATCTTCAGACCGAAGAGGCCAAGTTGCACTACCATAGAGCAGAACAGGCCTACATGTGGCCTTGTATACCCAGCCTTTCAGACGGAAGGAAACTCCCTTCTGTCGCCAAAGATGCCGCAGGTTCAAGAAGGTAGCTCTGGCTTTTGCAATGCGTGAGCTGACCTCAGTTTCTATGCGCCCATCATTGCTGATGCAGCTGCCAAGATAAGTGAAATGATCAACCACCTCGAGTTCCTCTTTAGCAAGGGTTAAGGGGTCATCAAGTGGCTGGTGGTCCTGCAGCAACCCTTTGCACTTTGAAGGTGCGAAGTACATACCAAATAACGGGACCACTCTGGACAGGCTATTCAGTGTTGATTGTGCCGCCTCAACACCGTCGAAAAGCAAGACGATATCGTCCGCATAATCTAGATCAACTAACCTTCACCAGGCAGCACTTCAACGCCTACATCATGAGATTCCGCAAGGGAACACTCCATGATAGAATCCACGACGAAATTGAACAAAAACGGGAAAATCGGACAACCCTGACGAACGCCACTTGTAGTCGAAAAGCTATCCGATAAAACACCATAGACCCTGACGCGGTCTGTAGTGTTCGAGTATAGAGCACGAAGGATGTTCACATATTTCGTGGGAACACCATTTCGCGCAAGTGTTTCGAACAGAATCGATCGACCGACTGAATCGAACGCACTCTTGAAATCGAGGAACACAGCTATTGTCGGTCTGCGGTATGCGTGGCGCTGCTCTAGCACCTGCCACAAAGTAAATATATGGTCTATACAGCCACGCCCTGGGCGAAAACCGGCCTGCTCTTCCCCACTCCGAGATTCCCGTCCCGCAGTGAGGCGACGAACGATAATCGAGGCCAGTAATTTTGTCCCAACTGGCGTTAGGCTAATACCCCTGTGGTTCGCACAGTCTGTGTGACTGCCCTTTTTGTATATTGCCACCATAATCGATTCGCTGCAATTAGGCGGCACACTCTCTTCGTTCCAGATACATTCGAATAGGGAGGTCAGTGCCCTTCAGAGGACCTCACCTCCATCCTTAAATAGTGCAGGTGGGAGAGAATCCGGGCCGGCGGCACGAAAACGACTGAGGGCTGTGATCGCTTTTCTGACCTTGGCCTCCGGCGGAGGCTCTAAACTAACTGTCCATGGCTCGTTCTGCATCACCTGAGTAGGAAGAGGTCCGGGAGCCGGATGCAAGCTGAACTGATCTTGAAAGTGTTCAGCCCAACGAACCTTATTGTGTATCAGCGCACCCGCGCTCTCTGATTGTCTCACTGACGCCTAGTTTTCTGGGACCAGTAGTGCGGATTAGCTGGAAGAGCTTGCGGCAATTGCCTACTGCTCCTGCCTCCTCCATTTCTTGAGCCCGACTGGTCCACCAGGCTTCCTTGTCAGCACGTAGGCTTTGCTTTAGTTCACGCCTAATAGCCCGTCTGGTCACATTGTGTTCAGAGCCAGCCGATTGGTGCCTTCTAGATTCCAATAGGTTCACGGACCTCTCGGATATCCGGTGACTGGTGCGGTGACCATTGGTAGTGCCACAAGCAGATGCTCCTGCGTCGTGTATGGCGACCGAGATCCTATTCCACTGCAGCTCAGTGTCATTAGGACAAGACAGCGAAAGTTCGGTACGCAGTGCTTCTTGATAGGCTTGCCTGACCGAGGGCTGGGACAATTTCTCCGTTGCCAATCGTAGGGGACGCTTAGTGCGCCTCCCGGTAAAGTTCATGGAGAAACGACAGCGTACCAAGGCATGATCAGAGTCGACGCAGGTACTCCAGTACGAGCGGCAATCCAGGATGGAACCACGCCATCTGTCACTTATTGCAATGTGGTCAATTTGGGTCCATCGCTGGCCAGCTGCAGGAGGACGCCAAGTGGCACTTCGCCGCCCAGTATGTCTAAAAGCAGTGCTAGTAAGAAACAACTGGTGCTCCGCACACAGTTGCAGCAGACGCTCACCGTTGTCATTCCGTTCGGAGTTAAGCCCACAATTACCACCCAGCTGAGCTTCTGAAGAGCTCAGACGTCCTACTTGTGCGTTCATATCCCCTGCTAGTACTATAATATCTGAACTAATAGCACTGCGTAGTAGCGCGTTCAGTTCGTGATAGAATGTGTCCTTGACTGCATTAGAACTGCAGTCGGTGGGAGCATAAGCGGAAATCACAAACAAACAGCGTTTTTACTACTTCGTGAATCAACCTTAGTTGTGGTCATCAAACGGGCTGCACATAAACGGCTGTTCACTGGAATCCATTCAACCAACGATGGCACAGTGTTGGAGCTTAGAGTGATACCTACACCAGCTTGACCCGTGAGTGCTGCATCTGCGTCTCCGGATGCGTGCAAACAATAACGAGAGGATAAGCCGGGTGCAGTTAATTCAATAACCCCGTTAGGGCCATTGATCCTAGTTTCGGACACACAACACATATCAATACCCAATGTGTCCAGGGTGCGTGCGAGGGCAGCCTGTTGACTTGTTTGTCTTAGAGTGCGAACGTTGAATGTCACTATGGAAACAGGATAGCGTGGCCTTATAAAGTACTTTTGTCGACAGGCGTCCGATAGGTGCTGTGGGATGGTGGCTGCAGACGGTTCTACTCCAGTGGCACTTCGGTTGCTGTCAATTAAGCTGGGAATTATAGAAAGAAGGTTAGTAATGGGGGTCGTGATGGGAGGGAGTAAGAGAAACAGGTGGAAAAGGAAGAAGGCGCCAGCAGTAGCAAGTTTTCGCTTAGCAGCCCTGCTGTATGCAGCAGATAAGGCGAACCTTGATAATCTGCGCGACGGCCGATGCAGGATGAAGTTTATGTTTGAAGAAAATATCATGGTTGTATGTGGGCTGAGATACTGCCAGGCGCCCAGATCTAGACAGGAAGACGATTATTGTCCTCATACAAAGCCTTTGGCTCAAAAGCCTGTCCACAAGGCAGCGGGGAGGTTGCAGTGATTTAGTTTTACAGAAATAGACGCCATCCCATTTCAAACCCCCAGCCTGGAGGACCAGGAGACTGAGTTTGTCTGACCTCTCACCATTGACCAACTTGGTAGGAGTAACTCTCAAGGTGCCCGGAGGCATCACCCAGTATAGCTCAATGGGTCAATGAGGTACGCAAACCGTCGCACCACTTTAAGGTCCAGTGTCGTTGCGACGTGCTGTCATACATTCGGTCCTCGCTGTGCGGCAGACTTTTACACACTTACCGCAGCGAAGATAACCTGTGCGAACATTTATGGTGCTCGATCTGCCTGAGACACGGTGAACTGTTTGTGGATGCAGCTTTTCGTAGCCCGCGAATTCCATACCTGGATTGGTTGCCACATGTCAGGAATTACATGAGTCCGCCCCGCTTCCTGCTTATAGGCGATTTTAACTTCCATTGAATACGGTGGCCTGAGGTTCAACTTCCCCCCGGGCACTGTGAAATCGAGGCGCAGTTTTCAGAAATGATATTTGAAACTGGAGCAACACAACAAGTCTGCCAACCGACGCGCGTTACACCGCATTCCGCTCCATCGTGCCTGGACCTATTACTAACGAGTTGCGAGCAACATGTACATGAAATTCAGCTCCTAGAGCCTCTGACAGCTGGTGATCATTCGTTGATGTTAGCCAGCCTAGAGCTGCCGCTGCCCTACTCACGTCCACCGGAGCCGTTCTACAATTATTGGAAGACCGAATTCGATGGTCTCAATCGAGTCGCCAGTAAATTAGACTGGTCGCTGCCGCAGCATTCGTCTGTTGAAGACTGTTGGTCTTTTATAAAAGTGGCTGTACAATTATTGTGCGCATGTTTCGTCCCCCTCAAGTATCGGAAAGCTGGACCAGTGAAGCCACATTGGTTCGATAGAGAGCATGGTCAATTGGCTCGATGGCGAAGCGAATTGTGGAATGAATTCCTCGTGTCTGGCTCTGCCAGCGATTATGAGGTATTCAAAGGGCAGCGGAATCTATGCAACAGAGCAAAAGCGTCGGCAGTTCGGAGAGGAGCTTGCAACCTTAGCGAATACGTCCCCCAAGAAGATTTTTGCATACATAGTACGGTACCTGAGGCCCACAAGTGATGTAGCTGTTAGAGGGCACTGAGCTCCAACACTGAACGTGCGTCCGCATTAGCGGAGCACTTCGCTTCCGTATTTACAAGTGGTCATGTACCTATGCCGAAGTCGACGTGTACAGCCCCTACTGAACTCGATGGCCTGGATTGGTGTGTAGAAGATGTCCGCCGTCTGCTCACCATTCTTAATGGCACGAAACCTATCGGACCGGTTTTATTTTACCCGCTTATTTTAAGGTCCTTATCGCCCATCATCTCCCCTGCCATTACGAATATGTTTTGGCGAAGGTGCTCGAGAAGAGTATGCAAAATGGTCTTCTCTAAATGCTGGAGTCGAAAGACCTAATACCGACACAGCACGGTTTCATGAAGGGCCGCTTGCGCATCACCAACCTACTGTTGACGCGGTAAGAATGATTTCAAGTCTTGAACCGGAGGAAGTCAGTGGATTTTATCTGCATTGATTTCAGCGAAACTGTCTCTAAAGGGAACATGGGGTCCTGCTCCACAAGCTGAGGATATGTGGTGTTGGTGGCGCATTGCACTAATGGATCAATGACTTCCTTATTGGGAGAAGATGTTGGGTTCATGTGGATGACCACCTAAGGGAATGGTACCTGTCCACTAGCGGTGTACCCCAAGGCACAATGCTGTGGTCCATTTTATTCCTGATCCACATAAACGAAGTACCTCGGTTTCTTCGGTCACCATGTGCACTGTTTGCAGACGACTTGAAGATTTGGAGAGTTAATCGTTCTCCCGATGTCTGTGACGTCTTCAGCAGGACCTCGACCGTCCATCTCGGTGATCTGCAGAAGTTTGCCTAACAGCCACCCGCTGCATCCTACCAGTTCCGTAAAGGATTTAGGCGTACCCCCACGCTGTGATCTGAAGTCTGTCGACAACACGAACAGATTGTACGCCAACGGGCTATGCCTACTTTGGGCACTTGTACGCAGCTTCTGCATTTGGTCTGAAGAGATTGGCACTCGGTGTTTGAGTACGGCTCACCCGCTTATTGTCCGATCACAATAGGTGAGGTACGGAGACTGGAACGGGTTCAGTATGTGGTTACCCGGCTCAGCCCCAGTTTACGGGGTATGTCGTACGAGGACCGATGTAGGAGTCTAGGGCTTTATACCCTGTCATATCGTCGATTTCGAGTTGATCTCATTATGACGCACTATATACTGCACCTGAGCCATTTCCCTATGTTGAGGCCGTTGCTGTACGTTCACGCACCAAGCAGCCCACGCGGACACCGGTACAAACTAGTGGTATCGGATTAAAAACACACTGCGCACCTTCTATGTTTCGAGCGTCGAATGGTGAAATATTGGAACAAATTGCCGGAGACGCGAGTCGAGGCGAAATCGGTGTCGGTATTTAAAGGATTTTTTGACGCCTACTTTGTGGACTGCAGCTATATGAAGCCTATCACACCCGGATAAAATGTAGTGCGGCTGTAATATGATGCCATCGCGCAGGAATCTGCGACGTGATTCCGCGCAGGTCCCCGATCCACCTTCGATGGAGCAACACAGCTTTTTATGTTCTCGCTCTCTAGTATAAGTATTCAGGGTTTCGCCCGACGACATGTTATCTGTTGACTTGCTACAGCGATACTCTGACACGCTGCAGCGCGGTGCTTCGAAACGATTTCCTAAATTCAACAGTGTAGGATATCATTGATGACCTTAGACTGATTCAGATGAACAAAATTCCTAAAATATCACAATACAATGGCCATATCCGCAAGAGATAGCGTAACATACTCCAAGGCGATAAAACAGCAACAGGAAATAACTGACTGAAATATATGAATTTGTATCTAACATCATTTGTGGGAACTGCCCTTGCACAGAATCGGATGCAGTTTCACCAATTAGAGAGCTGGTAACAAACATGGTTACTTGCCAACAGGCAACACTTGTTCGAACACTAGATCGATATCTGCGGTTACTCGTTAATCCGCTTGGAGGATGCGTGCTCTGTGATTACCCTGCGATCTCCCACATGCGGCACTGACGGTATTTTCTCTTTGCGCCCATCCGGAGCTGACACAGCTTCAAATGCCGATGTGGGCATTGCTCTGAGCCCCCGGCCTGAAGGGATCCTGATCAGTTTGATACCAATCAACAGCCGAATGTGCGCCGTTATTTTGGCTACCTTTTTCAAAGTTTCGAAGTCGAGCGGGGACGAATGGTGTATTGTTTTTCATTACTGCCTACCCCTTCCCCCACGAGTTGTAGCGCTAACTCGGTGGTAGATGATTTATATCACAAAATGAATGCGCCCCTTCCTAACAGAAAGATTACTGATACTAGTGCTTGCTTCTGATCTGCACGTCTGTTGGAAAACAGTCCACTGATGCGCTTCATCTGGGCTACAAACACGGTCTAGGCTCCCATAATAATAACGGTGAGCGACTGCCTCACCTGTGTGAAGTTGTTCGTTTCTTTCTTGCGAGCACTAACTTCCGACACAATATCTGCAAAAGAGTGACATGGCGCCCACCAGCCATGAACACAAATCGACCACATCACGATCAGTTACCGTTGGAGAGGATTTGTCCGAAACTATCGCTCGATTTGGATCACGAAAGTGGACTCCGACAATACACTTGTATGTGCCGACCTTCGGGTGCGTTTCGGTAAACGTTTGCAACGGCCCTATGAGCGCATAGATGCCTGCCAACTGATAAAGGCAGATGTTCTTAATGTGAATCGAATTAAGCTAGAATCCCATCTGAGTATGCACTCTGAACATGGTAGGGGGCCGCTGCTCGCACAAATCCATCAGAAGTTACTGATAGCATACCTTTCCTCATGTGACAAATCAAATCGCCAACCTGAACTTCGGGTCTGTACGCAGTCCCTCTAATTTTTGGATGCTTGCCGAAGTTTCTTAGAATGAATCAAGGGAGGCGGAATTTGAGTAAAGAATTCTTTTCGGTACTTCTCATCAGACTCAAACATTACATGATGGTAAGTGCTAAATGTGCCGGAGTGGACTGCGTATTGGTCAGAATGTTTAATTCCAACGGAAACAAATCAATAAATTACGGGGTCATTCAAGGTGGCAAAGTATGTATTGGGGAAAACACAGCCGAAGTTGTAGGCCACGGTAGAAGTAAAGGACGTACAAACTGTTTTTGTACCGGTGCTTCAAGACAAACGGCGACTTTATTCAGCATGAACATCAACAACAGCGCATAGATATTTTATATTACGGATAAAATCCCAGTAGCTCGCAAACACTTCGGTGCCCCCCGATGTGAGCATTCCGCAAAGGCCTAATGGACGAGTCAATTAATGTCACGTTGAACGCACGTGAGCTCATCGGTGTACGCTTTCGGCGGAGCAACCATGTAGCATACTTTAAAAATTCAAGCTGGCGCAACAGCAATTACACGGCGCTGAATTTTACAGTACCGTTTTGTTGTTGTTTAGTCGTGATTGCTGCACACGGGTTCTGCCTCCTCTACATTGTGATGCTGCTGGTGAAACACGAGGTGGGTCTGAAAAGTAACGAGACTGGTAATATGAAAATTCATTGCAAATTTTGATAACCAACTGTATAACTTCACCTTCAGCACAATCCCCTCGGGTTTAATGCGGGTTTCCGTCATTCTTTACCACGCTCCAAAGCACTGCTGGAAGCATTCTTCCACGATGCTCCTTAAAACCAGCGTCGCTTAGAGCAATATCAAGTGAGTATGAGGGCTGTTCTATTATAGTAATTTTTATCGGACAGGAATCTCCGGGTGCCCGGAGCGTTATGAGCAGGAGAATAGTCATGAAGAAGCATCCACGATTTGCTGTCATAGTTATCGTCTGTTAAAGCGCACTCAGCGAAGCAAACGTTTCAATAATAATGCAACAATAATTGGCATAAGTGCGACATAGTCAATAGTCAGGTTTGAAGTGCATGTGACCCAGGTGCAGTAAACGGAAGTTCATAATCTAATACGAAAAAGGAAATAACACAGTGCCAAACATATCTGGCGACAATTAACATGTGCCCAACATTTACAGATCACACAGTGAGGCTACGGAGGGAATATTAACAGGCACTTCACAGGGGGACATGAAGGGCCAGGTATCAGGGGGAAGAGTCTGCTGCTACAAAATGAACAAATTGGTGGTTTAACCGAGCGATCCATCTGTGCCTTTCACGGATGGGCGACACACCGGTGTTAATTGCAACTTGGGAACGCGCGATGTCATAGTTAGCCGCTTTCAATCAGTACTGGTTGCAGTCGAGCAAGGGGCTGGTTGAACACCTTGAGGACATGACGATCGCAATGTCACATAATGTGACTGACTGGTTTACCTGGCAACCAGCTGGTTGGTGTTAGCCTGCTGGCAAATGGGCCAAGCATTCGTTCGAGTATGACTCGGTTTCCGACACCGGCGCAGTACGTTATACAGGACGACGAAATCAGCGAGAACGTGCTCACTATTAGTAATCTGTTTAGCTCAACTCGCACGCAGTTCTGTTTGCACTGACTGCCGTTGTAGCACATCGAAGAGCACGTACGTGGTCAACCACGGAGGTCGCCGAAGTGCTCTTGTATGACGGCAACGGAAGTCCCTAGGTTGATCTGTACGCTTGAAACTGGGACGCCTACCGAACGAGTTCACTGAAACACCATCTACGCTGTGGTTGATGTGATATAATCACCAGCTGTTGAACCTCCGTGTAGGAGCGACGCTTATGTAAAGGATGGAACAAACGTAATCGTTTAGGACTGCTACGAAATGGACCGTAACATGCCATACGTATGTGCTGGAGGCGATGTTCTCGTCGTGCTCGTAGTAGTCCAGCGTGTGCACAATCCGACGACCGTCACTTCTACGTCAGTTGCACAATGCGTTACTGGTATCCTACCCTGCGCCTATGTGAATAACACAAGCTGAATGGACTAGTTTTTGTCACGGGAGGAGTGTTGCCAACAACACCGGGTATATTCATGAATACCGTAACTTTAACCACGGCGGACTGCTTATCAAGGAATAGGCCAAGCGGTTTATCCGTAAAGAGGAAGTCCTGTCGTTTCGATACCTTGTGAGAACATTATCCTCAGCATCGTAGAATCACGTGGAGGGGAGCAGTGCAATAGAAAGTGTCGTCGTGAAATGACGTATCGTTGTAAGTGCACAGCGAAAATTAGATCGGTGACACGAGAAACAGCTACATACAGAGCTTGCACAATATTCAGTGAACCCAACTGATAGGCACGTATAGGTTGAAGTTGCAAACCTATTTCAAACGCTTTTGACAGGGCGGGGGTATTTCGGCCGTAAATAAATGTTAGTGGGTATATGCGTATACCCTTTTGCAGTGCAATTGCACCTCAACCCTCGAAGGCGGTGGCCACACCGCTTGTCGGGATCGACTTTACTGCATCATCGCTGTTCGCATTCCACAGCGGAGGTGGTAGGTTACAGGGATTTCCTGGTGACGTTGAGGATAGCTCTTTGGGATGCATCGCAACCACACACCTTGGAAAACTACGACGAGTCGTCGTACTCTGCACTTGCAGGCTCCGCGATGTACGCCTCTGTCAGGTGGGTGGCGTGTTCTTTCGATACGAAGATAAACAGTGGCATAAAACGCCGAACAGTTGCTCATTAGTTACATAAACGCATTTGGTCTTATTTGAGTGAAATGCACGATATCCCGCTCAATGCGCTCAAGAGGCAACAGCGGCCTTCGACTACGCGATACTCAGCCGCGACAATGGCCAATCGTAGGGAACCATCGTCCCCTTTAGTGAGGTGAAATCCACTATGTGCCCCCCGTGTTTCCATCCTTTCATTGGCTTCAGCCAACAGACGGATACGGCGTCAAGTAGGCAAGGTGACAGTTAGTTGAAAAACACGATGGATCACATCGTGTGAGTGCGTGTCTGTATGCGCTCAGATTATGAGCAGAAACCGCTACAAGTACCCCGACATGTAGAGTGCCTGCGACTTAACACAGGATGAGTGGCTCATAGTTCATAAACCATGTAATCAATCAGATCAGGGCCGCAAATTCGGCTGCCGTGGAGCTCCGCCAAATAACCGGAAAGTTCAGACGTAAATAGAGGAAATGGAGAAGGATAATGCAAGACTGTCGTTGGAATTTCACGGAATGATAGCCGTGAACGACCAACGGATTATTAGAAATTCCGTGGATTTTTGCTTTTCATCATATGCAAATTAGTACAGTTCAGCATATAATTATGCACTTCCACACAAATGTGATTGCATTATAGGTTACGATTTAAATGTATTGTTCAATAGTGCAGCCGCTGTGGTATTATACCGTGGAGTGCGGAAATATTTGTGACAGTTTTTCACATTACACGGCAAAGGTGCCATTTTGAGAAGTCGGCTGATTATCGCGTAGTCGAAGGCCGCTGTTGCCCCTTGAGCGCGTTGAGCGGGATATCGTGCATTTCACTCAAATAAGACCAAATGCGTTTATGTAACTAATGAGCAACTGTTCGGCGTTTTATGCCACTGTTTATCTTCGTATCGAAAGAACACGCCACCCACCTGACAGAGGCGTACATCGCGGAGCCTGCAAGTGCAGAGTACGACGACTCGTCGTAGTTTTCCAAGGTGTGTGGTTGCGATGCATCCCAAAGAGCTATCCTCAACGTCACCAGGAAATCCCTGTAACCTACCACCTCCGCTGTGGAATGCGAACAGCGATGATGCAGTAAAGTCGATCCCGACAAGCGGTGTGGCCACCGCCTTCGAGGGTTGAGGTGCAATTGCACTGCAAAAGGGTATACGCATATACCCACTAACATTTATTTACGGCCGAAATACCCCCGCCCTGTCAAAAGCGTTTGAAATAGGTTTGCAACTTCAACCTATACGTGCCTATCAGTTGGGTTCACTGAATATTGTGCAAGCTCTGTATGTAGCTGTTTCTCGTGTCACCGATCTAATTTTCGCTGTGCACTTACAACGATACGTCATTTCACGACGACACTTTCTATTGCACTGCTCCCCTCCACGTGATTCTACGATGCTGAGGATAATGTTCTCACAAGGTATCGAAACGACAGGACTTCCTCTTTACGGATAAACCGCTTGGCCTATTCCTTGATAAGCAGTCCGCCGTGGTTAAAGTTACGGTATTCATGAATATACCCGGTGTTGTTGGCAACACTCCTCCCGTGACAAAAACTAGTCCATTCAGCTTGTGTTATTCACATAGGCGCAGGGTAGGATACCAGTAACGCATTGTGCAACTGACGTAGAAGTGACGGTCGTCGGATTGTGCACACGCTGGACTACTACGAGCACGACGAGAACATCGCCTCCAGCACATACGTATGGCATGTTACGGTCCATTTCGTAGCAGTCCTAAACGATTACGTTTGTTCCATCCTTTACATAAGCGTCGCTCCTACACGGAGGTTCAACAGCTGGTGATTATATCACATCAACCACAGCGTAGATGGTGTTTCAGTGAACTCGTTCGGTAGGCGTCCCAGTTTCAAGCGTACAGATCAACCTAGGGACTTCCGTTGCCGTCATACAAGAGCACTTCGGCGACCTCCGTGGTTGACCACGTACGTGCTCTTCGATGTGCTACAACGGCAGTCAGTGCAAACAGAACTGCGTGCGAGTTGAGCTAAACAGATTACTAATAGTGAGCACGTTCTCGCTGATTTCGTCGTCCTGTATAACGTACTGCGCCGGTGTCGGAAACCGAGTCATACTCGAACGAATGCTTGGCCCATTTGCCAGCAGGCTAACACCAACCAGCTGGTTGCCAGGTAAACCAGTCAGTCACATTATGTGACATTGCGATCGTCATGTCCTCAAGGTGTTCAACCAGCCCCTTGCTCGACTGCAACCAGTACTGATTGAAAGCGGCTAACTATGACATCGCGCGTTCCCAAGTTGCAATTAACACCGGTGTGTCGCCCATCCGTGAAAGGCACAGATGGATCGCTCGGTTAAACCACCAATTTGTTCATTTTGTAGCAGCAGACTCTTCCCCCTGATACCTGGCCCTTCATGTCCCCCTGTGAAGTGCCTGTTAATATTCCCTCCGTAGCCTCACTGTGTGATCTGTAAATGTTGGGCACATGTTAATTGTCGCCAGATATGTTTGGCACTGTGTTATTTCCTTTTTCGTATTAGATTATGAACTTCCGTTTACTGCACCTGGGTCACATGCACTTCAAACCTGACTATTGACTATGTCGCACTTATGCCAATTATTGTTGCATTATTATTGAAACGTTTGCTTCGCTGAGTGCGCTTTAACAGACGATAACTATGACAGCAAATCGTGGATGCTTCTTCATGACTATTCTCCTGCTCATAACGCTCCGGGCACCCGGAGATTCCTGTCCGATAAAAATTACTATAATAGAACAGCCCTCATACTCACTTGATATTGCTCTAAGCGACGCTGGTTTTAAGGAGCATCGTGGAAGAATGCTTCCAGCAGTGCTTTGGAGCGTGGTAAAGAATGACGGAAACCCGCATTAAACCCGAGGGGATTGTGCTGAAGGTGAAGTTATACAGTTGGTTATCAAAATTTGCAATGAATTTTCATATTACCAGTCTCGTTACTTTTCAGACCCACCTCGTGTTTCACCAGCAGCATCACAATGTAGAGGAGGCAGAACCCGTGTGCAGCAATCACGACTAAACAACAACAAAACGGCACTGTAAAATTCAGCGCCGTGTAATTGCTGTTGCGCCAGCTTGAATTTTTAAAGTATGCTACATGGTTGCTCCGCCGAAAGCGTACACCGATGAGCTCACGTGCGTTCAATGTGACATTAATTGACTCGTCCATTAGGCCTTTGCGGAATGCTCACATCGGGGGGCACCGAAGTGTTTGCGAGCTACTGGGATTTTATCCGTAATATAAAATATCTATGCGCTGTTGTTGATGTTCATGCTGAATAAAGTCGCCGTTCCTCTTGAATCACCGGTACAAAAACAGTTTGTACGTCCTTTACTTCTACCGTGGCCTACAACTTCGGCTGTGTTTTCCCCAATACATACTTTGCCACCTTGAATGACCCCGTAATTTATTGATTTGTTTCCGTTGGAATTAAACATTCTGACCAATACGCAGTCCACTCCGGCACATTTAGCACTTACCATCATGTAATGTTTGAGTCTGATGAGAAGTACCGAAAAGAATTCTTTACTCAAATTCCGCCTCCCTTGATTCATTCTAAGAAACTTCGGCAAGCATCCAAAAATTAGAGGGACTGCGTACAGACCCGAAGTTCAGGTTGGCGATTTGATTTGTCACATGAGGAAAGGTATGCTATCAGTAACTTCTGATGGATTTGTGCGAGCAGCGGCCCTCTACCATGTTCAGAGTGCATACTCAGATGGGATTCTAGCTTAATTCGATTCACATTAAGAACATCTGCCTTTATCAGTTGGCAGGCATCTATGCGCTCATAGGGCCGTTGCAAACGTTTGCCGAAACGCACCCGAAGGTCGGCACATACAAGTGTATTGTCGGAGTCCACTTTCGTGATCCAAATCGAGCGATAGTTTCGGACAAATCCTCTCCAACGGTAACTGATCGTGATGTGGTCGATTTGTGTTCATGGCTGGTGGGCGCCATGTCACTCTTTTGCAGATATTGTGTCGGAAGTTAGTGCTCGCAAGAAAGAAACGAACAACTTCACACAGGTGAGGCAGTCGCTCACCGTTATTATTATGGGAGCCTAGACCGTGTTTGTAGCCCAGATGAAGCGCATCAGTGGACTGTTTTCCAACAGACGTGCAGATCAGAAGCAAGCACTAGTATCAGTAATCTTTTTGTTAGGAAGGAGCGCATTCATTTTGTGGTATAAATCATCTACCACCGAGTCAGCGCTACAACTCGTGGGGGGGGGGGTAGGCAGTAATGAAAAACAGACACCATTCGTCCCCGCTCGACTTCGAAACTTTGAAGGAGGTAGCCAAAGTAACGGCGCACATTCGGCTGTTGATTGGTATCAAACTGATAAGGATCCCTTCAGGCCGGGGGCTCAGAGCAATGCCCACATCGGCATTTGAAGCTGTGTCATCTCCGGACGGGCGCAAAGAGAAAATACCGTCAGTGTCTCATGTGGGAGATCGCAGGGTAACCACAGAGCACGCATCCTGCAAGCGGGTTAACGAGTAACCGCAGATATCGATCTAGTGTTCGAACAAGTGTTGCCTGTTGACAAGTAACCATGTTTGTTACCAGCTCTCTAATTGGTGAAACTGCATCCGCTTCTGTGCAAGGGCAGTTCCCACAATTGATGTTAGATCCAAATCACATATTTCAGTTAGTTATTTCCTGTTACTGTTTTATCGCCTTGGAGTATGTTACGCTATCTCTTGCGGTTATGGCCACTGTATTGTGATATTCTAGGAATTTTGTTCATCTGAACCATTTTAAGATCATCAATGATATCCTACACCGCTGAATTTAGGAAATCGTTTCGAAGCGCCGCGCTGCAGCGTGTCAGAGTATCGCTGTAGCAAGTCAACAGATAACATGTCGTCGAGCGCAGCCCTGAATACTTATACCAGAGAGCGAGAACATAAAAAGCTGTGTTGCTCCATCGAAGGTGGATCGGGGACCTGCGCGGAATCACGTCGCAGATTCCTACGCGATGGCACCATATTACAGCCGCACTACATCTTATCCGGGTTTGATAGGCTCCATATAGCTGCAGTCCGCAAAGTGGGCGTCAAGAAATCCTTTAAATTCCGACACCGATTTCGCCTCGACTCGCGTCTCCGGCAATTTGTTCCAATATTTCACTATTCGACGCTCGAAACATAGAAGGTGCACAGTGTGTTTTTAATCCGATACCACTAGTTTGTACCGGTGTCCGCGTGGGCTGCTTGGTGCGTGAACGTACCGCAACGGCCTCAATTTAGAGAAATAGCTCAGGTGCAGAGCTAGTGCGTCATAATGTGATCAACTCGAAACCGACGATATGACAGGGTATAAAGCCCTAGACTCCTACATCGGTCCTCGTAGGACATACTTTGTAAACTGGAGCTGAGCCGGGTAGCTACATACTGAACCCGTTCCAGTCTCCGCACCTCACCTATTGTGATCGGACAATAAGCGGGTGAGCCGTACTCAAACACGGAGTGCCAATCTCTTCAGACCAAATGCAGAAGCTGCGTACAAGTGTCCAAAGCAGGCATAGCCCGTTGGCGTACAATCTGTTTGTGTTGTCGACAGACTTCAGATCACAGCGTGGTAGGATGCAGCGGGTGGCCGTTAAGTAAACTTCTGCAGATCACTGAGATGGACGGTCGAGGTCCTGCTGAAGGACGTCACAGAGGTCAGTAGAATGATTAACTCACCAAATCTTCAAGTCGTCTGCAAAGTGCACAAGGCGACCGAAGAAACCGAGGTACTTCGTTTATGTGGATCAGGAATAAAATGGACCACATCATTGTGCCTTGGGGTACACCGCTAGTGGACAGGTACCATTCCCTTACGTGGTCATCCACATGAACCCGACATCTTCTCCCAATAAGGAAGTCATTGATCCATTAATGCAATGCGCCACCAACACAACACATCCTCAGCTTGTGGAGCAGGACCCCATGTTCACTTTAGAGAGAGTTTCGCTGAAATCAATGCAGATAACATCCACTGACTTCCTCCGGTTAAACGTTTGCAACCATTCTTACCGTGTCAACAGCAGGTTGGTGATGCGCAAGCGGCCCTTCATGAAGCCGTGCTGTGTCGGTATTAGATCTTTCGACTCCAGCATCTAGAGAAGACCATTTTGCATACTCTTCACGAGCACCTTCACCAAAACATATTCGTAATGGCAGGGAAGATGATGGGCGATAAGGACCTTAAAATTAGCGGGTAAAATAAAACCGGTCCGACAGGTTTCGTGTCATTAAGAATGGTGTGCAGACGGCGGACATCTTCTACACACCAGTCCAGGCCATCGAGTTCAGTAGGGGCAGTACATCGGCAGTACGTCGAGCTCGGCATAGGTACATGACCACTTGTAAATACGGAAGCGAAGTGCTCCGCCAATGCGGACGCAAGTTCAGTGTTGGAGCTCAGTGTCCTCTAACAGCTACATCACTTGCGGGTCTCAGGTACCGTTCTATGTAAGCAAAAATCTTCTTGGGGGACGTATTCGCTAAGGTTACAAGCTCCTCTTCGAACTGCCGACGCTTCTGCTCTGTTGCATAGATTCCGTTGCCTTTTGAACACCTCATAATCGCTGGCAAAGCCAGACACGAGGAATTTAGTCCACAATTCGCTTCGCTGTCGAGCCAATTGACCATGCTCTCTATCGAACCAATGTGGCTTCACTGGTCCAGCTTACCGATACTTGAGGGAGACGAAACGTGCGCACAATGATTGTACAGCCACTTTTATAAAAGACCAACAGTCTTCAACAGACGAATGCTGCGGCAGCGAACAGTCTAATTTACTGGCGACTCGATTGAGACCATCGAATTCGGTCTTCCAATAATTGTAGAACGGCTCCGGTGGACGTGAGTAGGGCAGCTGCAGCTCTAGGCTGGCTAACACCATCGAATGGTCACCAGCTGTCAGAGGCTCTAGGAGCTGAATTTCAAGCACATGTTGCTCGCAACTCGTTAGCAATAGATCCAGGCACGATGGAGCGGAATGCGGTGTAACGCGCATCGGTTGGCAGACTTGTTGTGTTGTTCCAGTTTCTAATATCATTTCTAAAAACTGCGTCTCGATTTCACAATGCCCGGGGAGAAGTTGAACCTCAGGCCACAGTATTCGATGGAAGTTAAAATCGCCTATAAGCAGGAAGCGGGGCGGACCTATGTAATTCCTGACATGCGGCAACCAATCCAGGCGTGGACTTCGCGGGCTACGAAAAGCTGCACCCACAGTTCACCCTGTTTCAGGCGGATCGAGCACCATAAATGTTCGCACAGGTTATCTTCGCTGCGGTAAGTGTGTAAAAGTCTGCCGCACAGCGAGGGCCGAATGTATGACAGCACGCCGCAACGAGACTGGACCTTAACGTAGTGCGACGGTTTGCGTACCTCCTTGACCCATTGAGCTATACTGGGTGATGCCTCCGGGCACCTTGAGAGCTACTCCTACCAGGTTGGTCAATGGTGAGAGGTCAGACAAACTCAGACTCCTGGTCCTACAGGTTGGAGGTTTGAAATCGGATGGCGTCCATTTCTATAAAACTAAATCATTGCCAGCTCCCTGCTGCATTGCGGACAGGCTTTTATGCCAAAGACTTCGGTTGAAGACCCTAATCGTCCTCCTGTCTAAATCTGGGCGCCCTGGCAGTATCTCAGCCCACATACAACCATGATATTTTCTTCAAACATAAATTTCATCCTGCATCGTTCGTCGCGCAGATTATCAAGTTGCCTTATCTACTGCATACAGCAGGGCGGATAAGCGGAAACATGCTACTGCTGCTGCCGCCTCCCTTCTTTCTTTTCCACCTTTTTCTCTTACTCCCATCCCGACCCCCATTACCAACCTTCTATAATTCCCACCTTAATTGACAGCAACCGAAGTGCCACTGGAGTAGAACCATCTGCAGCCACCATCCCACAGCACCTATCAGAGGCCTGTCGGCAAAAGTCCCTTATAAGGCCACGCTATCCCGTTTCCAAAGCGACATTCAACGTTCGCACTCTAAGACAGACAGGTCAAAAGGCTGCACTCGCATGCACCTTGGACACACTGGGTATTGATGTGTGTTGTGTGTCCGAAACTAGGATCAATGACCCTAACCGGGTTATTGAATTAACTGCACCAGGCTTATCCTCTCGTAATTGGTTGCACACATCCGGAGACGCCGATGCGGCACTCACGGGTCAAGCTGGTGTAGGTATCATTCTAAGGCTGTGCAATCGTTGGTTGATTGGATTCCGGTGAACATCCGTTTATGTGCAGCCCATTTGACGACATCAGTTAAGGTTGATTCATGAACTAGTACAAAACGCTGTTTGTTTGGGATTTCTGCTTATGCGCCAACCGACTGCAGTTCAGATGCTGTCAAGGACACATTCTATGACGAACTGAACGCGCTACTACACAGTGCTACTAGTTCAAATAGTATAGTACTTGCAGGGGATATGAACGCACAAGTAGGGTGTCTGAGCTCTTCAGAAGCTCAGCTGGGTGGTAATTGTGGGCTTAACTCCGAACAGACTGACAACAGGGAGCGTCTTCTGCAACTGTGGGAGGAGCACCAGTTATTTCTTAGTGGCACTGCTTTTAGACACAGTGGGCGCCGAATTGCCACTTGGCGTCCCCACGTAGCCGGCCAGCGATGGACCCAAGTTGACCACATTGCAATAAGTTACAGATGGTGTGGTTCCATCCTGGATTGCCGCACATGCTGGAGTACCTGTGTCGACTCTGATCATGCCTTGATACGCTGTCGTTTCTCCATGAACTTTACCGGGAGGCGCATTAAGCGTCCCCTACGATTGGCAACGGAGAAATTGTCTCAGTCCTCGGTCAGGCAAACCTATCAAGAAGCACTGCGTACCGGACTTTCGCTGTCTTGTCCTAATGACACTGAGCTTCAGTGGAATAGGATCTCGGCCGCCATGCACGACGCAGGAGCATCTGCTTGTGGTACTATCCATTGTCACCGCACCAGTCACTGGATATCCCAGAGGTCGGTGAACCTGTTGGAATCAAGAAGGCACCCCTCGGCTGGCTCTGAACACAATGTGATCAGACGGGCTATTAGGCGTGAATTAAAGCAGAGCCTACGTGCTGACAAGGAAGCCTGGCGGACCAGTCGGGCTCAGGAAATGGAGGACGCACGAGCAGTAGGCAATTACCGCAAGCTCTTCCAGCTAATCCGCACCACTGGTACCAGAAAACTAGGCGTCAGTGACACAATCAGAGACAGCGCGAGTGCGCTGATACACAATAAGGAGAGCTGTATGGCTCGTTGGGCGGAACACTTTCAAGATCAGTTCAGCTGGCCCCCTGCTCCCGGACCTCTTCCTACTCAGGTGATGCAGGAAGAGCCATGGACGGTTAGTTTAGAGCCTCCGTCGGAGGCTGAGGTCCGAAACGCGATCACAGCCCTCAATCGTTTTCGTGTCTCCGGCCCGGATTCCCTCCCACCTGCACTATTTAAGGATGGAGGTAAGGTCCTCTGCAGGGCACTGACCTCCCTATTCGAACGTATCTGGAACGAAATGTGCCGGCCAATTGGAGCAAATCGATTACAGTGGCAATATACAAGAAGGGCAGTCGCACAGAATGTTCTAACCACAGGGGTATTAGCCTAACACCAGTTGTGATAAAATTACTGGCCTCGATTAGCGTTCGTCGCCTCACTGCAGAACGGGAATCTCGGATTAGGGAGGAGCAGGCCGGTTTTCGCCCAGGACGTGGCTGTATAGACCATATATTTACTTTGCGGCAGGTGCTAGAGCAGCGCCACGCATACCGCAGACCGACAATAGCTGTGTTCCTCGATTTCAAGAGTGCGTTCGATTCAGTCGATAGATCGATTCTGTTCGAAATACTTGCGCGAAAAGGTGCTCCCACGAAATATGTGTACATCCTTCGTACTGTATACTCGAACACTACAGGCCGCGTCAGGGTCCACGGTGTCCTATTGGATAGCTTTCCGACCACAAGTGGCGTTCGTCAGGGTTGTCCGATTTCCCCGTTTTTGTTCAATTTCGTCGTGGATTCTATCATGGAGTGTTCCCTTGCGGAATCTCATGATGTAGGCGTTGAAGTGCTGCCTGGTGAATGGTTAGTTGATCTCGATTATGCGGACGATATCGTCTTGCTTTTCGACGAGATTGCAGCGGCACAATCAATACTGAATAGCCTATCCAGAGTGGTCCCATTATTTGATATGCACTTCGCACCTTCAAAGTGCAAAGTGTTGCTGCAGGACCACCAGCCAATTAATGACCCCTTGACCCTTGCTAACGAGGAACTCGAGGTGGTTGATCATTTCACTTATCTTGGCAGCTGCATCAGCAATGATGGGCGCATAGAAACTGACGTGAGCTCACGCATTGCAAAGGCCAGAGCTGCCTTCTTGAACCTGCGGCATCTTTGGCGACAGAAGGGAGTTTCCCTCCGTCTGAAAGGCCGGGTATACAAGGCCACAGTGAGCGTCGTTCTGCTCTATGGTAGTGAGACTTGGCCCCTTCGGTCTGAAGATCTGAGGCGCCTTCAAGTCCTTGACCATCGTTATCTGCGAAGCATTGCTGGTGTCGGATGGCACCAGTGTGTCCGCAACGATGATGTGCGTAGGCGAGTACTAGGTGGTGATAATCATGCTAACACCCTAGAACAACAGATAGCATTGAATAAGTTGCGTTGGCTCGGGCACGTGGTACGTATGCATGGTCACCGCTTACCTAGGAGGGCCTTGTTTAATCTGCCAGGTGTAGGGTGGCGCAAGGCTCGAGGTGGACAGAAGTTGACTTGGCAGCGGGAAATGAAGTCACTGACGACCAAACTGGGTGTCGTTGGTCCGTCTCGCCTTCCGCGCTGGAGTCCACGTGACTCGCCTTGTGCTTGGCTCGAGACTTTACGGGAGATGGCTCGCAACCGACACCAGTGGCGCGTCTGCTGCCGTCCCATAATTGGATATTCTGTTTAAGGTGTGTTTGGTGCTGAGTTATCTGTGGGGTAATGGCTGATTATGGCGCGTGGCAGTGAAAGCCGCAAGGAATCTGTCTCGCCGATGCCACCTTATCTTTGCATGATAGCCAGCTGTTTGTGACGGTATGTTGTCTACACAAGGTGTAGGCGCCTTGACCCAGAATGTTTGCTTAGGTCATTAAGGTTTTTAAGTAAGCTTTTCTTCTCTCCCTCTTATTATTCTTTACTTCATAGATCATCGTGGTTGTATGGCAGCGAAGCATCAGTTCAAATGGCTAATGTACTGCTGTTGATGATGATGACGCCTCGATTGTTTGATAGTCTGTCACATCGGAAGCACGAGCAGCCACTGTTCTGGACATTCTGGGTAATGACCACAGAATGTAACCAGGTTTCCGACATCCCTAGTAAGTCCGGACGACGAGAGACGACAAAGTGATATACGTAGTCTGGTTTGTTCGTTAAACTGAAAGCATTTGTGAAGGCTACGCACAAGCCGCGGTAGGAACAGATGGACGCGCACGAAGCGTTATCTGCCTGTTGATCCGGGTTGGGCGGACTTGGGGAACTATCCTTAAATTTACAATGTGGAGATTGGTTTCTCCATTATTAGTCCGTCACTTTGACTCCAAGAAAGTGGACTTCAGTTTCTCTCTGTCAGACGGATCCAAATCTGGACGATTAAGAGTCTATAAACCTCTTAGCCTACCGAGGCGGGATAGTATCAGCCTCGGGTTATTTGCTTTACCCGCAACCCCTGTTTATCTACGTCGAGAAGCCTATCAATCGGCTCTGTAGAAAATCCACGTCGTGGTCATAACGAGCCGGAGGACTAGTATCCGTCGACTCAGACGCGTGAAAGGTTACAACGCCGCTGATTGCTAGCAGTTGTCCTCGCCTTTTTGCTTCGTTATATTCTCCATTGGGCATTGTCGTTTCCTCTTCTTTTTAACTTCACACTTCATCTTTGGTGTCGTTAGAGCAACCATTTCCGGTGCGTGGTTGCGCTATTCATCCAGTCACCTCAGGCTCTGCCCTGCATCGACAGCTGTGACAACGCCATCCGGTCTAAAAGTAACGAGGTTGTCTTGTAAACTGAAGGCGCGAATTCGAGCCTGTGTAAGGGCAGGGCGACCCTCGCAGTATCCTTAGCCCGCGTGCAACCGGCCGTGGTTGCGCGGTAGCGAAGTGTTGGTACTGCGTATCGGCGTACCGCTGATGCCTTGTCGAGGTGTAAGTCAGGCGCCCACTCAATCTAGAGCCGACTCTTACCGGGTAGTTGTGATGAAACTGTCCAGCCTCCTACGAAGTACCTCTTTTGCCTTTCAGCCCTTCGGCCTACTACGGCTCAGGCACGCCCCGAAATTCGAAGCACTCGACCGGACGCATACTATAGCGCGAGGCACACTCTATGCCGAATGTGGTAACCAGCAAGAAACATCAAACAAATTTCTAAAAGCATTTTGGTGAAATGAGAAAACATCGTGTTAGTTGGCAAATTGACCTGACACTGTCGTGTACATAGAGAGCAAATCCCGCTGATTCTCTCCAACAAGGTGTGTTCTCTCCTTGGTAAAATCGCCGACCTTACTGCTGCTATGCTGTGTGTAACGCCCCCAAAGTTAAGCAGTATCTTGCACGCACATTTTTATTGCTGACCAATTGTACATTGTTTTAATCGCTCTTACACTACTACCATGTTGGCTCACATTCGGTTCAAAATTCGTCTATTTTGTGGATTATTGTGCTGACTCTCTACTGTCTCGCTTCAACCGTCCACATCTTTTTGTAGCCCGTCGAATATAGTCAGCTGTGTCCGACTTCATTTGCCTTTTCATATCCGCGCTCGATTACGCGCACTGTCTCGGACTAGTATTTACTAATCTTACATGCGTAAATAAAATGTAAACACAGGTGTTGTGCTGTTGAAAGAAAGTTAATTCCATCTTGACATTGAGAACGAAACTATCCAACTCAGTGAAAAACGTGTCATAAGAACGGATAGGCGTGGAAAGCCGCATAAGCGTGGAAGTGACGCCATCGACCAACTCTGGTGTAAAGCGGTAGCCTTCTTATTTACGCACTCAGTGTAGAGGGTTAGCTGCCATTTAATTGATTGTAAACAAATGCTTTTGAGCGGATTGCTTTCTGTAGCCGTTAGAAAAACCTATATAGCTCCTGACACACCATTACCTGAGTTGAGAAATTTTGCCGATCATTTCCGCTCAGTGTTATCGCCTAAAATTGAGAGCTCCCTCTGTATCGATGTTGGTAATTTCAACACGAGTGACACGGCATTCACCAAATCACTCGGTCTAACAAATATGGTGAATTCCGGAGCCATACTAAACACACAGTTGGATTTTGCCATCACAAATAAAAAAACAGTTGTTTGCTACACTTAGGGCTCCTCCGAGAAACTCAGATGACAGCATTCTGAAGGTATGCCCAATCATGTGCTGCATAAGCAAACGTCTCGTTGGAAAAATGGCCATTCAAAAACCGTCAGACTGCGAAACTGCTGGACAGAAAATATCGAGAAACTCCAAGTGACGTTGGCTTCAACTGACTTTTCAGTTTTCAAGAATGAAAATCTACATTTGGAGTGAGATCACTTGACTGAATACACTAGCTTCTGCTTCGATTTCTGCTACCCTATTGAGATCATATACCTACGACGGGTGGATAGATTTTCTTCAACGCTACTGAAGTAACTTAGGCGAAAGAAAGAACAAGCCTATTAAGACGAAATGACTGCGCAAGTTAAAAGACTGTCTTCGGCAATCAAATCTGAGACAACAAGATTAAACTGCTTATACATCGAGACTGTGCTGGGCAATCACGATTGTTACGATCTTTGGAGACTTCCCTATGTGGCCAAAGTTCCCTTAAGCGCATTGGTGACGTGGACGTGGACAAACTCAACGCTAGGTTTTGTTCTTTGATCCACTTCACAAACACATGTTGGGTAGTCATTTTTGACAGGTTTAATGTTTGTCGAGAACGCAGAAAAACTGAAGGGAAATAAAGCTACTGGTCATGATGAATTATCACCATATGATCGAAAACACTGTGTGGAATGTTTTGCGAAAGCTCTAACCACCACTTTCTATCGTTATCTGTAATGATAACGCCTGTGTCCAATGAGTCCTATAAGTATCGTCCAATAACATGTACATCGGTGATGTTTAACGTCTTCAAGAAATTACCTGAGGCTCAGGTTTTCATACGCATCAATACAGGCGATGTATGGTTGGCGGCATCTGACCCCAGATTTGCCTGTCACTGTTGTCTCTATAGGATAGCCACTGGACGCCTGCGCCTACAGAGGGACCATGGATGGCTTGCATTGCACCACGCACAGCTGCATCTACACACCCCATATCCAGTGTAAACCCGAATGAATAAGACCGGGAGGAATGCGGTTGGAAGCCACGTCTCATCAACTGTGCCGGCCAACATTACTTCAAGATGCAGAGCAGCAGCATTCCCGTCTATCTATGTTGGGAATCATGCGTACCAGATGTATACAAGGCGGTGGTTAGGCCGTAGTCCGCTCCACACTTGATGGAACCACTCTTTGAGCCCAGTACGGCGGCCACAAGGACCATGCACCCCGTCCCACCCAACAATAATTCAGTCTCCTGGTACCAGTAATTGAGGTGGAGAGTGTAAAGTAGGCACCTTGTCAACATTTACATCAACCGCAGCCACACCGGAGATATCAGATAACCAACATAGAACTTAAGGGAAATCAAACACGCAAATTATGCAGCAGAATAACGGAATTGAACAAACTAAATAAAATGTAATGAACTTTATTAAGAGTAAAATGACCTAGATTACGTGTAAGATGGTTTAGCCCAACTGCGGTGAAGAAGTATCATGAATGTAACATCAACCTCAACATGAGGCAGGCGATGTATAACAGTTCGCTTACAAATATGGTCACTTCACATTGGATGGTGTATCATATATTTTGCATTCTGTAGCATCTGCACTGGATGAAAAAGGCGGCGCAGTAGGCCTTCTGTTACTCGACTATATAGATGCTTTTGGTAGCGTCGACAGATCAGTCCTACTCAACCACCTGTCTGCAAGTGGGGCTCCAAAAAGTGTTTGTAGCGTGAGTAAAGACTACTTCACAAACCGCACTCAATTCATCCAGATTAATGGAGCGAACTCTTCTGTGTTTCTCTCTAGTCGAGGTGTTTTACAGGGAGCCATCCTCTCACCCGCTCTATCTTTGCACACATTGCTAAGCCCCTACACCATTTATCTCTATTGAATGCAAGTATACTGACGATGTTTGGTTTGGGATGTACAACTACAACCGATGGGACATCTGATTTACAAAATGGTCTAGACTAGCTTGTGCTTGGGTTATCGTCCCGATCCCCGATTTCGAACTCTGCTAAATGTCATGACGTAACATTCTCGTTAATCCGAGCTGGCAAGTTACGGGCTGTTTTGACAGCGAGTGACCGGTTCATACCCAGATCGTCAAGTAATAAATATCTAGAAGTATTTTTTATCCAGAAACTTATCTTGGTCCATTCAGGTTACCGAAACGTCTTGTAAGGTTAAACAGTTGTCATTTTGCGCACTTCGACTTAAAGTACTTTCAGTACCCCGTGATTTGATTCTTAGATTGGTGACTGTATGCATTCTACCGTTTTGGCTCTACTGTTCCTCTGTAATCTGCCCTGGGTCCATAAAGCTTATTTCCAGATACAGTGGATTGTTTAGAGAGTCCCTTGTGGAGTTTATTGTTAGCAAGGATATAGACGCTTGTACCAGTTTTTCCTTCAAAATTCCAAACGACTCTCTTCATGCGCTCAACAGTGACCTATCAAAAACATTATCTATTTACTATATCCGTACCAAATTTAAGGTCCTATATTCTCGCACTGTACATTACCGCCATTCTGTCCTACAGAAACTGTCCCGCTTGCTTTTTGGTCCAATCAAAACTATCAGTGTGATGCGAAACTATGTTTACTCGAGCGACATGTGTAGAGATTTTTGTGGATGCATTATCTGGCAATAATCTCATATACGTCCCCATTCGCAGCGATAGTGTAACATGCTGAAAACGCACCAACTTAAGTGCATAAAGCCTACATTGACTTGGCTTAATTTAACACATCCTATTACTCCCTGATTTACTGAGTTACTTAATCTACTTTTTCGTAGCCCTTACGAGTGGATTTATTTCGTTTACGTCCTAGCGAGTTGCTTCACTTCTTCGAAAGTCCACCGTATTACAATGTACATAATTACGATTGCAGAAGCACGGATTAATAGCAAAATTTACTCCGCCCTAAATTTTGCTGCCCAGACCTTGCGTTTGTCGTGTGAATTAGCTTGCTGTCTGTCTCCGCCGGCGCCGTCAGCAACCATACATGTTCGCTGAGAAACAGACATCAGCTAATGTGCCGCAATAGAGAGAAATGAGATTCTGAACATTACGGAATATAAAAACTAAAGTAACGCCAAGCATCATGCGTGAGAACGTAGTTGGAAAGGGAATGTAAGCGAGAGGGCGGGACAAAGAGACTCACACCACTAGTGTCGGCTATTCGTCACATCAACAAGTGTAGCCAACTACACGTGTTCATCATCCTTCGGACCCCAGCCCGGCAGCTGGGAGACTAAGCCATCACTTGGCCTCCACTCCTCTTCCAACCGCACCGCCGGCGCGCAAACAATGCACGTCGCGGGAGTCGGTGTGCTGGGACGCGTAGCACGTGACCCAGCCATCGGAGGCTGGTGAGTGATTTAGTGATGCAGTGCGGTTCACTCGCCCTTCCTGCACAAAATACTGGACGCCGAACATGCTCATTGCTCACGCAGCGTTCCCACCAGACATGAGCTTAGATGCGAAGGCAGCGATGGTCGAAAGTGACCAGCCTCTTAATATCTGCTAACGGTTCCCAAAAGGATGAAACGCGCGTACAGTGCTTTTCCCCGGGTGTGTGACGACTGTCTGAGTGAGTCTAAACGCGACGAATTTCTACCCATACTCTTAATATCTGCCGACCTGATGGACCAGGCTTCGCAACCAAACCGTAGGGTTGAACGCCCAACTGTGTTGTAAACTCTTTAGCCGCACCAGTTATTATCATTATTCTTACGATGTGAGGCGTGGTAACTATACTTTTCTCAGCCAATGGAATCCATAACGCTTACAAATTCCTAGTTAAGGAAATCGTGTTCCTCCATAAATCTTACAAGACGGTCGATAACACTTTCAAGTTGAATCCAGCGGGCACGAACGTCCTTAAATGCTACGGTCCATTGAGTGAGCAAATCCAAATCAGACTATATAATCCCACTCTGTGTGCTCATCTGCTTTGAGCTTGATCACTCAAAGGACAGCAGGTAATTTTTAGGAGTTGTCGTGCCCGTTGGATTCAACTAGAAAAAGTTATGAACCATCTTGAAAGACCTATAGAGGGAAGCGATTTCCTTAAGGAGGAAGTTGAAAGCGCCATGGATTCAGTTGACTGAGAAAAGGTACCGATTCCTTGTACTGCGCCGAGAGAAGACGGTGAACGATAAAAAGCCTGGTCCTGAATACTTGTGTGATGTGCAATGATAACGACATCTGGCCACTCCTGGAAACACACAGGAGCAGCAATTTCTGGTAGAAAAAACGTCGTCGTTGGAGGTACGAAGCAAAGCGGTAAAAAGCCCGAATACCGTAAAACCAGGTAACCTTGGTCCACTTTTTTGGTTTAAAATGAAGCACACATTTATCAGTGCTTTTGATAAAATTATTAAGTGATCTGTTCATGGGCTATAGTGTTATAATGCTGTAGAAAATGTTAACTGATGCAGTTCTATATCATTAAAGCAGTTGTCTTAAAATATGTACTAATACCGAAGTTGCCCATTAACGGGGATACTTTGGCCATGAAGACAATACACATAGAACTAATGTTGTGTAACGCAAGAGTAAGGCCACCGTTTATACGTAGAAAAATTACGAAACATCTATAACATTATTAAATACTTAAGCAAATATCACAATGTTTTTCTAGTTCGGCAGGCCTTCTTTGATGGTGGAACACGCTCGTCATCACAATCAAAGAAGACTTCTAGTCGGATGTCAATGATATCACCTATGGAGGACAGGTAATCGGCTTCCCTTTGATTAACGTTGGCAGCTGAGTCACTCTCTGGTTCAGCATATGGCTCGGTTCTGGTAACAAGCTCCTCGGTTGGACCCAAGACACTTTTCCGAGGCTGGACGTTCAGAGCTCTTTCTGTGTTGTGGTAAATCTTTTTTACCAATGGCAAAGCGCATTCCCTTCAGCTGTTGCTTGAATAATGCTGAGACGGAGGTACTGATGGCATCTGCACCTTCTACATTTGCTCTGAAATTCTGCTCAGGACAGACTGGGGGTTGATTGGGTACATGCCAGTTTTCCCAAACCTTAACAGTAATGTTTCTGCAATACCTTCACCCATGGTACGTAGAAGCTGCTTGAGTAGCCCCGGAAACCTATCCTTCTGGATGGTTTGGGACTTTTTGCCACAGGAGCTTTTATTTTTTGTCAGGATGGTCGTTCACTGGGTCTTGATAGGCCGAAAGTATGCCACAGCTAGAGGCTGGTAGAGGTGGGTTGAGTTAGGTGGTAGGCAACAGAAAGCTATTGTTTTCATAGCAGAGTCTGACAATGTTAAGAGAAAATGTGAACTGAGACTGTCACCAAAAAGGACACAATGGCCATCGTTTCTGCGAGAGAAACGCAATGCCACTTGCTGAAACCAGTCCAAAAAGCAGGTGTCGTCAAACTGACCTTACACTGACCTGTGCCCCATTCGCTGTCCAAGTGTCCTAAAGCTTTTCAGCTTTGTACGTTACAAATGGCGTCAGTAACTCTTCATTAACGGTGCCAGCAAATGTCAGGTTAATTGCTGACTTGGATGTGATTATAATCCGCTCGGGATATTTGGTGCCTCTTTTAAAGATTACTTTTGTCCGCCCAGGATCGTCAGACAAATTGGTTTTGTCGTAGTTAGTTAAGTTGGACGCCGGGACATCCTTCACTTCCTTTTAATGTGTCAAAATACTCCGAGACTGCTTTTTGACAAAGTTGCTCTCTTCTCTGAAGTATTTAGACACAATCTTATTCTGTGTGCAGCTGTGTCTGTTCATAAAAGACTCAAGCCAAGCTTTGCCAGGTTTATGGTCTTTAAAGTTATCGACTAATCTCCCTTGACGGTATAGCTAGGCTACAATAAGCAGTTTTATTATACAGTTAACACTAATGACATTCTACTTGAACTTGCAAACATTAAGCATTGTATTCTGGCAGTTACCCCAAAATAAGGAAGCTTTTTGGGGTAATATTGGCCACTAAGATAGTAATACAATGCATGATACAATTGTTTGGATAAAATCAAATATGTTTACTATTACTTATTGGCAAAGCGACAACACAAGTGGTTATACTTACACTCCATTAGAAACCTGGATCACAGTTCAAAGTATACCGTATGTTATACAGCATAAAATGATTGCAAATTAATGAAAAATAAATTTTCAACACAAAAAGCCAATTGTACCACATAAAATAAAAAAGCAAGTGCCATCTAAGTTTAACGTTTTTTCGTGTTGGCCCAGGGTTACCCCAACTTATGGCATGTCTAAATGCTGTCCACTATAATTTCGGCAAAGCTACGGTGCCCAGTCTTACACAGCAACCATCAGCTTTCAGGCAAATAATAGCATTGTTACTACAGGTACCTCTATTGATCCAGTAAGCACCACAATAGATGCGAATAGCGCAATGATAGACATTATAGTCAGAGTCACATAGTAGAACATGCACGTTTATCGGTGACAGTGCATATTAACTTGCGAGAGAGCGTAGAGAACGGGAGTTATTTCTTGTGCAATGTTAAACAGTGCAAACATCGAAGGAGCCAGTGTGAAGTGGGACAAAAGGATTTGCCGCTTAAGTTCAAAGAAGATGTTCACCTTGGCTATAAAGCAGTGTATTGTTAGTCAAGCTGAAAAAAACGGTATTACATCCAAGAAAAAGGAAGGTGAAAAGAAGTTGCAGAGAATGAGAAAATAATAATATTTAACCGCCCATTCTGAAAGAGGTTCGGTTCCAGTAATACAGCATTTCCCGCAAAGTTGCATAAAAGGTCCAAAATGTTGCAAAGAAAGTGCAAAATTTTGCAAAGAAAATACAAAACTTTGCAAAGAAAGTCCAACATCTTGTAAAACCCTGTGTGAATCGCCAGCCGCTCAGAGCCAATCCTCTGACCTTAAGTGTGTTCTCATTGGCCGGATGCCAAGGTTCGGTGCGTTAGTCTGGGGCGGTGAGCGCGCTGCCCGTTGACTAGGTGAGACTTGTGAATGAACCTTAGAGGAATGCACTTCGACGGTGCAACTGGCTTGTATGCGCCCCCCTCACGTCCGAAACGATGGATCACAATTGGTCTGAAAGCAATGAACAGCTGGAACATAAGCGCACGACCGAAACCATGTCTATGGTTCTAACTTCGTCGGCATGCATTCTCGCGTTCGACAAAGTATCTCATCAGACATTCGTGACCGAGTTTTGGCCGCTTTCGTCAACGGTGATGACTGGCAGCTTGTGGCAACTGTGAACAACGGCAAATATCAAACAGCCTACTCCTGGATTCGTCGTTCTCTTGATCAGGAGTCGAGTACTACGCAGGCGCACGGTCGTAAGCGGATTTTGTCGGAGGAAGACGTAGATGACATCCTGGATTGGATCGCAAGGGAATCAACTCTTACGCTACGGGAAATGCGAGTACGAGTACGAGCAGAAATGGACAAGGACATTTCGACGTCAACAATCGCACGGCACCTAGATGGTCTATCGATAACTATGAAGAACATCTATCAGCTTCCCGAGGGAATGAACAATGAGCGAAACGAAGGGATACGCAGGGAATTCGTTCAGCAGTTTGTCTAACTTGGTAGCGATGGCAAGTTCTTCATTTGGATTCACGAAGCGAACTTCAACGTTTACTGCCATCGTACTCGTGGTCGGGCGCCCAGAGGAGTGAGGGCCTGTTGCAAAGTTGCCAACAGTAGAGGCCACAATTTGCATTTAATCGGTGCACTTACGATGGAAGGGAAAATGTCGATGATCACCCGGAGAGGCTGATTCACAGGTCCCCTATCTCTCGAATGGCTGCGAAGCTATTTAGACAACCTGAAACGGGAGATGGAGCTCCGGCAGGTTGTCGTGCTGTGTGATAATGCACCATGTCACACAGGACTGGAAGAACTGTCATCAGTAGATGGATACGATGAGTAACCATACTGAGATTGAGCCCATACTCTCCGTTCCTCAATCCGATCGAGAGTTTTGGCAGGTGGTGAAGGCCAGAGCGAAGAATGAGATGAGAGTGCACTAGGAGGAACTTCTGGCCGGGGATCCCCAGAAACTCATGACGCAGGTGGAATGGAGGCTGCAGTTCCTTGAACGCATTGCCAGAGCAGCCACCAAGGATATCAGCGTTGTGGGATGTCGTAATGCTATTCGACATATGCGTGTACATTTTGCTAATTGTCTAGAAAAAATGACATGTTTTGATCATGTTGCTGGCCTATTTCTTACGTATCTGTTTGTTTAGCACGTCACTGGCAGCGCGTAGGGACGTGTGAGTATTCACAGTGTTCTCAAAATATGTATGCATGTACGTAAGTTTGTGTGTTCGGCTGATATCGAACACAAGGAGACTCGCAAAGATTTCAGAGCGAAACTGCTTGCTAACCCGAAAAGAGACCGGGAAGCCTGGTAGCCGAGTGGTCTGCACGCCTGGCTTGCAATCTTAAGGCTACCGGTTCGAATCTATTTTCCTGGACTACTTTGTCCTCCTGGATGTGTTCTCGGTGCTCACCCAGTGTCTGAAACCCCAGTCGAAAAAAACTATCCCGTTGACTAAGTGTTACACTGAGCCGATACCGTGGACAGGATGATCAAGTGTCACGATAACTGATCATCGCTTGAATTCTAGTGCCATTTGTCACAAACGTCATTGCCTGTCGTGCAAGTGGGAAATACTGCCAAGCAGCCGGATTATGTACGGCACATATATCTCTCAACACGACTAGGGTGCGCAAGAATCCGTTACTTCAACTTTCATACCGTTTATTGGAGCAGCACAACTATAAGCACAATATACACAACTACATACACATACACACACAATGACATACATACATACCCCCTACACAAACACAAGCTGCTATGGCAAACATATCGGATTTTTGCACATTCTTGATCATGCATCGTTATGTCAAAATGATCATGCCTGTAAAGGCGTGCCTCACCTTGTTGAGAATAAAAGATTTATTTATTTTATTTATTTAAATGATTCTACGTTGTTAAACGTGGTACTGAAAGAACACCAGATACAGGCAAATGAAATTTTAAGATCATTGCTACCATCTATCTCAGCTCGGGAAATGTAGCTTGCGAAACCGCAAATTTCTCACAATTAGGGTTTTCAGACTTCAGCCATGCAAACATCAGAACGCTACAAACTACCCACCCATCGATATATGTGCTGTACATAATCCGGCTGCTTGGCAGTATTTCCCACTTGCACGACAGGCAATGACGTTTGTGACAAATGGCACCAGAATTCAAGCGAAAATCAGTTATCGTGACATTTGATCATCCTGTCCACGGTATCGGCTCAGTGTAACACTTAGTCAACGGGATAGTTTTTTTCGACTGGAGTTTCAGACACTGGGTGAGCACCGAGAACACATGCAGGAGGACAAAGTAGGTCAGGAAAATAGATTCGAGCCGGTAGCCTTATGATTGTAAGCCAGGCGTGCAGACCACTCGGCCACCAGGCTTCCCGGTCTCTTTTCAGGTTAGCAAGCAGTTTCGCTCTGAAATCTTTGCGAGTCTCCTTGTGTTCGATATCAGCCGGAACACGTTGGCCAGCATCTATAAGTTCCTGAGACTGGGTAGTGACCCAATGTCCAGGTTGGCGATTTGATTTGCCACAATAAAACGTACCCGCTGCTAGCAAAGTCTGTCGAATTTTCGACCATTGCTGTTCAATTGCGTTCGATGAGCGCCTACTCAGCTCGGATGCCAGCGTATTCAAGTAGGTCATGAAAAGTGTGCCTGTACATTTTGAACACGAGTATTTTAACAATTCAAATAGCTGCATTCAAGACAGCACACTAAAATTAAATCTGGGATTGTTGTTATGTGAAATGAAATATTGAATGACAATTTCAATTGCAGGCTTTAGAACTATGAGAGCGGCAGCAATTGTACGTCCGCCACGGATTGCAAAAGTAGTTGCTACGCCACTGTAGCCACGTCAACTACACCCCCATTTGTTTACGCACGCTATTGGGTCAAACGAGGGATCATCCCAAACGATCAAGACAGTATCCAAGTCGTACTGGACAGCTATTCGGGCCTTTCTGGCAGGTAAATTAAATTGGTCTTGCTGTAGGAATGGTTGTATTTAAATCTAAAGTACAGCTTCCGAACCGGCTGATGTAGGATCCGAACTTGACAGACCAACTTCCAATCGGGTAACGAATTAACGCGCTAGTGCACTCAAATACAGCGGACAAACATCGCACAGAGACGGTTTCTATTAAACACGCGATTCATTCGTTCAGCTTCAATGACGACATCTTGTCTGGCAATGGACGTGTTTGCGAACTCGCATCTATCAGTTCCTCTCACTCTTGGAAAAGCCTGACATGACGTGTGCAGTAATTTCTTATTCACTACTATTCAACTATCCACGCTGATATGCCATACTGACGGTTGCTTCACCCGGCAAGCTCACTTGGTCCTACAAAGCGCCATCCAAACATCCTAGTTTTCCGAGAAAACAAACTGTAGCTATATTATCTCAGGCTATGAAAGAGTGCGGCACAGCGAATACCGGCACGAAAAGCACCATAAGTTGAATATATCGCCCGGGCATGACTTACTGGAAGTCGGTCCCGTGTCACTTCCTTGTGGTAGACATCAGATATCGCTTCAACCCCCGTACGAACACACAAACTTACGTACATGCATACATATTTTGAGAACACTGTGAATACTCACACGTCCCTACGCGCTGCCAGTGACGTGCTATACAAACAGATACGTAAGAAATAGGCCAACAACATGATCCAAACATGTCATTTTTTCTAGACAATTAGCAAAATGTACACGCATATGTCGAATAGCATTACGACATCCCACAACGGTGATATCCTTGGTGGCTGCTCTGGCAATGCGTTCAAGGAACTGCAGCCTCCATTCCACCTGCGGCCAGAAGTTCCTCCTAGTGCACTCTCATCTCATTCTTCGCTCTGGCCTTCACCACCTGCCAAAATTCTCGATCGGATTGAGGAACGGAGAGTATGGGCTCAATCTCAGTATGGTTACTCATTGTATCCATCTACTGATGACAGTACTTCCAGTCCTGTGTGACATGGTGCATTATCACACAGCACGACAACCTGCCGGAGCTCCATCTCCCGTTTCAGGTTGTCTAAATAGCTTCGCAGCCATTCGAGAGATAGGTGACCTGTGAATCAGCCTCTCCGGGTGATCATCGACATTTTCCCTTCCATCGTGAGTGCACCGATTAAATGCAAATTGTGGCCTCTACTGTTGGCAACTTTGCAACAGGCCCTCACTCCTCTGGGCGCCCGACCACGAGTACGTTTGCAGTAAACGTTGAAGTTCGCTTCGTGGATCCAAATGAAGAACTTGCCATCGCTACCAAGTTAGACAAACTGCTGAACGAATTCCCTGCGTATCCCTTTGTTTCGCTCATTGTTCATTCCCTCGGGAAGCTGATCGATGTTCTTCATAGTTATCGATAGACCATCTGGGTGCCGTGCGATTGTTGACGTCGAAATGTCCTTGTCCATTTCTGCTCGTACTCGTACTCGCATTTCCCGTAGCGTAAGAGTTGATTCCCTTGCGATCCAATCCAGGATGTCATCTACGTCTTCCTCCGACAAAATCCGCTTACGACCGTGCGCCTGCGTAGTACTCGACTCCTGATCAAGAGAACGACGAATCCAGGAGTAGGCTGTTTGATATTTGACGTTGTTCACAGTCGCCACAAGTTGCCAGTCATCACGGTTGACGAAAGCGGCCAAAACTCGGTCACGAATGTCTGATGAGATACTTTGTCGAACGCGAGAATGCATGCCGACGAAGTTAGAACCATAGACATGGTTTCGGTCGTGCGCTTATGTTCCAGCTGTTCATTGCTTTCAGACCAATTGTGATCCATCGTTTCGGACGTGAGGGGGCGCATACAAGCCAGTTGCACCGTCGAAGTGCATTCCTCTAAGGTTCATTCACAAGTCTCACCTAGTCAACGGGCAGCGCGTTCACCCCCCCCCCCCAGACTAACGCACCGAACCTTGGCATCCGGCCAATGAGAACACACTTAAGGTCAGAGGATTGGCTCTGAGCGGCTGGCGATTCACACAGGGTTTTACAAAATGTTGGACTTTCTTTGCAAAGTTTTGTATTTTCTTTGCAAAATTTTGCACTTTCTTTGCAACATTTTGGACCTTTTGTGCAACTTTGCGGGAAATGCTATAGACATAGTGAACTGGTCCACAAGAATATAGGGAACAGATTGAAAGGGAATCTGCGATTGGCCCATCAGAAGCACTCCACATAGCATGGTGGAAGATTGTCAATATAACACAGAAAAATACTGTATGCTCAATGTACAACAAGGATGCGTGATGAGACACAGCAAGACCCGGCTGCAATGAACCAAATTTAACGCCAGGCTTCTAAACATATCATTGAAATGCGCTACCTTCCATACGAGCAGTGGCTGAAACTTTTGGGAGTATTCAGCGGGCGGTATCGCCGACTACGAGGCGACTTCAGTATGGCGTACCTGATTGTACAAAACCCAAATCATGTGTGCAGCTCTTTACCGTAACCCAGCAGTAACACCAAGGTTAGCGACCACATTTTGCCATTAGCAGAACAGTACAGCCGTCTGGCGTGCTGTAGAAAAGTTTTTTCGTTCGTGTGTGTCAACCATAGGACGCTCTCCTAAAATCAGTCGTTTCTGTACCCACGCTAGCCACATTTAAAAGTCGGTTGGCTGGCATACTCCCACCACTTACACTTCATTACTAGATGCTACTCTCCACCTTACTTCCGGAAAATACCTTGGATTTATCATTTTACGACTATTAAAGCTATGGAATCACTCAGAGTGCTGGGTTACTGCAACACATACGATAAGTTCATTCTTTTGACAACAGACCTAGTGATTGTATTTTCCATTAATGTTTTTCGATGACTCAGCAGACTACCCAACGAAGCTTGTAAAGCTGTGCTTCACAACCCGTATAAAAGTTTTGCTCATTGTTCATCATTCGATGCCAGAGAACTAGTCGATATAGCGTACCGGAGCTTCTCAGAAGCGGTCGAACGTGTAAATCACCTTATTCTCCTTCACAATCTTGGAAGCTGTGGAATCGGTGACATTGTCCTGGATTCGACAAGCAACATCCACCCCAACGTCAGCTGAATGTCGGAGTCCGCTGCGCTCTTTTCGATCCAAATGGAGTTCACTGTGATGCACCCAAGGATCAGTACGGGGATGCAGTTTATGGTATTGATCAAGGATCTCGCCAGAGTAGCCTGGTCAAA
>CALYDF020000091.1:0-15260 GCA_944474145.2 Dicrocoelium dendriticum
ACAGTTTTGGCCCAAGACGGACGTACCAACCCACAAGGACTTACATGGAGCATGATAGAACTCCGAAAGGACCGAACTACAATCACCATAACCCTTTTCCAGTATGGAGAACTGGACATATCCTCATACTCCCAAACATTATACATCTGGAAAATCTGGACAGCGGAAAAGTTGAACTTTTGCTCACCTGGACATACAACAAGAAGAATAATCGCGATGTCCTTCTCCTCCACCGACCTAAAAATCATGGCGACCCCGATCAAATTACCTGTCCAACTAACAGAGGAAATTAGAAGCCATTACTCTGCGAAAAACCGAAGGTAAAACCAGTCGTCAAGCGGCTTTGCCAGTTCAACATAATTGTTCAAAATGCTTTACGGCAGTGTTGCAGGACGTGGTGGGTTTCCGCCTGGCAATCGTTCTTCCTATAAAAGCCACAAATGTCTGTTGAACAACACTGCGACGTGGCGGATGTGACTCGATATTAAATAAAGTTACTGCCCACAACTACATACTGGCAAGTCGACTAAACTCACACCTCAACTCTTCCCAACACCGTTTCAACTACACACGATTGAACCCGATGTATCGTCGTGATACACGTTTGTTTTCAAACCTTGATCATGCCTGAGTTGGTGTCTATGAAAATGAGGATAAACTATTTATTTATTTATTTATTGTACTGTTCTAGTCATGGACATATGAACGATTTTCTACTCTCACTGTTACAGTTGCCATAAAATGTTTGTACAGTTGTACATATCTGATCAAGCCTCCATGGGCGTGTCTCGCATAGTCGAGAATAAAATATTTTTATTTATTTATTTATTTACGAACCTCTGCGCTTCTGTCTCGCAGGATGTGACGTTAGTACTTATATTTTTCCGGTTGGCAAGCTTTTCTTCCTTTAACCCTTCTTGGCTCCTATTTGGCGACTTTCCTTAACTTTTCAGGTTAGCGCGCACAAGCTCTTGCTTGATGTTTAACCTTCCCTTACTCCCTGCAACTTCTTTGACACTTTTCATGTGGGGTCCACGTCTCTCACTGGCTTTTTACTTATCAGTCTACCTTTGCATCCAAGCATGATTTGTGTATCTGCGTGCCGCTGCGCTGCAGCCTCTTGCTCTGATTCACTTGGCAACCAGAATGTACGCTTGCGCTCCTCCAGTTCGTTGTCCTTGCATCATGAAACTTTTTTTAGCCCCTTCTGTTTAGGAAAAATAAACAAAGTGGTTAGCGCACAGGCGCTATTTAGCCCTTCGTTTCTTGATGTTCAATAGTCGCTTTCTCGTAACATCTCCGACTTTTATGCCTTCAAGCCTCTACCATTTGGACTAGCTTTCCTCGGTTCTATCCTAAGATATTATTATCCTAGCACCCTAGCATGACCTGATACTCTGCGCGCCGCTGCGCTTTGGCCTCATATTCGGGGACGTCCTCAGCAAGTACAGAATGTGCGTTTTGCCCGTTCACTGCTTTTTCTTCAAAAACGCTTTCTTATCTGTTCTAGTCTTCAAACGTTTCCCATCTGGGTAGCGCACAGCCTCTCCGTTGCTTCCGCTTTCTGGATGCTGTTCTACTTTACTAGCTGCAACGTCTGTGACACTGGTACGTATAGGAGTCCAGCTGTCCCACTGGCTTGCCGGCTCAGGCTACATTAGTACCATTCGGTTGACACGCTATGTTGACTTGCATCTCTGGGCGACGCTGCACTTATGTTTCATATATTGTGACGTAATCAGCAGTCTTAGTGTATACTTGCGTTCCGCGTGTTTACATTCCCACAATTGATTTGTTAGCTCACTACTATTGATTATACTTTCGATTCTAGTCAGCACACATCCGCTCCTTAACCACCTCCTATTAGGTTTTCTGCTTCCGGTTTGCTGTAACTTTTTCGACACATACGGAGATTGGAGTCCAGCTCTCTATCTGCCGTAGCACTTTTCTCTTAGCGCACGCATGTCTTCTTTCTGGCTAGATCTTCATAACATTTTTACTTCGCAATTAAGTCCTCTATTTCCGCTGTTTTAACCCCACTGACCTTTGGATCTCACGTCGCTTGCTATTTCTATTTTAGTTACTCATTCAGCGCTTCCTATCTAATAAGGTTAGCTACCCGCTAGTTCTTCAGCATTTCATCGCCGCCATTCATCTAAATATCGTTTCGCTCATCCAACGCAATTGTTGCATCATACTAAACTGATACTTTGTGGATTGCTTACCGGTACAACGCTCCGTTCTCCATGTACATGGTAGCAATCTACCTGTAGGGCCATTGCATCACGTGGCACGTTCAAATTCCTTTTCGGCATAATCATGGTTGCGCGATGTACACCGCTTTGTCTCAAATCTAAATGTTATAACATATGACCATAACAATTTTTAAGTTTACTCCTGGTCTTGCAGTTTACTCTCGGTTGATTCTCACTTTCCCTTTTCTATGAGGTCCGGAACATTTTCGGGATCAGGGACTGGGCTAAGAAACAGCTTTCTCTCCTAAGACGGACAAATAAAACGACAAGCACCTGCATTGTACATGGCTGTAAATCAAAGGGATTCAATTGCATTCACCACCACGACTGTCGTCCAGTATAGATAGCCGGACACGATGCCTTCGCACTTGCGGAATGTACTCATAACCTGAAAAATCCAGCCAGAGAAACTGAACTTGTTGCTCACCTGAACACTCAAAAAGGCGACTGTTGATGGCAGTTATCCTCGACCGGCCTTAGCACTTATGGCGACCTCGACTTAGCCCCCTGATCAGCCAACAGAAGAAATTTGACTGCAAATGGCCGCGTGTGAAATCAGTCGGCAAACTGCTTTGCTGGTAGTACACAAATGTTCAGCAGGAGTTACGGCAGCGTTCCAGAACGTGGCGGGTTTTTGCCTGACAAGCGTTCTCCCTTTAAAAGCCACAAATGCCCGTTTAACAACACTGCGACTTGGCGGATGTGACGCGCCACTGAATAAAGTCTCTGCCAAGAAGTACATACTAGCAGGTCCAATAGATTCCTATTTCAATATTTTCTTGACACGCAATAGATTAAGACACTCTCTCTAAATATACCGTATTCCCACCCACGTATAGTGCCTTGCCTGTTTGCACTATGCTCAGTTGAATCCAGAAAATCGTCAGCAACTGTGGACTTGATCTCTCATGTTTACTTCCGCAATCGCCGCAGCCTGTACATCTTTCGGTCAATGCCAATTGCATACATAGCAACGTGTCTGTTGCGAAACATACAGGCCTATAACTTTTAATCATGCCTAGTTTGGTGGGCCACGACATGTTTAAGAGTAAACCATTTAGCTCTTTAGTTATTTATAAACTATTGAAGAGCCTATGTATCAACTTTTTCTACTAGTTCTCGTTCATAGATTGACTAAATGCTGTTTGTTCAGCTTTTGATCGCCACAAGTCTTCGAAGGGTATTCTTTCTTCCTGCAAATTATTCCCACCGCCATAACTAATCCCTCGTTCACTGGTTACCGGAACCATAATATAGATCGTCAAGCACCTCATAGTAATTTACCCATTTGGCCCTGCATCTTGTTACATAATCAAGAAGCAGATTCAGCGTAATTTGTTTTGTACATTGTACATCTGTTTCTCAAGTCTAAATGTCTTAAGGTAGGATGTTTACACTGCGTGGTTCCCTGCTTGTCCGTTTCGATCTTCTATCAACCTGTTCCTCTCGTTCCACTATCGCTGAACTCGAGAACTTATTGAGATCCGGGAATGGACTAAGGAACTCCATCCGTCGTGGTTGGGAAGAAATAAACAAGTTTTTCTATTGCTCCTCTATCTAGCCTTTTTTCTTTTGCTTCCATTCTTTCCTTTTCGCGCTTTCTGGTTGCATTCCTTTTTCAGTTACATGGATAACACTTCTGCCTGGTTCTAATCTAGCCGCCACTGACCAGCTCCTACTTTTTGATCCCATCCCGATATTTGGGACGTGAACCATCTAGGCTCTTTTGTCGCAACACACCCTGAGCCTCAGCCTGAGAGCACAGCTCGGCAGGCTAACTGCCATTTCATATAGCCACTTTCCTCACTTACTGCTTCTTTTCTGATGACACTCATTACATTTATTCACACATTACTTTGGGGGCGTAGAATCAGCTAGCTGCCTTATCCGGCTTTGTTTGACCGGTCTGCTTTCCGACATCTTACGAAGTTCTAACCAAGCCTTGCCTGGCTATGTTCTTTAATTCTGAACCCTTCCAGACTACCGAGAAGTAAGCGATTTAGGCTCTGTAGTTCCAACACATTGTGCCCATCACTTTAGCGCTTTGCCCTTGATGCTATCTACTTATTGGGGTGCAACGCTCTGCCACGGATAAATCTGTTACATTGCTGAGCAGTATTTCTCTTTCTTTTATTAACAAGGATGAAACATCGCCTGAAAAATATTGTTAGCTTTTCCCCTTCTGCTCAGTATATCCTCTCCCGACGCCTTTCTTTCTTTTCTTCCTGTGCATTCTGTTGCATTCCTTCTTTAGCTGACGGTAACTTCCATGTGTTTGTCTTCCCTGACCTCTTATATTCCTACCAATATAAGAATGAGTCGACGCGTCTACGTAGCTTCCTCTGTGCGATATATTTTACCATAATCCGCACATCTCGTCTGCCTCTGGTGTCCCACAGATTGGGCGTATGCGCGTAAGGACCTCTCAAAAGATTTGTCCCATTCCAAATGTGGAACGTTCTCTCATTCTCCAATTATCCGTAATAAGCTCGCTTCTCGTTATATTTCGTCACTTAAGGTACATGTGGATAAGAGATATCTAAATAACAATTACATGGCATAGGTGTACAATAGTTCAGCCATTATTGCAATTGTGCGACTGCCTTCCGGATGCATATCTGGCTTTAGTCTGTGTCGCTGTCTTTGTTCATTGCTGCATTTTTTCGAGATTGGCACGGATACGGAGTCGAGTATCAAAGAAATCCACCAATGCCGCGACCTTCCTATGATACGAAGCAACGAGAGGAAGATTATCTGCCGCTTTTACAAGTTAGCGGCCGGGCAACCGATTCTTTATCACGCTAGGATAACATTTTGGAGGCCCGCACAATTGGGCTCAATTCGCCAAGCATTATCTCTTTTACATACTTCTTACCTGGAGCTCTCCTGCTGACTTCAGAGGGCACAACTTCTTGCCGATGCAAGACCAGAATAATTGGGTTCGGCCATTTTTGGCTACTGGATATCTTTATCCAAAGCTCTTTACCCCGCTCAGCCAATTCATTTGACCGTGGACAGCAACACTGCTTAACCATTTTACAACTTACCCTGGGAGGACCTCCGACTTTTTTTCGGGACAATATCCCAACCTTCAGGGCACAAACAAATTTCTTTGGATATCCCTTGAGGACTTTTCAAGGTTCTGCAGAAGAGCAGCACATCATCTTAAGAAAAATATTCCATTCAATACCCACCAATCAGGCTGAGCCATTCAGTCAGGGCAGAACGCGACAGGGGAACGAAATATGTTCGAGCCTAACGCATCAGCCAAGGGAAAAATTGGACGCAAGTTGACTGCGACTAACCCTGCAAACAAAAGCTCAACAAGAAGCCTAGTCAGTTACAACGTGCCGTTCCGTGAATAGGTGGCATTGTTTCAGGACGTGGGGAGCTATCGCCTGGCAAGCGTCCTCCCTATACAAAGCCACAAATGCCGTTTAACAATACCGCAACGTGGCGAAGGTGCTTCAGCACCGAATAAATCCACACTTTATTAGTTCACCCCGGTGTGTCAACTAGCGTCACCACTCTAGATACGTTCGTTACACTGGAACTTCTACATCGGCATATACTGCCGTCTCCATTTATACGATTTCACGCACATACTATCATCGCTTTACTCTACGTTCTCACCGTTGACCTTTGCGCTAGGTAATCACGAACTCAGTACATCGTCCCACCTCCCTCGCTCTTGCTCTTCTATTACCTATTTTATTTGAACATGCAGGATTCCTGAACTAAGGTTAGCGTATGTCCCGATCTCACGTTGGCCCAATTATCGTGCCACCTATCCACCATTGTCCAATACAAATCATGAGGGTATGAACACTTTTCTATTGTCGCCGTTGCAATTGCCCTAAAATGTCTGTACAGTTGTACCTACCTGACAGTGCTTCTATGGGTATACCTTCCACAGTCAAGAATTAATATTTAGTTATTTATAAAAAGGACTCACCTGGACCGTAGCCTTATACCATCACCAACCAATCGCACCCAACAGAACGGCCGTTGTCAGGTGAGCATAGCTGGACACGAATTCCTCACACACCAAATAGTATACAACCTCAAAGTAAGTGAGATCTCAGATACTCCGAAATGTTTGCAACCTACTCGACTGGCCTTAACCGCTATGGCGGGCCCTGACGGAGCTATCTGATCAGCTAACCGAGGGATCACTCGACTGTTTTTAACAGTGAGCAGATGTTTCATAATAAGCTTTGCTGATGTTCATGACAGTTCAAATCCATCGACCAAAGTGTTCCAGGACGCGCTGGGTTTCGCCTGGCAGTTGTTTTAACTACTAGAAGCCCCCATAGTCTGTTTAACAACCCTGCGACGTGGCGGATGTGACACGCTACTGAGTAAAGTTACTACACAAAATTAAATTCTAGTATATTGGCTGGAGAAAATTTTCCCACTATGTTATTGACGCATACAAAAGAGATACTCACGGTCTTCGCATACTGTCGTCACTTTACCTACAGAGCATTTCCAGTGTGCTCTAGGTATATGTGAATAAAGTGCATTGTCACCCCACCGAAGTATTCGCTCAGCGTGGGTACTTATTCTCTTTATGCAACTTGTACAACGTTTGGCTGCAGTAAATTACATGCATTGCAAAGTGTCTGTTGCGCAACATAGCGCCTTTTAAACGTTGAGAAAGCCTGCCTTGACTTGCTTCGATGAGTTGGAGAAGGAAATATTTATTTATTTGAGATGAGTAGCAGGGGGAGTTGAATGGTATAGGTAGAATTTCGTCACATATAGACTCGCTCAGACAGCCGGCACACGCCTGGAAAAGCACTGAACGTGCGTTTCATTCTTTTGGGAATCATCTGCAGTGCGCATTCCATCGGACCCCTGGTAGGGCTCGAAACCCGCAACTCGACTGTTGCCAGTCCGTGGTCGAGACCACTAAGCTACGGAGGATGGCAAGGACCATGGTGAATAAGTTACTAGATGTGATATAGCGCTGCGATGGAATGCGCACTGCTGATGATTCCCGAAAGGATGAAACGCGCGTACAGTGCATTTCCGGGCGTGTGGCGGCTGTGTGAGTGAGTCTGTATGTGACTAAATTCTACCTATATCATTTATTTGTTTATTTATTTATTTATTTATTTATATCTTTAACTGCTTCCGTAAAGCTTACTGCAGTTAATTCCATCAAACTTTGACTAATTATGCCAGCTCGTGCGCGGTATTCCGCATTTTTGCCGAACTTTCCATTCCTCTTCAGAATAAATAACGACGCGACGGAACTCATGCACGATTTGCAACGTCAAACCATCACACCTGTTCTTCCGTGACGGCGAAAGTACGACGACTTAACCGGATCAAATACAGGCTACTAAGAGACAGCTCAAGCACATGCGCAATCTCGGGATCACTGGTCCTTCAACAGCTACTGGTCATCTTCACTACACCTTAGGCCTGAACAGACCGGCGGTTGGCGTCCATGTGGCGAATAACTGGCACACAATAGCGTCCCAGTTCCCAACAACTACTCGATCACGCACATATACGACTTTTCGTTAGAATGGGCTGGAAAGTCAATATTTTCTAGGCTTGTTCTTATCAGAGCGAATCACCAAATTCCCATGGTTCCTGAAGATATTGCAAAATCTCCACCGACCGCCTCTTTTAACTTGTACGGATTTTTCTGTATGCCACTTGGCCTCCTAAATACCGCGCAAACTTTCCAACGCTTTAAGACCAAGTAGTCCGGGGTCTCGACTTTGTCTTCCTTTATATATATGATGTTTCAGTTTGAAGTGCTTCTGCTGAGGTACACTAAACACTTCAGCGAACGGTTTCCGAGCTTTCGGATATCATGTTATCAACATTAAACCTCAAAACCGCGTGTTCGGCCAAGCTTCTATCGTCTACCTTGGCCACCGAATTGAAGCCAATGGGATTAGCCCTTTATGTGATTAAAGGCAAGTCATACTTGCTTATCCAACGCCACAATCCGCTAAGAGCCTGCGCCGTTTACTGGGCGAAATTAACTACTACTGACGGTTTATACAGGACGGCGCTGCAATTCTTCAACCTTAAGCTGATTTGCTTAAAGGCAACCCCGAAAAATTCATGTTCACTCCAGACGCCGGAGAAGCGTTTAACGCTGTCAAGCAAAAACTGAGCCATGCTACTTGACTTGCTTAGTTGATAAGGGACGCAAACTTTATCTTCATGCTCAATACAGAAGCTTCACAAGCTGCAGTTTGTGCCGTTTTGGAGCAGCCCGTGGTTGACAAACTCCAACCATTGGCTTCCTCCTCACGGAAGCTGAAAACTGCCCAGACCAGGTACAGCGCTTTCGGTCGCGAGCTATTTTCCATGTACCTGGCTGTAAAGCATTTTCATCACATCCTTGATGGTCTACTCGTTTCACTTAACATAGAGTATGCTTCTTGGGTACGCTTTTCGTGCCACCTCTGGCCGTTAGTTTTCCAGAGTCTCAACGCCTTGATTATCTTTCCCGGTTTTGTGTTAAGATGTGCTCTATCGACGTTCGGAACAAGCTTTAGCACGTGCACTATCCTGGGCTCTCATTTATCAGTTTTCCCCCTCGATCACCAATCCAGAGGAACTGTCTGTTGCCAAAACCAGTGACCCAAGATTAAAAGCTTCCATCGCACACGTCGTTAAGGGTCTTGCCCTTGCCCTTGCTCAAGTCTGCTGCAAAAATCTGCTGCGATCTTTCCACCGGTAAACCGACACCGTTGGTTCCGGAGTCCAATCGGCCTGTAGCCTTTGACCATTTTATTGCTTTTTGCATCCCAGTATTTGAGCTGCAGTGAAACTAGTTAACTCTCGATACCTCGCCCAATATTCACAAAAACATCCGCCAATGAGCCAAAATATGTCTTAGTTGTCAAACCAAGGGCGTTCACGGACCAACTGTTACGACTCCTGGCACTTTTACACTGCCTAAAGCCCGAGTTTAAACACAAGCACTTTGATGTAGTAGGGCCGTTGCTAGATTTTAACGGCAATTCTTATCTTTTGACTTACGTTGAGTTTTTTACTCCTGTACTCCAAGCAATTTCCTTAGGTGCTATATATTCTGGAACTGTTGCTCATGCGTTCGTTGTATTGTGAACATCATTCTTCGGTGTGCCAGCTACCGCCACTAATGACAGAGGATCTCAATTTAGTTTCACCCTTTCGGTGACTTTATTCGGCTGCTTGCTTGTAATCTTTTAAGGAACTGTCGATCATCCTATTGCTAACTGTCCTTCTGAACGGTTTCATCGACAACTGAAAGCTACCAGTACAACTAGTTCGCCTGATGCCCGTTTGTATGAACACCTTTCAGCTATTTTTGGTATATGCAGTACCGTGAAAGAAGTTTTCGGATACTGCCAAGCTGAACTTGTCTTTGTCACAACCATCAGACTTCCAAGCAAGATGATGCTAAACCCACGAATCAACGGCGCGTTAAATTCTACGTCCTATGCTGAAGGTCTGAAGCATAAGTTTTGATCCATTCAACCGACTCCAGCTCGCCACAGCACGCACGAGTAAGGTAAACATTCTGACTTATAACGTTGCCCATTGGTTTTTATCCGAATCGATGCTGTTCAAAGATCCTTGACACTGCCTTATAAAAGTCCATTCATGGTGTTGTCAAGGAACCCGAAATATTTCGTTCTGCATAAGAATAAAACCAAAGCATCTGTGAGCATGGTTCGCCTTAAACACGCCTCAGAATCAACCTAAACCATTCACAACCCATCTGTGCCTGGGCCGTTGCCCAATAACAATCGCATGACCGATTCCCAAACCTTGGAATTCATGTGCTACCAACAAGCTATCCTATCTACGCAAGCTTGGGTCGGGTAGTTTCTTTCCCTCCAACCTAGCACAATCTCTCACCTTCCCTTACTCCGAGGTCTGGAACTTCTTGGGGGTCTAGGATCGGACCGTGAAAGTGTTTGTGCCTGGGACAGGACATAGTAACCCCCAAGGACCTTCATAGAACACGGCTGTACAACAAGTGGATAAAAATGCACTCACTACCATGACCGTCGTCCAGTAATGTTAGCTGGACACGACGCCTTCATACTCCTGCGAAGTATACATAATCCTGAGAAATCTAGACGCAAGAATCCGAAGTTTTGCTCACCTGGACACGAAGATGACAAAGGTCTAACCCTCCATAGGCTTCAGCCATCATGGCCGCCCCGACCAAAAATAACCTGTTCAGCTAATAGAGGAAATTAGAAGGCAACTGACGGCAGTTAACCGAGGGTTAAATCAGTCGACGAGCTGCTCTGCCAGTTTTACATTAGTGTACAAACGGATTTCTGACAGTGTTTCAGGACGTGGTGGGTTTTCGCCTGGCAAGTGTTCTCCCTATAAAAAACCACAAATGTCCGCTTAACAACACTGCGACGTGGCGGATGTGACTCGCCAATGAATAAAGTCACCGCCCACAACTACATACTGGCCAGCCGACCAGAATCCTAATGTAATATTTTGATGTCAAGTTTTCTCTACAAACGGAATGCCCAGCCTGTTTACACTGCGCACACTAGAACCCAACTTGTCGTCATGCATTGACGAATTTATACCTCAAGATTAATTTTACAAGTTCCGAAGCCTGCACAACTTCGGCTTACTGCCGATTACATACATAGCAACGTGTTTGTTGCGAAACACAATTGCTTTTAAACGTTGATCATGCCTGATCTGGTGTGTCTCGGAAATTCGAGAATATACTATTTATTTATTTATTTAATTGGGCATCGCTTACCGGCGCAAGCCCTTGTGAGGAGTTATGGGGTGGTTGTGATTTTACCACATGTTATCTTTGTTTTTGTCATTTTCGTTATCGACTATTGTGTACCCTTTCTATAAATCCACATATTTTGGATACAACAAATTCTACGAGCTTGCGTCGTGTATCATTCGTTTGCGGCTGTCGCTACATGTGCTGTTGTCAGGCTTTTCCTTCAGTCAAATATATTTCTTCTAATCGCTATTCTGCATCGGAATAACAATGGCTGAAGGAAGAACCATAATGCAAGTGTTCCCGATTGTTCTTTTACTGTAACTCTTTTCTTAGAATTGTCGGTTACCTCCACACTCGAACTTACTGTGTACGAAAATTTACATGTTGCGTCGCATGAACCTTAGACTTTGCGTTTTAAACAAACGAGGTTACAAATGCGAATAACACGCACCTTCAAGCTTGCATCTAAGCACGGGTCAAACTTCAACTTACGCAATAAATATAGCTCTATTCTACCGTCTAAGACTAGGAACAAGAAATTTTGTATAAAGTTGGGAATAAGGTATCTACGTGTATTAAACAGTATACGCATCCAATGTTCTTCAAGCTGGACAGCTGAAGGTTTCTTAACATTGAAAAAGTAAAGCGCTTGCTTCACGTAGGTGGCAGTAATAAAGTCGTATTTGAATCAGGCTTAGACGGCATCAAAGTGAACTTTGTTGCCTCAGTTATTCAAACTGTAATGACACATTTGATGCTAGAGCTTTATTTTGCAACTCCCGTCATTATCATAGAAATCAAACAATGAACTCATAGTTTTTTACACGTATATATTTAGCAGTTGCTGCATCTAAGCCTTGGACCAAAATCAAAATCAGAACAGGCATAAGTAAAAGAGCGAATGATAATTTAACTAACTATGGACAAGCTAATAAGGTTTTAACTAATGGGCAGGGAAAAGCTATAACAATGTACGTTAGTTTGAGAGGAAGTATGCTACGTATGCGTGGTAGGCGCAATACAGATAATGGAAACGAAACCATGTTAGTTCATTATGACGAACCGAAAGTGTTATAACGGTTAAGTTACAATGCTTGTTTGACAAAATTGATTACACTGTGGTGCTAACTCTAGCTAAACAAAAAGAAGATTACTAAAAAAGAAAATATAATGCCGTTGTGAATTTTCTTTCTGCATATCGCATTGCAATTTGAGAACCGGATAAACTCTAATGCTTGCTTTCTGTGCTAATTTCATTGTTACTCGGGAATCCACGGGTTTTCCGGCTGCCTCCAAGTGAACAATGGAGAAACTTGCGTTAACTTCCGATTGGACAGACCGCACTTGGAAAAATGTCGTATCCCGCTCAGACAGTTCAAATAACAAAAGGAAGGTGCAGTGCGACTTGGGTGTTAGCATCCCAAACAACCTCGCGCTTGATGACACCTTGAGTTCATGTAATAAGTAATGTAACGATGTTCCTGGAGTGGGGTACCGGCGGAAGCTAGAAAACGAGCACGAAATGAATCAAGGGAAGTAGAAAGCAGCACAGAAGCACTTACAGCGGACACACGACGCGAGATGCACACACAGCCACCAGACACTCACAGAATCGCAATACGCAACAGTGACACGAGCAAAACGAGCAGACACGGGGCAAGCGCGTTTATTCACCACATGAAAAACAGACGTGTACAAGACCTTAAGAAGACAATCAAACCAAAAAGGGGATGTGAAAGAGTTTTGGTCGGTAAAGTGGCTTCGCACGTTTTCACATATCTGTGGTTTCTCGCGAATCTGCAGAGGAAAGGGGAAAGAAAGAGATCATATAAGTAGTCTTTAAAAGGACCCATGGCGGTTTCGATTTCTGTAGACCACACAACCTTCCGGCGAAGACACTGTCCTCAGCGTCTCGGTGCCCTGAATACTCGCCTAGCCGCCTTCGGGGGTATCTCCACAGTTTGTTCCACGCTCGGGAGGCATCTGAGTGGAACGACTACCTACTTTGGAGTAGAGGCTGAAGATCCCGCTGGTTTCAGCTGATTGTAATGCACGATCAGAACGTCGGAATTTGGTTGCGCGACATCTCGGTCGACATACACCGTAGGTGAACGGACAAACACAATCTCGTATTGCCACGGCCACTGGCGGTGAAACTTCGTTGCTGCGCCAGTCGGAGGTTTTGGTCGTTGCAACCATACACGATCTCAAATGTGATATTCAGGGCCCCTACTGTGCCCATTATAACGTACTTTCTGACGCCGCTGTGCCATCCTTGCGTGTTTTCCCGCACCCAGAAAGTCTGATCGAGCACGTCCACCAAGCTGTCGTACGTAGTCTAAGAGAGAACAAGCCTCGATTTGGGTATAGGGGATATCAGCTCCAGAGGCAAACGAAGCTCCTGGACAAACGTCAGGAACGCTGGAGATTACCCCGTGGTTGTATGCACAGACGCAAGATACGCCAGCATGCATTGTGGAATCGTTTCGTCCGAGCGACCTGACTGGTGCCGCTCCAGTAAGCTCTGCAAAGTCCCTTTTATTGTTCGGTTGGTGCGGTCTACTAGTCCATTCCCTTGCGGATGATACGATGTGGCAGTGTCTTCCTCACCGAGAGCAGTCGACACACTTCCTGAAGCAGGTGAATCACGAAGACGGCGCCTCGGTCTGAATGCAGTGAGAGCGGTGCTCCATAGCGGGCAATCCACTAATTTAAGATGGTCGTCGCAGCCGTTGCCGCATCTGGATTTTGGATAGGTATGGCCTCGCGCCATTTCTTAAAAGAATCTAGAAAAACAAGGAGGCGGCGGTTCCCGTTCCTTGTGACTGACAAAGGCCCCATTAGATTGACCGACTCGCTGACCTGGGGACGTGGCCACTATCGGTTCCAACGGGGTTCGGGATAGGGGTATCTTCGATTTGATAGCGGTGCAGATCTCGCAGGCGTTACATAGCTTCACGACGTCGGCTTGGATTCCTGGCCTCCAGTACCGTTGACGTATGACTGTCACCGTCTTTAGTTGGCCAGCGTGACCTAACTGCTGATGGACTGCTTGTAGTACGACCGGCACTCTCGACTCAGGAGTAATCACTTTCGGGCCAAGGTCATCCATGAGGAACAACGTTCTACCAATTTTTCTTAATGGGCTCCGGTAGTCTCATAGTGGGCGTTCTTCTTTTTAACGGGATCGCATTTCCGTACCCGATGGTTTAGACGATCCCTCCACTTGCCGCATATAAATGTTAGATATATATGGGTCCTGGGCTTGATCATCTGACCACGTTTTGTAAGTTTCCGAGTGGTGTAAGACTGCATTTATTTCGTCCAGAGCGGGAGTTCTCGTAAGGGCATCCGCGTTGGCGTGCCGTGCTCCCGGCCGGTAGTCACAGTTAAAATCGTACTCCTGTAGGCGTTCTTGCCACCGCGCGACTTGTTCCTCCGGGTCACGGAAGTTTCGTAACCATTGCAGCGTTTGACAGTCAGTCCGCACAAGGAAAGGTTTCCCGAGTAAAAGCGGTCAAAAAAACTTTAAGGAATGCACCAAAGCCAGCATCTCACGTCTGGTTGTGCTATACTTACGCTTTCGTTTGTCCAGTCGGCTGCTAGCATAAAAGATCACGGTTTCCCAGATAGAAGTTTTCTACGACAAAACAGCGTCAATCGCGTCGCTACTGGCGTGGGTATCTGAGACAAAATGCCCTGTTCGCTCGGAAACATCCTGGAGACGTAACAGCGGTGGCGACGTAAGGCATTCTTTCAGTCGTCCGAAAGCACTGGCACACTCGTCCGTCCAAACAAAATTCCGTCCCTTTTCCGCCAGGCGAGGTAAAGGCGCCGAGATAGAGGCAAAATTGCGCACAAACCTCCGGTAGTAAGATGCCAGTCCCCAAAAGCTACGCAATTCGTCAACTGTTGTGGGTTGTGGCCACGACCTTATCCGTTCGCACTTGTCGGGGTCGGTTTGAATGTCATCTGGTATTATTGCATGCCCCAGAAAGTTAACATGCTCGCGGAGCAAACAGCACTTCCGTCCCTTCAGATTTAGTCCAGCCTGCCGTACCCGCTTCAAAACTGTACGTAGACGGGCGTTATGTAGCTCTTCGAACGTACCTAACATTTCACGATCACATCGTCCACAACAATATAGATCAACATTCCTTGGGCGACTACGAGGACGCCTTCAATACTTTTTGCGACACTTAGGCCGCTGAGGAAGGGTAGCTGTGGCATAAGCCCGACCCGGAAGGCTTGGTCTCGAATTCATG
>CALYDF020000091.1:15759-44764 GCA_944474145.2 Dicrocoelium dendriticum
GCCAACCTACCTGTGAGTTTGGCCAGACATAGGAATGGCGGTTGACACACGGTTGACATTGTTCGCCCAGCAACGGAGGCCAAATGTGGCAGGTTATGTAGGTGCGAAACCATGTAGAACATGCGTAAGTTATGAAATGATAAGTGAACGGAGCAGCCATATCTACCTACGGAAATTTTATGGCGGCGGATGAAAGATGTGCAGCAGTTATCGGTGAGGACCTACGTCACAGGCAAACAGGAGAATAACAGTGGCGGTGAAGAAGCGGCGGATAGGCAGTCCGGTGCGTTCCAGTGTATTGAGGGAAGGTGGAAGGGAAGCCACGCAAACTTACTGTGAGTCTGGCCACATCTATGAAAAGCAGAGGGCATATTGCTGACGTTGCTGGAATCGTAACCAAGCACAACCGTGACAGGTTATATAGGTGCAAAATCATGTAGAACCTGCGTAGGCTACACAATTTAACTTACACACCTTAACGTATCTAGAATGTAGTGCCCTGGTTGACTGGAGCGTATGAATTACAAGGGCAATATACAAGGAGGGCAGTTTCACAGACGCTACCCCCTAGTCGCAGACCTAGCAGGGTAATTTAAAGATGGTGACGTTTGTTGATCGTTCGGACTGGAGTGAAACAATTAACCTCTAGACTCTGTCATTCTAAGCTGGTGTACCTATAAAACTGTGTTTTAGTGTGCTTAAAAGCTATCAACCGTTTGCCGCCGATTCGAATGCTCGTAAATACGGTTAACGAAATGCTGCAAATTTGGTAAATTAATTAGACAAAAATTTTCCACACCCGTATGTCCAATATTGCACAGTGCGCGCATTGTAATGCTAAAAGTCAAATTTAGGTCGCCTGTTTTCATGGATGCTGTATTTGACTAATTCACAGTCTTTGAAGTCCGTTAAAAACATTGGATTTTCGCCACTTATACCCTAAAAGCACTTTTGGTGACAAGCTTGTTGGCACGAGGGTCCGTTAATAGTCCCTGGGTCCTCTTTTATTCGTCTTCTCGGCCTTCTGTCTAAATATTGTTAGACGTAAATCCGAACACAGACGAGACGTGCCGCAAAACGGTTTTGAAATGAATGCAAACTGGTGTCCACTCAAGCAGCTGGGCACGAGGTGTTGCAAAATTGCTAATATTCAACTGGCATTACTATACATCTACGTATCGATGGGGAAACATTGAAGGGTGTGATGCATGCAGCTAAATTTGCCTTAAACATGCGTAACACTAATGCAATATTGGTAAATAAAGTATAACTTATTCACTACGAGGTATAATATATAAGCATACGGTTTCTGAGCTCATTTATTAAAAATACCTGCCGTCCACTTATAGTCTCGTCTTGGATTACTTAATTAGCCTCCTATTGTGCCGATATTTTTAGCCTCGGAATTTTAATGTGAAACGCATTAGTAATATAATGAAATAAGTAACACTTGGGGTTTGTGTGTTTCCTAGCATTTGATACATCACAGCAGACATAATTAAGTGGCTTCTTTAACAGCGAAGATTTTGTAAAACCATAGGAAACTTATGCAGCATTATTGTACCTATGCATTGTCATTTTATCCAAACATATGAACAGCGGGCCCTCCCATTGAAGCCGGCTTTTGGCCACTCGCGGAGAAGCAAAAGGAGATGAAGATATATGTCTTTATATGTCCATTGATATTGTTAACTAATGTTCTAAATAATTATCGGCGCTGTTTAGTGCGTGAAATCTTTCTTTTTAACCGTACTTTCTGTCAGCGCAAGTGATCTTTAGCGCGCCATGGGTGAAGAATAATTCTTCGGTGTGGTAGTACATACTTACCAGTCTGTAAGCGTTTGCCGCGTAACGTTGACGGAATATGCATCCCTTCCGCGCAAACAGCGAAAGCGTGTGCCGTCGTGTGAGTGTTGTAACTCCCTAAATGACCAGACCTTTGGCCTTCAGCAGTATAAATGTACACCTTATGGACGACATTTTGGTCACCCAATATATTTTCCAACGCCCCCCTGAAATTCAGCAACGAAAGTTTCATGGTAAAATATCGTAAACATGAAGCGGAAAACTACATACTAATTGTAGTTACGCAATGCAGTAGCCGTAAATCCAAACCCTAAATTGATTTTGGATGACCCATCCTCGTCCAAACGAAACTAAATTAGGATGACTTTCAGTCAAACAGTATGCTTTATCGGATGCTACCTCACCATTGTATGCTTGTATGCATATTTGATCGCACCTTCACAGATGTGTCGCGTTTTACCGAGAACATAACATTTATTTATTTATTTATTCAAATGCATGTGGATATTATTTGTTTTGGGAAGGTGCAAAGGCTGACCGCTCGAATGATAGAAAGCTAGCGCTGGTTATCGTAGGAAGATCTGTCAGCTAACTTAGGTTTTTTCAATGAGCAGAAGCAGCTTGAGCGGTGACTTATTAGAGACGCTCAAAACCGTGAAGGGCCGCAGTAGTCTCAGGCACACCGATCGGTTTGAACCAGCTACGTCAGACAACTTGAGGGTCCATTGCATGAAATTAAGCTGCAAAGATGTGTGCTTAATCTAAGAGCCGGGCACTTCGCAAACTGGGTTGCTACTCTTTGGCATAAACATCCTACTGCTCCATCAGCATGTAAAATTGTTTCGAAATTATAAATTAGCCTAGACAAACATTAGCTGGCCCTGTTTCCCGAATTTCCTGGTGCTTTACTGACTGTTCCTAATCGCATTACTGCATGAAAGCGTTACTCTCCTTGCACTTGCTTCTGTAGTTCACCATTATAGATTCAAGATACTTCTATCAATTCGAAATGCTGAAGACACTATTTTGATTATGGACACACGATAAGGGATGCAAGTTAGGCGGAAGCTTACTTTTCCCTGGATTTTCTCCTGTCTCTTTCTACCCCTTATATGTTCCGACAGATGAAACAAAACGCGGTGATACATCCACCGTTATCTTTCCTTAGGTTCAAATATGTGCATATTTGTAGGGTAATTCATAATAGCACTTAAGTGACATTATATACGTAACTATTGATGTGTGGTCTTAGAACTATACGATGGATGCAGTTAGTTAAGCGCAGACACGTAAGTTATGAAAGCATCGTATTACTAAAAAGCATATAAATACGCTTCCAAGTACTATATATATGTGCTCCTTATGCATGCCAATTATCTGCAGCCTTTTCATAATTATATACCAATTCAGTTCTCAGGTTAATAAAGTATTAAATTTGGTGCATAATTTCATGAGCAAACATAAATAAATAAATAAATATTTCTTCTCAGCTATGCGAGGCATGCCCGCGAGGGCCTGATCAAATAAATGCAATTATACGGACAGTTCATGGCAATTGTAACCGTGACAATCGGAGGTTGTTCATAAGTCCCCTTTTGAAACTGTACAAACAGGACTGAAATACTAATGAAGAATGCCCATTGCCATGAGTTCGGGCACGTTCGTGTTGGCACATTCATTCTGCCATAAGGTGCGGTAACAATTCAGGCATGAATAGATCAAGCACTGGGACTGATCAATTATAAAAGAGCTGGTGAAGAACACGCTCAATCGCGATTACACGATACGCTGTGTCCCTGTGGGTGTAGCGTAACGAGCAATGGTAACTGCGCAGAAAAGGATGTGGCGACGAAGTATGCAGATAAGAAAGTGTCGGGTCGTATCAATCATGGTAGTATATAGTCATGGTCGCTTGTCAGTGTGAGCTTATTGACAGTGACTTTATTCAGTGGCGAGTCACCTCCGCCACGTCGCAGTGTTGTTAAACGGACATTTGTGGCTTTTTATAGGGAGAACGCTTGCCAGGCGAAAACCCACCACGTCCTGGAACACTGCCATCAACGCATTCGAACGACAAGCTGCAATTGGCAATGCTTCTTATTGACCGATTATTGGTTCTGTTAGTCGCAGTCAGGATACACCCATAATTTTCGCTGGCTGATGCATGATGGGGCGGGACTGTATCATCCATGAGTCCTGTCACTTCCTGACGGAATGGCACGGCCCGTGCAGAAGGTAAGCTATAAATCGAACATGCTGGCATGTTTTGTATTTGTCGTCGGTAGAACCGCGTAATGTCTCCGAAGGGTATCCAGTAATATGTTGTTGAACCAAATATTAGAGGAAGGAGAATGGCCAAACGCAATCGTTCAGGCCCGAGAAAGCTGCAAGTTGTCCTGAATAATGAACCGGAAATCCTCCCAGGGTAAGTTCGCTTGGTTGGGGACACTGGCATCCACGAACAAATGGACGGCAAAAGTAGTGCGGGCAGCTCCAGATATGGTAAGTGAAAAGAATTTCAGTAGTGTGAAGGGCCGAAGCCATTTGTTCTTGCCACCGTGAGAGTATTGTGTGTGAAAGTATGGAGTGGGGATATTACCAAATTACGTGCATTGCATACGCAGGAGGATCTGCCCTCCGGTTACATGAAATGACCGAGTTGACACTAAATGTCAGCAAATCCGAATAAGAGTTATGTGAAGAAGAGGCTAGCTGAACCCAGTTGTTCAGGCCTTAATATACTGGCATCCATCCAAGCTAACAACTAAGTGTTTTGTGCATCAGGTAGGTACCAAAGCAGCGTAATGATTATCCATCCATCTCCAGATAAGGGAGTATTGCGCTTCCTTGAAGTGTTGAGGTCAAACCAGTGGACGTATCCTCGGGTTCTGGCCACCGTTTCTGTGGAAATCCCTGAGAAAAAGACAACGAACAAAGACAGCTACACAACACAGGCAACAACAATGCATCCGGAACTCAGAGGAAAAGATCAGTCGCAAAAGTGTTTTCAATAATGAACCACATATTACATGTATCATTGTAAACCATGTAGCGCATGTACATGTGTTCCATAAAAATTTAGCTTAGTCGTACCATTAACAGTAACGTCTCAGAGAGCTGCGTGTTATCGGGGATCGGGAGACCAATCCGAAGTGTTTGGATTAGTCGGTGGATTGTGACTAAGTTTTTACTTAAGTAGTGAAGACTAGTGGTGAAGATCAAGGTTAGGAGTGAAATAAGCTATGATAATAAAGCATGAGCAAGTTCATCAAAGTTCTCGGGGGAAGCAATGCTTTGGGTATGCAGCACTTGGACCATATACGTCTCAGTAGTATGAATGAAGTCAGAAATACAGGCAAAAAAGAATAGATTAAGGCAAAGCACAGAGATGGCCATCAAGTTGAAGAGCAATCAGAGACCAAGATAGGGAAAGTATAGAGTAGGATTGAGAAGGTTTTAATTGAAAGAGTGAAAAAGTCAACGAGGCTTTCAAGGGACTAAGTAGTCAATTAGGAAAGCCGAGCTAAGAAAGGTAACGTCTCATAAGTTTGCGTGAATTAGGAGTGCAGTGGGCCGATCAAGCGAGGCTCAAGTGTTCAGCGCGTTGCGATTGGGACTTACAATGAAGGAAATATAAAGGCTAGAAAAATATAGAGTGCACAAATCTAGCAGGCCTTAGAGTTAGCGAAAACGTATAGCTGAGTCTGCGAAGACTGTACCGCTGAAGTCTCAGTAACAAAAGAGTAGTTAGAGAAACTGACAGGTCAAGTGCGGCTAAATCACGGTAAGGCAGTAAAGCTGGCCGTCCGATTGACAGAAGGAATGAAAGCGAAAAGCGAGATAAATAAATAAATCATAAATAAATAAATCTTTTATCCTCAACAAGGTGAGGCACACCTTTACAGGCATGATCATTTTGACATAACGATGCATGCTCAAGTAGGTGCAAAAACCTGATATGTTTGCCATAGCAGTTTGTGTTTGTGTAGGGGGTATGTATGTATGTCCTCGTGTGTGTATGTGCATGTAGCTGTGTATTTTGTGCTTGTAGTTGTGCTGCTCCAATCTTCAGTGTTTGATATCGTCATCGATATGCGAGTAGGAGATTGGTGTCCGTGGGTTGGATAGAATTATCCGGATATCCACGGGGCAGTGACTTTATTTTGTGGCGACTCACGACCGCCGCGCCACAGTGTTGTTAAGCGGACATTTGTGGCTTTTTATAGGGAGTAGGCTTGCCAAGCGAAACACACCAGGTCCTGGAACACTGCCGCCGAACTATTAGCTGGAACGGGTTAAACCCGAACAGATGACACAACATGGTTAGTAATGGAAATAATAAAAACAAAGATATATAATAGTATAATCACAACCAGTACTGCCAGGTTCATGTTGTCCCAACATTCCAGTGTGGATTGGCGTTAAGTTTTTCATATTTGGAAATATTCTAAAGCTAATAGATAGGTTGTAACGTTTGGACTTGTAGCTTTAGAACTTGCTGACAAATTGGTTCGGCTGTGTCGCTTCGCTATAGCCTATCTGTCTGAAACGGTAGGGTTCCACCAGTCAGTAGCAGTTTATTGCTTCAAGGGTTGTTAGCGAGTATCAGGAAGTTCCTTCGTCAGCTCCGTCACTTCCTGATCGTTGTGAAGTTTGCTGGGATCATTGCGGAACAACCCTCCGCAGACAACTGCTTTGGTTTTAGTGGGGGCAGCAAAAGCCCGCTCACTCAGGGAGTGGGCATCCAACAGTCGTTTGAACCCTTTCTCGGTCTTCGCATCGATGACAGCCTCCGATAAGCTGCTCCAGTCATCCACTACCAGAGCGGATAGGGCCAGAGCGGACCGCACACGGAGTCACCGCGCTTTGAAAAGTTTCCACCGGTTGCTTCGGGTTGAGCACTTTGGATTGACACAAAAGCACCGTTGCAGCGCACTCCCAAGCTTATCTCGTAAAATACGCCGAATGAATGTCATATCTCCGCGGCGACGACGATAAGCCAAAGGAAACATGTTCGACCGTTGTAGACTTTGTGGCCAAGATAAGTTCCGAAACTCTGAAACGGATTTGAATCTACGCCGTTAAACCTTGTTAAGCAACTCGCCTAAGGACTTTGTGGGAGGATACGCAGCGGGCAATCCGTACTCGAGAATTGGACGCACATGCGAAGCAAATAAATAAATAAATAAATGGTATATTCTCTGTAAAACGAGACACACCTCTAAAGGCGTGATCAAGTATGCATACAAGCAGAGCTTCTTTGGAATATTAAAACATTTCGTTTCAATGAAAGTAATAAACGAAAAGATGTAGTCCATATGAGCGAGCACATTGTCAGGTAATAGTCAGATCAAGGACCATGATGGCACTGTGGCGCGCAAAAAACTGTTGCGTCAAGCTACAAGTTGGGCGTAAATTTGCCATGTAGTGATCCATGAGCACAGGAGCCTAAACAAGGTTTTGGTGCAATCAATGACCATCACGAATCCGAGATGATCAGTGCTCTATTAAAGCATTCTTCATAGTAAAACCAGTTGCACGGGTTGGATGTAGAAGGCTGAGGACTGCGTCAGTGTGAAATGCTTAGCTGGGAGTTTATTTTGTGGCGAGTCACATCCGCCAAGCTGCAGTGTTGTTAAGCGGACATTTGTGGCTTTTTATAGGGAGAACGCTTGCCAGGCGAAAGCCCACCACGTCCTGTAACACTGTCGTAGCTTCCGTTGAACTGTAGTGCTAGTCGGCTATGCATCGTATAGACCGATTTTGCACTCTATTATTCGCAGTCGGTTGACAGCCAAAATTCTTCGTTGGTTGGCCGAATGGCTTAGTAATGATCCGGCAGTAGTCGTTGAAGCCGGTCAATGATGTAAAAGAGTCGCAGAGTCGAATGATAATGATGCAGGTGAGTAAACACATTGTTAATAGAGGCCGGCTTTTTCTATTATATTATCCGGCTCGCAACCCTTTTCCAGCTATCCATACTGGACTTGTCATAGGGACGGTGAGTGCAGTTGTTCCTTGTGTCTGAATATGTCCATAACAGGAAAAAATGCTATTCTCCGCAAAGTGGACTAGTAATTCCATTACATATAAGTGTAATTGTCTCCATGGCCAAGTGAAAACGCCATGAAAGATCATTGGAAAAGCCGCTTATACCCGTGCAATGCTGTCCGTGAAATGACATCAGAAAACCTCCAGGTGACTGGAGAATCGGAATGTTTGAGGTAGTGTAGGTAAGCACGCCAGAATCGTCTGTCTTCGGTTGTGGAACAGTGGATCCATTTAAATACGTTCCAGGTGAGTAAATTTTTCTACTGTGAGTACGAGGCGAGCTAAACCCATTTGTTTAGACTCCGTGGTAGTAGCTTCTCCAGAATGGCGGAAAGAGCTCCATTTGGAACGATGTGTGGGTTCTTCATCTCCCGGAGAAAACATCAAGCGTTAAACCATCTGGATATTGAGAGTGGGTCGATCAGTCCCAGCGGATAAACCTTCTTGTTTTGGCGGATGTAACTGTGGAAATCTCGGGAGAAAACGGGCAACGGACAAGAGGCAGCCAAACAGCAATGAATCAAGAAGCACAAACACAGACTGGTGGCGCGCAACGGTGCCTATGATACGTTAAAACTTATGTAATTTTGTTTAGTATACATGATTTGCAAGCGCGTTCTTTACATCACGTCGCTGGTGTGACTCAGACTACAACTACTAGGTAGGAAGAAGGATCTGCACGCGCAGGGTCAAGAGACGGATATAACAAAGCGTGTTGACAAAGTTAAGCGATTAATACGATTGTTGGAGAGAAAACAGGTAAACCGATGATGATGACAGCAGTCCGAATGCGAGCGGCATCTTAGGTGAAACTAAGGACAACTAGGTTGAGACCGAATGCGGGAGCAACATAGGTAAAGCAACGTTCCAAAAAGAAAAGTAAATGTAAATAATCAGCTACGAGCGGATGAATGCGGACGGCAGTGCGAAGAGTAACTAGTGAGAGTAATTAGAAGACGATAGTCAGGACGAAAAAGGTTTACTGCTAAAGTGTGGTGAAGCCAAGGACGCTCTCGTGCGAAGTATGAATGGTTCAGTTCTGAAAAATCATCGGTGATATCCCGGTAGTTTGAGAGAACTCTGAAAGCCGGAGACCGAACAGAGGAGACTTGAATAGTCGACACATTCTGAGGCCTCGTAGTAGTCCCAGAGAATTTCACTGATCAGATGATGACAAAGAAGTGCATGGCACTAAGCGTTGATCGTCCGATTGCAGAAGGCTTGAAGGTACAGGATACTGATGGAAGTGTCTATATTAATAAAAGGTAAACAAGTCTACCGGGCTGTCAATGTAAGCAAGACATAGTTTTGAGTCTACAGACATTACATCGATATATCTTGCTAGTCAGGAAAGGGTCAAAGGAGCATACCGGTCAGATAAGACTAGGTTATTACAGGGCACTGAGAGTTGGCAGTCCGAGTAGAGAAGAAATGAAAGTAGAGAACGTCATAAGGAGGAGAGACGGTCCGGATAGAAAGAGGTTTACTTATAATTGTGTGGAAAAGACCATGTGGCTCGCGAGGTAATGGGGACAGAGCGTTCGGTCTTCTCATCAACTGCCAACAACGTCACAGCAGTCTGAGTGAATTCGGAGAGCAGGGGACTGACCAGACGAGGCTGGATTAGTCGGCACATTGAGAGTAAGTCGAACAGTCGAGTGGGAAGGTAAATAAAGAATCAGCAGAGACGGACAGGTTTGGGATGCAAGAGGCTACATGAATATAAGGTATGCAAGTCAGGCAGGCTCACAATCTGAGAGAAGTTGTGTGTTGGTGATGCAGAGCCTAGAACTACATTTCGCTAGTTAGGAAGCGGTCAGAGAGGACAATAGGGCAGGGCTCTGAGAGCTCGCTCTCCGGTTGAAGAAGAAATAAGACAGAGCGCGATAAGGAGAGGACAGAGTCGAGAGTTTAGGTTTACGGATAATAAATGCGACAGTTAACGTGGCTCTCGAGGTAATGGTGACAGAGCGTTCAGTCTTCCGAGCATGGCAGGCAGCGTCGCAGAAGTAGGCGAGAAGAAGATCGATCTGCCGAGATTGGATATGGTCGGCGCATTGTGATTGAGTCCTATGGTTCCTTTGGAAGGATGAGTGGAGTCAGTAGGATTGGACTGGTCAGAGATAGAAGTGGTTATATTAACATAGGGCCAACAAGTTCAGCAGGATATCAAGTTGAGGGACGCAGTGCATTGGATCGACCGTGTCTAGACCGCTAACATTCCGGTAGCCTGGTGGCAGTCACAGAGAATTTGGCTGATCAGCTGAGGCTGAGTTACGGATGACAGGGACTCAGTCGTCCGATTAAAGAAAGACGGAATACAGACGGCGCTCAGTCATCTGAACGATGGCCAGTAATGTCACAGGAGTCTGAGAGAAGTTGGAGAGCAAGAGACCGATCAGACGAGACTGGATTAGTCGGCGAAACGAGATTGAGTCCAACAACTAATTTTGGAGGGCAAATGGAGTGGGTCGAGAGGTAGACAGGTTAGAGGTGGAGGTGCCTATATAACTAGAGGGTGAACAAGTCTAGCAGGCTGTCAACGTTAGTGCGACATAGCTTTGAGTCTACAGAGTCTGGGCCGTTTAAATGTTGCTGGTCTGGAAAAGGTCAAAGAAGCAGACCGGTCAGATAAGACTAGGTTATTACAGGGCACTGAAAGTTGGCAGTCCGAGTAGAGAAGAAATGAAAGTAGAGAGCGCTATAAGGAGGAGAGACGGTCCGGATAGAAAGAGGTTTACTTATAAGGTGTGAAAATGTCCATGAGACTCATGTGGTATTGGGGACAGAGCGTTCGGTCTCCTCATCAAAGGCCGGTAACGTCACAATAGTCGGAGAGAACACGGAGCGCATGGGAACCGATCAGACGAGACTGGATTAGTCGGCACATTTATAGTAAGTCGTACATTTGAGGTGGAAAGATAAATAAAGAGTCAGCAGAGATGGACAGGTTAGGGGTGGAAGAGGTTATATGAATATAAGGCATGCAAGTCAGGCAGGCTCGCAATGTGAGCGAACTTGTGTGTTGGTGGAGCAGAGCCTAGAACTACGTCTCGCTAGCCAGGAAGCAATCGAAGAGGATAATAGAGCTGGGCACTGAGAGCACGCTCTCCGGATGAAGAAGAACTAAAGACAGAGCGTGAGGAGAGGAGGACAGAGTCGCCAGTAGACGTTTAGGGCAAGAAATGTGACAGTTAACGTGGCTCTCGAGGTAATAGAGACAGAGCATTCAGTCTTCCCAGCAATGGTCGGCAAAGTCACATAGGTCCCGCAGGCTGTCGAGGTGAGGGAAACACGGCTTTGAATCGACCGTGCCTAGACCGCTAACATCCCGTTAACCTGTAGTCCCAGATTATTTGGCTCATGGGATTAGGCTAAATTAGAGCAAGGCGTTGAGATTTGGCCGTCAGAATGAAGAATGATTGAACGATGACCAGTAATGTCACAGGAGTCGGAGACTGGATTAGTCGGCACATTGTGATTGAGGCTGTAGTTTTATTTGAGGAGACAGTTGGAGTGAGTCGAGAGGTGGACAGTAAAAGATGGATGTGGCTACAGTAATAAAGGGTGAACAAGCGCAGCAGGCTGTCGCGGTGAGGGAGGCATTGCGTTGAGTCTACAGAGCCTGGAACGTTAACACCCCGATAGTATGGAGAAGTCAAATGGATGCAGACTGGTCAGCTGAAACCAGGTTATTGCAGTGCACTAAGATTTGGTAGTCCGATTGAAGAAGGATTGAAAAAAGATGACGCAGCAGCAAATGACAGGGTCGGGATGGAAAACGTTTTCTGCTGGGGTTTGGAGAAGCCAACAATGCTTGCGTCCTAAGAGCAAAAAAGCGATTAGGAGAAGAACAAGGTTGGGATAGAAAGTACTTTACTGATAAGGAGTGGGAAAGACATTGAGGCACTCGTGTAAAGGGGTATAGAGTGTTCGGTGTTCCGAGTATCGGCCATCGAATTCACTGTGATCGTAAAGCAGGACGCTGAGCAGATAAAACTAATTTAGTCAGCACGTTGAGGTTGAAGCGTATAGTTAAGGTGAGAAGACATATAGGGAGGGGCAGCAGAAATGGACAGGAATAAACTGCATAAGTGTAAGCGATTTCAGCGGACTGTCAAGGTGTAGTAGACTTAACATTGATTGAAGGTCCCAGACCATTTGCAACTGCGTAGTCATGGATGAAGTCAGACTGGTCAAATGAGACTAGGTCATGAAAGGCACGGAGTTGGCCATCCGATTGCAAGAGAAATGAAAGGAAAGAGCGCGATAAGGGGCGGACGGTTTCGGGATTAAGGGAGCTTTGTTGGTGCTGGTTGAAGAATTTGTATGTCTATATGTGATCGGGGCCGTTCTCCCAGAGCTGGTCCTCAGGGATGCAGATGCCCAGGACCTCTGCTACTTTGGTGACGCTTAATAGTCTATTTATGATCGTGGAGAATTGCGCAATCCCATTAGATGCTCTGACGGCTTCCGGTAGCTTATTCCACACGTGCGCATATCTATAGAGGAAGAAGTTAGAACATATGAAGCAACGTGTGTAGGGTAGTGAAAATGAGTGTGCCTTATTTATTTATGGCGTAGAGGATAACGTGTATCGCCAAGCGGCTGAAAAAAACTAGCGACACTTGAGTCCGATGTTTTGATTAGCTTATATAGGAAAACAAGGCTGGTTTTAAGTCGTCGCAGCCAAAGCGGTTCCAGACCAAGCTGCTTGCAGCGGCCTTGATAGTTGAGCACAGATGCTCCTAACAGACGTTTAGTGAACGAACGCTGGACTTCTTCAATAACCATCCTGTCACTTATACGTGAGTTAGTAACAACCATTGAGCAGTACTCTACTATAGACCGGGCACACAATTTATAGAGCATGGGTCGAGACTCTAACAAGCACATTGACTTCAGTATATAGCCAATGATAGACCTGGCTTTGGCAGAGCTATAGCTCGCTTGTTCCGCAAAATTCAATAATCAGGAATAGTGTACACCGAGATCGCGCACAGTGAAGCTGTTATCAAGTGGTGTACCGCTAAGAGTTAATAGTTTGGGGGGTATGGAGCATCGGTAGGAAAGGACGTTGCATTTCGTTGGTGAAAACTCTAGTTTCCATAGATCGCACCATGTTTCAAGAGCACTGAGATCGCTTTGAATGCTAGAGAAGCTATTACGTATACAGCGAGGGTCAAATAAGAAAATAACTTTTATGTCATCGGCAAAAAGGTACGGCGTGCTGTGTTTGAGGACCTGGAATACATCATTCATGTATCGGAAAAACAGCAGAGGATCCAGGACGCTGCCTTGGAATACTCCGCTGGTTAAGGATGCCTTTTTGGATGAGATGTCGCCCAGTTGCACTGACTGCGTTCGGTTGGAAAGGTAGGAAGATAACCATGAAAGAAGATGGATGGAGACGCCGTATGCTGTTAGTTTAGTGATTAAACCATTGTGTGGGACCCGATCAAACGCTTTTTTCATGTCCAGGAAAATAATGACTAGAGCCTGACCTAGGTCGATAGAGTGTGTCACGTGGTTTAAGAATTCAGACTGGCAGGTTTGACAGGATTTAATCAGCAGGAACCCGTGTTGGGACCTATTGATAAGGTTGCGTGGCAACAGAAAGCAAAGCATCGCGTCCTTTATTATTCTTTCCATGAGTCGAGACGCAATAGCTGTGTGACTAATGGGACGATAATTGTCAACATTTAGGCGACAGCTTCTTTTGTGTCGTGGTATGACGGCTGCGTGCTTCCAATTGGACGGGTAGTGACTACTCTTCATTGAGAGCGTGAAGGTATTGAGGAGAAGGACTGGAATGTCCGGGCCTCCGAGTTTTAAAATGGAGGAATGCACACCGTCAGGACCTGGGTAGTGGGACAGTTCCAACGAACAAAGTGCTCGCTTGATAGTGCATAAGTCAAAGTTAATAGCATGAATTTGATCTTCAGTAAACTTGGGAATCGTATTTGTCAGTGCAAAGTCATTGCTAGTGAGGGAGTTACAGAAATGTGTGTTAATGAATTCGCAGATATCAACGAAACCATTGATTATACTTTTATCAGGAAGCACTAAGGTAGTAATCGGGATATCTTATCTGCCACCGCGTTGTTTCAGTAGTCGAATAAGACTTAGCTTTGTTTTCAGTACAAAGCACTGCATGCTCTACTAATGTACGCGCATTACTTTGTGAATTTCTCCAGTCTGCTAGCAATTTCTTCATCCAGATGATTAGGTGAAAGCTTTTAAATAAATAAATAAATAAATAGTATATTCTCGGTAAAACGAGACACACCTGTAAAGGCGTGCTTAAATATGCATACAAGCATAGCTTCTGTGGAATGTTAAAACATTTCGTTTTAATAAAAGGTATAAAAGAAAAGATGTTGTCCGTATGAGTGAGCATACTGTCAGGTAATAGTCAGACCCAGGGACATTATGGCGCTGTGGCGCTAAAAAATCCGTCAAAACACAAGTTGGGGGTAATTTCGCCAGTTAGTGATCCGTGAGCACAGGAGCCTAAACAAGGATTTTTGCAACCAATAACCATTACGAGATAGAGATGATCTGTGCTCCAACAAAGCATTCTTCATTGCGGCATTACTTGCACAGGTTCGATGTAGAAGGCTGCGGACTGCGTCAGTGTGAAATGCTTTGCTGTGACTTTATTTTGTGGCGGTCATATCCGCCACGTTGCAGTGTTGTTAAGCGGACATTTTTGGCTTTTTATAGGGAGAACGCTTGCCAGGCGACAACCCATCACGTCCTGGAACACTGCCGTAGCTTTCGTTGAACAGTAGTGCAAGTCGGTTATGCATTGTATAGACCGATTTTGCATTCTATTATTCGCAGTCGGTTGACAGCCAAAATTCTTCGTTGGTTGGCCGAATGGCTTAGTTCTGATACGGCAGCAGTCGTTGAATCTGGTCAATGATGCAAGATTCGAAGAGTCGAATGATAATGATGCAGGTGAGTAAACATATTGTTAATAGAGGCCGGCTCTTCTATTATATTCATGCTTGGCGCGCAAACCATGTCCAGCTATCCTCGCTGGACTTGTCATGGGGCCGGTGAGTGAAGTTGTTTCTTGTGGCTGAATATGTCCTTAATAGGTAAAAACGCCATTCTCCGCAAATTGGATTTGGGATTCCTGCAAATGTAAGTAACTGTTTCCGTAGCCAAGTGAAAATTCCATGGAAGACCATCGGAATAGCCACGTATACGTGCGCAACACTGCCCGTGAAACGACATCAGAATAGCTGCAGGTGACTGGCGAATAGGAATGTTTGAGGCAGTGAAGGTAATCACGCCAGAGTGGTTTGTCTTCGATTGTGGAACGGTGGATCCAAGTACATATATTCTTCCAGGTGAGTAAATTGTTCTCTGAGTACGAAGCAAGCTGAACCCATTTGTTTAGACCCCATGAAGGTAGCGCCTCCGGAATGGCGGAATGAGCTCCATTTGGACCAGTGTGTGGGTTTTTCATTTCCTGGAGAAAGGAACAAGCGATTTGAAGATGGGTCGGCCAGTCTTAGTGGATAAAGCTTCTTTCTTTGGCGGATGTACCTGTGGGAATCTCGGGAAAAACGGGCAACGGACAAGAGATGGCCAAACAGAGACAGCGATGAATCAAGAAGCAATAACACAGACTGGTGGCGCTCACCGGTGCCTATGATTCATTCAAACGTATGTAATTTTGTTTAGTATACATAATTCGCAAGCGCGTTCTATACATTCCGTCGCTGGTGTGACTCAGACTACAGCTACTACGTGGGAAGAAGGTTCTGCAAGCGCAGGGTCTAAAGACCGATATAACCAAGCGTTTTAACAAAAGTTTGGCAAATGAAGCGATGGTTTTAGAGAAACAGGTAAACCGATGATGATGGCAGAAGCCAGAATGCGAGATGCATCTTAGGTGAAACTGAGGACAACTAGGTTGAGACCGAATGCGGGAGCAAGATAGGTAGAGCAACATTCCAAGAGGAAAAATGAATTTCAAGGAATCGGCTAGGAGCGAATGAATGCTGACGGCAATACGAGGAGTAGTTCGTAAGAGTAATTACACTAAAGCGTTCATGATTCTGCAGTCCAAAAGCCTTCAGAAGCTAGGAAAATGGTCACAGGGGGCCAAAACTGCCGTGCATTGGGTGTCGTTAGGACACGTACGGTCTCAATAGTATACCAGTGCGAGCATAAGGTAAAGAGCATAGGAATAGGAAGAGTGGTAGGTTGAGCATACTAATGGAAGTACTAGTCAAGCAACACTTAGCAATGGTCCGAGTGCCGCCAATACTCAGGAACGAGCTCAGAGCGAATGAGATCATGCGCACGAGGATAACTTGGATAGGCGCAATGAGTGTAAGCTGTGGGAATACAAATTGGAGAGCAATAAGAGAAAAGGCCAAGGATAATGGGAAATAAAAGCAGGCGGAATGTTACAGACGGGTCAGGTGAGAGAAGATAACGGCAGGAGAGTAAAGCCGGACGTCCGAGCTAAAAAGAAATGAAAACAAAAAGCGAGAGAAGAAAAGATTAGGGTCGGGGTGAGAAGGGTTTATTGGTAAAGAGTGGAAAAGCCCACGATTCTCTCCAAGTAGTGTAGACAGCACCAATAGTTCAGCCGAACCAATGGATGTGATGTCTCAGATGTTTAAATGAATATAGTGAATACGAGGCCGACTAAGCGGTATTGGATTAATCGGCGCTTTGGGACTAGGTCGTACAATGCAGATAGGAATGAGGCTATAAGAATAATGTGGGGTAATAGAGTTAACTCTGCAGAGCCAATACCGTTTAAGGCTCGGTACCATGGAAGCAGTCAGAGATTAGCAGACTAGTCCAGTGAGACAGGATCACGGCATGGCAGTAAAGCTGGTCGTCCGATTAAAAAGGGGAATGAAAAGAGAAAGCGAGATAAGAAAAGGTTAGGGTCGGTATGAGAAAGGTTTACTGATAAGGAGTGAGGGAGCCAACGAAGCTTTCCAGGTGATGTAAGCCAGACGTCGAGTCAGCCGAACCAATGTTTGTAACGTGGAATAACTCTAAGTAAAAGTGGAAAAAAGCGGCTGATCTAGCGAGACTAGATTAGTCGGCGCGTAGGAATAGCATGTAAAATTAAAGGCAGGAAAAGAGGCTGTAACAGAAGGTGACGAGTCTAGCAGCCTCACGTAGTAAGGGATCAAGATCATTGAGTCTGTATAGCGTATACCACTTAAGTCAGAGTAGCATATAAGCACTCAGAGAGAAGGGAACTGATCGGTGGACTAGATCACCACACCGCCAGTTGAAGAACAATTGAGAACAGAGCGCGATAAACATAAGTTAGCGACAGGATGAGAAGGGTTTATTCACGATGGGTAAGAAAAGTCCAATAGGCTCTCTAGGTGATGTAAAGGGATAGTAGAGTCAGACTAGCCAAGAGAGGTGACGTCTCAGAATTCTGAATAAATCCGGAGAGCAGGAGGCCGATCGGGTAGGACTTGATTAGTCGGCGCGTGTGGATAAGGACATGTAGTAAAGGTAAGAGAGCAGCCAGCAGTAAATGGTGAGCAAGTCAAGCAGGCTCTAAATTTAAGGGAAACATCATGTTAAGACTACGGGGCGCATACTGCGTAGGTCTTAATAGCATAGTAGCAGACTAAGGGAAACAGACTAGGCAAGTGAGCCAATATCACGGCAATGCAGTAAAGCCGGACGTCCGAGAAGAAGGGGATTGAAACAGAAAGCGAGAGAAGAAAAGGTCAGGGTCGGTATGAAAAGGTTTACTGATAAGTAGTGAGGGATCCCACGAGGCTTTCCAGGTGATGTGAGCAGGACGTCGAGTCAACCGAACCAAGGTTTGCAACGTGGCATAACTCTAAGTAAAACTGGAAACAAGTGTCTGATCTAGCGAAACTAGATTAGTCGGCGCGTAGGAATAGCGCGTTAATTTAAAGACAGGTAGAGGTCCGCAACAATAGAGAGTGAGCGAGTCAAGCAGAATCTCCGGGTAGGGGGACAAGAGCGTTGAGTCTGCATAGCGCATACCACTTAAGTCAGAGTAGCATTGGAGCATAAAAGAGAAAGAGGCAAGTCAGTGGGACTAGATCACCTCAGAGCAGTATGATCGTGCAATCCAATTAAAGAAATGGAAGCAGAGCGCGATAATAAGGGTTTGGGTCAGAATGGGAAAGGTTTATTAACAATGGGTGGGAGAAGTTCACGAGGCTCTCTAGGTAATGTAAAGGGATAGTGGAGTCAGACGAACAAAGAGAGGCGACGTCTCAGAAGTCTGAATGAATCCGGAGAGCAGGAGGCCGATCGGGTAGGACTTGATTAGTCGGCGCGTGTGGATAAGGACATGTAGTAAAGGTAAGCAAGGAGCCAGCAGTAAATGGTGAGCAAGTCAAGCAGGCTCTAAATTTAAGGGAAACATCATGTTAAGACTACGGGGCGCATACTGCGTAGGTCTTAATAGCATAGTAGCAGACTGAGGGAAACAGACTAGGCAAGTGAGCCAATATCACGGCAATGCAGTAAAGCCGGACGTCCGAGAAGAAGGGGATTGAAAACAGAAAGCCAGAGAAGAAAAGGTTAGGGCCGTGGTGAGAAGGGTTTATTGGTAAAGAGTGGAAAAGCCCACGAGGCTCTCCAAGCAGTGTAAACAGCACCATTGTTTCAGCCAAATCAATAGAAGTGATGTCTCAGATGTCCAAATGAATATAGTGATTACGAGGCCGACTAAGCGGTATTGGATTAATCGGCGCTTAAGGACTAGGTCGTAAAATACAGATAAGAAAGAGGCTATAACAATAATGAGGGTAGCAGTCTATAAGTCCCTCAGAGTAGGGGTAGTAGAATTGACTCAGCGGAGCCAATACCGTTCAAGGCTCGGCAGCATGGGAGCAGTCAGAGATAAACAGACTGGTCCAGTGAGACAGGATCACGGCATGGCAGTAAAGCTGGTCGTCCGATTAAAAAGGGGAATGAAAAGAGAAAGCGAGATGAGAAAAGGTTAGGGTCGGTATGAAAAGGTTTACTGATAAGTAGTGAGGGATCCCACGAGGCTTTCCAGGTGATGTGAACAAGACGTCGAGTCAACCGTACCAAGGTTTGGTCTTGATGTAGCAGGAGCGCATTTTCTTGAGCCTGAGGGTCAGTCTGCGTGTGGAGATGTCATCAAGATTTTGACGCTTTCTGATCTTCCTCTGTTTTGGAGTAAGGACATCTAAGCAGTTAGTGAAATTGTTATAAAGAACGTTGGTCGCATTATCTATGTCGTCGGAGGGGAAGAAGTCGTCCCAGAGTGATGATCGGAGAAGGGAGAAAATGTCCCAGTTAATGCGCTGGAAGGGCCGAAATATCGCATATTTCGTGACTGCATGTTGACGGGATTTAGGGAGCGCGAGGGACCTTTTCACCACCTTGTGTTCACTGCCCGGTATGTTGTCTAACAAGCTGGCGCGTGCGTGCGTGCGAGATACCGTTAGTGAATATAAGGTCCAGTGTGTTCGATTGTCTAGTCGGTAACTTCACATGCTGTGTCCATTCATGAGTGGAAATAGTGTCAACAAGGGCCTTGTACTTGGGTGTGGCCGACTGTCTGAGCCATGAAACTTGAGGCACATTGAAGTCTCCAGCAGTGATCTTATAGCGTGCAGGGAGAACTGAGCATTCCTGAAAGAGTCCGACCAATTTGTCAATGCTAGCACAAGCGGAGTGCGGTGGATTGTATAAACAGCCTATCAAGAGGTCCAGATAACCTCCAAGGGCTTGAATCCAGACTGAGTCTTCAGAGTTGACAAAAGATATAGTGTGGAATGATGATGCGTAAAACTCGTTCTTGACGTATATGAGGCATCCATCACCACGTTTAGTGACACGTCCATTGCAGAAGGTGGTGTACCCTGGAATGTGGAGCGGTGTCTCAGAAGCGTCGGCCGAGTGCCATGTTTCTGTTATCAACACCATATGCGGGCTTAACAGAAGGATGAAGGGGCCTAGCAGGTGCATTTTGTTTTTAATTGATCGTACATTGAGGAGGAGGAAACTGTACGAGTCGTATTCGCATCGTCCCGTCATCGGGTCGTCAGATTCTGTAGTGGGGTCGTAACAAGACAGTGGTTCCATACAGTTTACCTTGACAATCGAACATTGGTCAAAACCTCCTGAGATCGTGTGTTGTGCAACTTCTTTGAATGACCACTTCGAGGTAGTAGTTGTGCTGGCGCAAAAACCAAGAAAAACAAGGTCAATTTTCCGGTAGAATAAGTTAAGGCAACCTCAAGTCGCCGCTATTTAGGCGACAGTGAAGAGAAAACATTTCAAGCTTAAGGAATCTCTCTGGATATGAAAGTGGATGTAGTCCTTAGGCCACATTTGCGCTATTCATGCTCGAACGCAAATTTCTAGGCGCGGCCCTACGGTCGAAAACAGCCTAGTGAATAGCTTCAGTGTTATGGTTCGGAATGATTTGCGGATCGTCCACAACCTGCTGGAACCTTGGCCGGCAGCCTTCTGCCAATGCTACCTGGAAGTAAAAGCGGTAGAAAGTACAACACACAGTTCAACCTGCTTGGAATGCTAAGGTATCTCATGCCCTCCAACCAGAGTGTGGGGATCGCTGGACTAAAAATAAATAAGTAAATCTATATTGTCGGTGCTAAACGAGGCAAGCCAACAGGGCATCATCAACTATGTACACGCCAGTGTGTGACAATCAAGTGTGCCAATCAAATATGTTCAACTTTGACCTTGACATGGGGAATGAGCAGCTGCGTGCATTTTAAGATATTATTCATAAAGACTTGATGCACTGATATTCCGGGTTGATGGTTCCCAAGTTCACTTATTCGCCGAGCTTCAAAATTGGGATGCAAACGTTTCATCAACAAGCAGGTTGCCGTCGTCAGTGCGCTGCTGCGTTCCAGCAGCGCACTGATGGAGTCACTTTGCTTGGGGATGAAACGTTTGGATCCCAGTTGCAAGAAATGATATAAGGTGTTGATAACTGTTCGACCTTAGAGCATATTCACTATTTTAAAAACTTCTTAATGTAAACGCAAACGGTTGATAATCACGTGGTGTGCTACTGGAAGTTGTTCCATATAAAGGTTGTTCTGATCTGAAGAAGCTCCCTTGCGTTCTCTTCCGCAGCCGCCTGCTCTCCACTTTTCATCCTTAGGCACATGACGCGTACCACCCAGCACGGTGCTACGACTTCGCCACCGAACTAGCACAGGTTAGTTTCATTGTCTGCTCCGGGCCACGCTGTACTATAATTGTGGTCAGTGCACGGATGGTCGCTGTGGGGTTACAGCGGCAATCGAACGGTGACGCGGGAACGTCTAGGCCTTATTATCTAGCCACTGTTTTAAACCCCTAGGACCTAGTATAACATTGCTCTTGTTACTGTACAATCACCGCAGATATACCGGGTACCTTCTTAATAACCTAACGTGCTCATAAGCACGGTGCACAGCGCAAACGATATACGTAGATTCCATATAGCATAATGTTAACCGTTGCGGTGTGACAATACCCACGTACTAACCGCTTTAATCTGAAACACAGTACCGCGGAGGGTTGCTTAGTAAATACAAGTAAGTCCGACATATACCGTAAAGACGTTGTGCGATAGGTAAGCATTCAGCTTGGCCAACATATGCCGTACCATGGATAGGTAGGGTACCTGCGTGCATGCGGACACCGATCCCTGCGAGATTCTGCAGGTAGTAGGTATGCACAACAAAAGAGGGCATTAAATGGCAGCTACTCACATGGAGGATGACACAAGTGAATTCAGCACTACAGTCAAGTCTGAATGGCTTGTATGTATAGTTAACGGTGAAGGTACAAATCAGGGAAATTGAACCGCAGGTGCATACCCTGATCCCTCTTCAATGCATCGCTCCGGCATAAAATCTGTAACTTTAATGCGCTTGCTATATGAATGTACGTGGCTTGCACAAGGAACACCTGGTGCCGGACGTCTGGCAGTTGTATCATAAGTCTTCCGGCTATTCGTTGGCAGGCTTAGTGTAGCTGCATCTGTATAGCATTTGAGACCTTTGATGGGGTGACTTCAGTTTCGTTGAATCGTTCAAGTACCAATGTTGAGCAGATTAGTAAAGAAATATATTACACTTAACTTGCATGTGTATGTACAAAGTTTTACGCCGGAATTGAAGCAAAGTACCGATTTCGCAGAAGTTGAATTGTCCAACAAAGTCAGTAGATAACATGGTTTCGGTAATTTCCGCCGTTGCTTTGGCAACCGTTTCACCGGATACTCGAAGTAGGACATCTTTCTGATAGCCAAAACGGTTATTTAACATTGCGCTTACGAAGTGCTTTCGCCTTTCATCAGTCGAATGTGATGGAACGAACAAGCTTATCGGTTTTAAGCTCTAGAGCGAAAGGGAAATGCGGCTGATCCTTGGCTGACGGTGTGAGCTATGTGTTCCGCTATCGCACTATCACTTCTGCTCAAGCTGCCAATCTGCTTTAACAACAGGCACTGGCTGTCATCTGGGGAGTACCTTAAAAGCGGCAAAGGCAAACATATCCATCATTTGTTGTAACGTTCGCATCTACACTTCATGCATCCGCTATAAATCTTGGCAGCATTTAGGGGACGTATCTGCACTGGATCGTTTTTATTGGCAACGTACGTAAAACAGAAAGCTGTGCATCTGGAAACAATACGTGCCTGGAGTTGTAGCTAAAAGTTCGGAAGATCAAATAATTACTTTCGTAGGTACACTTACCAAACGGGTCTTGGTTTCTTGTCATTATTCCATTTAAATGGACTTGCGTTAGTTAAGGAGTGGCTAACAAGTTGCATTACTGCAAACTTGTACCTACAGACTGAACACGTCAATTCTTTTGCGTACGCATGTTGTAAGGCATCTTCGACCAAAATCAGTGTAAAAGTGGTCTGTCAAGAGGAGAGATGAAAAGGCAGTGGCTTTTTGAGGAAAGCGGCTGCGGGTTTTGTCGTCTCTGCTAGCGAACGTTTTTACATCGTCTCAATCCGTATACATTTCACTGTTTCAGTGTTTGGGTTTTAATGAAGTATTATCCGTTTAGATATGCGTGGTTGATGTATCCAGCGATACTGTATTTTCCGTTTTGGAGTAGTGCGATGAAGGCTCGTAAGATCGTTCCAAAAACAATGCGTACTCAAGTTTTCCTACAAATTGCACTTCAGGCAGTAGGACTTACCGGTTCGACGTAAAACAGCAACATCGTATAATTGGCCCCCAACAAGCGGAGGTGTTTGCATCCACACCGCGATTACGTATTACGGTGGCGGTACTGACGGAATGGCAGAGATCTTTCCTCCAGACTGCAGCCATGTATTGGTTAGCACGTATATCTCCCACACACCATTTACACACATGGCCACAACGCATACGCGGGCTATTCCCTAGAACCTGAAAAGGAACGTTAGGCGTGTTGTTTAGCAAAGCAGTGTATACCCAAACTGGAAATACGGACTCTACCTACCTGTGCGTCCTGATGTACTGTTGCTTAAGCTGAAGAGAGTTCGTACGTACTTGTCTTCCGTTTACATACATAAACGTCAACGAATGTGTAGTGCTCGTGAAGGTGCACCTCTAGGAATTCCATAAGACATCGGGTATCAAATAGGTATCCATGTACCAAGCTACCTCATGTACTGATGCCTACCCGTGAGCATTCCATGAAGATGGCGGTCGCTGTATGTTCGTTCCAACTGCTAACCAACTACCGCAATCCCACCGACTTATACGGTGGCCAAGGGGATTCAGAAGGGTGAGGATAATTCCAATGAAACGCAAACTACTGATTGGTTGCCGCACCCAACCGCCGGAATGCTTTGTTAACAGACTTAAATGCAGCTCTCCGTTAGAAAGATATACCCTTAGAAGGCAGCTGCTTTTTGTATCGTACGTAAAGGGCGTTTACACTATAGGGAAAAGTGCTGCAGACCATTCGATCAAATTGTATCCCGCTAGCAATCCATGTTTGGTTATTCCCTGCATCTATGTGAGGCTCGGGCACCTTTACTGCGGTGTACAGAGCAAGTATAATCACCTAATGATGTAGACTTATTACCTGGAAGGACGTTGGCATGGCGCAATCGCCTACAGCTTTTACTCACAGAAATACCCATGCAACTATTATGCAGCGACAATGCAGCTGGTGGTTGTTGAAGTCACCTGGGATGTTTGCTTTCACCGCTGATTGCCAAGCTTTTGAACGGTTAATCCAGAAAACTTCCCAGGTACGTGAACCTACACGGTGCTCTTCACCTTATATGCAGTCAGCATGTCTCTTCGTTATGCCTACAAAATGCTGAACGCCTACCATTCACCGTTAGCTTCCCCAAAATGGGCTCATTCCTGTGATGCCGGAGTTGGAACGCGGAAGTTATGCAGTGGTCGCCGTGTCATGCAAGCTCCATCACTCGGGAAGGGTATGCCCTTTCAATCTATTACTTACAAGGGGAAAGCAAACGGACTTTTATGAAAACTTTTGCTAAAGATTTACGCAAGTCGCTGGATTTCAATTCATGTGAGTAAAAAATTGCAGCCATGCGTGCGCAGTGAAAACGACGATGCCTGTCACATCTCCTTTTTCGCCTATGCACCGAATCAAATACTGCGCACTCTGAACCTTGACTACGTCATCAGATATTGTGGAGAAGTAGGTCACCTCGTCATTATATTATGCTAGGAAGCGGTCCTTCTTCACAGCTAAAGCGGATTCGACTCCTACTCTTTTCTGTCGTCTGTTTGAATTGTATTTTTCACACATTGGAATAAAAACTGCTGAGGAAGCTAATCCCATCCTTCACCTAAACAGGTTTACTTTTCCTGTGTTGTGTGGTGAGTACCCTAAATCCTGGAGACGGTCCATTATTAAGCGACGTCACAAAGGTAAATCGATGCTAGATGTTTACAATTTCCGTCCGATAAACCACACAGTAGTTATTTCCCGTTCAATGGAGAATCTAGTAAAAAAGAAAAATTTCGGTTATATATAGGGTAGGGGATATTCCTAAATTCTGGCATGGCCTCCTTGCAGCCCGATCCTGTGCGACATGTCAGATAGACTTTTATGATTTTTTAACCAACCCGAGGACGCTGATAAGGCGGTACTAACAGGGTATCTTGTTACGCAAAAGGCACTCGAGAGGGTTCCTCATCCGCGCCAAATGAATAAGGTTAGAGCTTATGGAGTTCGACATCCTCTGCTAACTCAGCTTCGCTTTTATCATAAGCCACCTACGCAACCTGTTAAAATAGAAGCAGCTGAATCAACTACCACAGACTTCACATTTGGTGTTGTTTTTCAAGCAGCGTAGTGCGTCCGCTCTCGTCCTTAAGTTACCTAAATGACCTATGTGACGTGTTGTTGCAGGTCGCCCCTTTCTTTGTGCAGCTAAGGTAAAAAACATCTATATCTTTAAACCAATTTACTTAGCACCCGTGCTATACAAAATCCGCGATGACATAGCAGCATTAGAGTCTTGGTGCCACAAGCAGCATATGATGTTCTCAGCCGAAAAGTCCAACGTCACTTTTTATAAATGCCCCACACCTCTCAGGGCTTTAACAATTAGCCCCACAGTTATCCAAATGAGCACCTCAACGAAGGGCCCAGGATTGCGTCATTCCAATAGCTTAAACTTTACTAAACAACTACGTTTAATGTAGCTGGAGCACGTGTGCAACATAAGCCGGCACTTTTACACTACTAAGGCAATATTAGAATTCTACAGAATGTGTATTCGCCCGCAACCTGAATATTGCATATTCATGTGTAGCGGCTTAAGATGATCCGACCGGATCCTACTGGAAAAAACCCAGATGCACATAACCAAGAGGATGCTGAATGAAATGCAGGGTATGACTTACAAATAGCGATGCGTTCCTCTCAAAGTCAAAACCCTTTGTTTGTAGTTTTTGTGCGCACACTGTAGTATATCTTTGTGTTTATCATTTCCGTTACATACCATTTGTACTATTTGTTTGCATCCACTGTCTGAATACAACTATAGGTAAGCGCTCGCTTGCTGCTGCTTTCGTTTGTTGTGGGCTCTGCTCGTGCTGTTATCGAGTCTTCCCTTTAGCCGGATTTTGTTTCTGTGAATTGCTAGCAGGTATAGGAATAACCTTGACTGTAGGAAGCAGTAACAAGCAAGTGTCCTCGATGGTTCTTCTATTGTAACTTGTTGTCCATGGTAGTCTGAAGCCTCAGCGCTCGAAGTTATTAGGTGACGGTTCCCTACAATAATTGGTGACCACGTAAGGTTTGGTAACGAGTTACGTTTTCGTTATGTTTGGCGAACCATTTGAACAGGCACCTGAAAATTCCGTTGCAGTTTCGTTCCCATCTTTTGGTGTTGCAAACGCGCGTCTAGTATATTCGAGTGATCTTTCGTTTCCGCAAGATCACCTTGCAGCCTACGAAGTTTTCATATGTTACTGCCCATTCACCTAAACATACGGCTTCAGAAGTCATGGAAATCTTCGACCGTCTGTGGAGTAACGCAACTTACACCGAGGTAAAAGCGACTATTTTAAAAAGCACTACTTCATCCGATGGGCCACGCCTCCAACGGTTGCGCTTCATGGCCCAGCATATTGATCGTATACCCTCAGCTCTACCGCCACACGCGGTCCCTTGTCGGTTCATCATCCTTAGATGATTCCATACCTCGCCAACACTGGATTAAGCGTCCTGCAGCAAAAACGATGGCATTAGTACATGTTCTGGCTGAGGACATTCCAATGAATAAACTAGCGGAAGCGGCCGACAAAATACACAAATCTTCCTTTAATAACGCTACGAATCGTATGAATGAGGTGTCCACTATAAGCACTTTAGGAGGTGTCACACTTGACTCCATTATTGCGAGGCTCTCAAACATGGAGCTCAGTATTTCTCGAAGTTTCCGCTGTCGAATAAAATACTAAAGTTCCTCTTCTAGAAACAGGCTTTGCAGTAGCTCAATGCAACGAAAATTGCGCTCTTACTGCTACCTTCCTTATCGCTTTGGTAATGCGGTACGAAACTGCCGCCTTTGGTGTACTCACCCAAATGCAATCATCAAGTTAAAATCGGAAAACGTCAGAGCCAGCCGGGAATGACGACGGCTGCCTCTGGCCAAGTTACTCGTTGCCTCCTGTACGTATTTGAGTCCACGAGGAAACTGCTGTTTTTGGTTTACCCTGGCGAACATATAGGCGATATAACCCATTCCTTAGAAAAGCGCCCTTTACTGCAGACTGAACTGACGGTACAAGCCGCAAAAGCCGACGAATTTCGCGACTTATGGCTAGAAATTCCCAGGTTTTGTCTAGAACTAGGTCGCGACTTACCTTTCATTTTTACAACTGCCGTGGTACAAATACCTATCATCCATATTGCTTTTCGTAGCAAATTTGGCATTGTAAATAAATAAAAAATGTTAATAGTTCATTCTCAAATTTGTGGGGACACACCAAACCAGGCATTAATAGTTCTACCTTGTGGACATTTCCGTAATTATACAACAATAGACGGCTTCTGCTATGTAGTTAATCCGGCTCTCACCCATAAGGTTTCAGGCGTCCATCTTGTTGCTTTTGACACCGTAGCATTCTATCTTCTAATGAATCAATCTCACTGGCTGCTTCCGGCTCAGTGTACTTTAGCACATTTCCTTTATCAACCTTACATAACTTCAGTACCTGCGCGCCTCTGCTTCAACCTGAGTCGTCCTCAGTTACCTTATTGTATGCAAGCATTCTGCCGGTATGCTGTCCTTCGTTCATTTAAACTTTTTCGGTTTCCATCTGGCATCCATTCGTAGTTCATCAGATCAGCGCACAGCCGCTCCTTAGGTTCTCTACCCTATACGTTTAGCTATCGTACTCATTGTAACGTCTTCAACGTTTCCACCTGCAATCGTCCAGCTATTGGACTAGCTTTCCCTGGCTCTATCCCCGGTACTATCATCCTGGCACGAGTTGAGTACCTACGCGCCGCCGCGCTTCTATCTCATATGATTTGACATCCTCAGTAACCTTACTGTATACTTGTTTATTTCCTGTTTGTTGTTCTACCTTTATTTAACCTATTTCCTCGCCCTTCCGGCGACCTTCCTTATATATTCAGATCAGCCAAAGCCGCTCAGTAGGCTCTCCTTGCTTGATGTTCAAACTTCCCTTAATCTCTGCGAAGTCTTCCACACTTGCCCATGTAGGAGTCCAGCACTCCTACTGGCGTTGCCTAGCTCAGTCTACCTTAACCCCTTATCATGTTTTGAGTACCTGAGCACTGCTGCGCTTCAGCCTCTTTTGCTCTGACTCACCTAACAATCTTAATGTACGCTTGCACACCTCCAGTTCGCTGTCCTTCCATTAAGACCCTTTCCTTAGCTCCCTTCTGTCGAGCATCCATAACCCAAATGGTCTGCGCACATCCGCTGCATAGCCTTTACTTTCTAAACGTATATTTGTCCATTACCCGCTGCAATGGCCGCGACACGTTCTCATGTAGGAGTCCAGTAATCGCACTGGCTCTTTCCGGCTCAGATTACCTTAAGAATATTTCGTTGGCACCGTAGCGTGCCTTGAGTATCCTTGCGCCGCAGCGCATTAGCCTCTACTGCTGGCTTTCCGCCCGTTTGCCCTACTTTCAACAAGAAAGCTTCCTTAACTCGCTTCTAGTCACGCAACTTATCGGGTCAGCACACAACCGCCCATTAGCCTTTCTTTTCTAGGTGTTCAATTGTCCATTACTCGCTGCCACGTAAGTGCTACATGCTCGAAAATTAGTCCTTGCTCTCTCCCTGGATCAGCATACCCCACTACCATTGCCTTAGCAACCTAGAGTGGCTTGTCGCTACGTTCTGTTGCGCTTATGCCTCATTTGTTGTGACGTCTTCAGTTACATTAATGTACGCTTGCATTCCGCATGTTTGCTCTTCATGTTTATTTAACCTTTACAGCTTCCATCTGGCAATCATATTAAATTCAGAAAATCGGCGTACATTCGGTCCCTAACCTCTGTATACTGAACGTTCATCTATCTCACTCTCGTTGTAACGTCTATGACTTTCCCTCTGCTAGCGTAGCGCTCTAGGACTTTCCACCCAGGCTCTAACCGCGTTGTTGTTATTCCAGCACGAGTTGGTTAC
>CALYDF020000091.1:44864-92793 GCA_944474145.2 Dicrocoelium dendriticum
TCAGTGAGCTATAGGAGCCTGCCACCACTGATAAAGAAATAAGCATGGGAAAATTTAGTAAAATTTAGCTAATTGCATTTGGGCGTGAAGTCCGTTTTGGTCTACATTGGTTGGGCTTTAACAACTCTACTGCTGGTGGTTGAGCTTGCTCATACTTGAGGTATTGTTATGCCACATGTGTAGATGCACACTATTGTGCAGCTCTTTGATGAACTTCGATTTATTTCTCTCAATTTTTAAGTTCCGAATATAGTGCCGGCGGTGTTCATCCAGTTGGCAATGTTAACTGGTACTCTAATGTCACACCGACTATTTCTTTGTGATTTTCCTGGCAAGAGCTGTTCTAGCACCCTAAGCGAAGAGCGATAAGGTAAATCAGGAGTAGAATAGTAACAAAATACCAGTGGGAGCTGGTTGTTCACCCGCCATTACGCATAGCGCATGGTAGGCTTTGGAGCCAGCTAAAAGATAAATGAAACACGGACGGTCAAGATAAGAAAAGTGGTGATGGAAAGTTTCTGGTGCTCCAGCCAGCCAGTGTGACAGGGGCCGCTCTGTCCTTGGTTAGCTTTCGTGCCAGTGAAATGAAATCTGGAAATGCGAGTGTTTTACGAGGAAAAACAGTTAAAGAAAAGGATCTGGTTTCCTTTTTGCCTGTCTACTAGTGTTGACAATAGCGAAAGGCACATGTGTACCAGATAAAGCTAAGTATATGGGGCCAAGAGAGTATAAGTGGAGAGCAAAATGTCTGATTATTGGGTCTAGAACTTTTAAAGTGCGCTCATTGTCAACAATAAGAAAGATATATTTCTTATTTTGCGGCTTACCTACTGATAGTGTTTGGAAACTGATGACTATAGTAACTAGTGCTCAGACTTCATGAAAAAGTTACAATTAGGGCAACAACGCTAGAACCTGGCATTTCACATGAGGCTTAATGTTGTTAAAATGTTTTTAGTAGACGTGACTCATGGGTCACAAGTATAAGTATTCGCAAGAGACCAAGTGGACTAGGTATTTGGAAAATACTAAGGGGTAAAGATGGAGACGAAGGAACCAAAGTGTAGAAGAGAAGGGAGAAGTGAAGTAAAGTTTGTCCGTTCGGATTGCTTCCCCATTGCTATGCAATATCCTACCTGGTCAGTGCCTGCAGGCTTACGATGCTCCCATTCCATAGTACTAGGCTGCTTTACGTGCTGATCCGTTGAGCAGTAAGAGACTGGGCGTCGAGAAGGAGCTTTCAAAGGGTTTGAGCTACTGATTAGTGTTTCCAGGTAGCCTTTGCGGTTGCGTCTACTATTTCAAGACTTCCCATTTAACTAATTGTCGGTGGGAGCCAGCAAAGCGCTCAGCCACTACTGGGGTAGGCTGAATACCTTTTGTGGTCGAATTGGCAGTCCTAACATCTGTAAGATGCGTGCAACGGATCGAGCCAAGATCTCTCACATAGTGTGACACGGACCGCAAAGTATGTGGAGGACCTGTGAGCCCAAGATGCTCCTGTCATGGAGCCTAGTTGAGCGCAATACATGTTGCGCTAGAGCTGACCAAAATGTGATCTATGCCCCATCAGGGCCGGTCTCAAAAAGGTTGTCATCAGAAGCACAGATGTTGAAAAGGCGTCTTATGTTATCCAGGCACATAAACTTTCGTACCTCCTGCTTGAAAGCCTGTGGATTGTGAATTTCCCGCAGCTGTGATGGTAATTTGTTCCAGGTATTTACATAAGCGACAAGGAAGAAACGTGAACGTAGTTTCTTCCTCGCTGGCAGCGGGCAACTGAGCAGTGCTTGTTTCGGAGGTTGAATTCTGATCCTCTTCTCAGTGTCAGGCTGGGGATATCACTGTGCACCGCTTGGTATATTAACTTATGTAAGAAGCACAGGTTTAAGATAATTCGCCGCAGCCATAAAGGCTGGAGTTTGAGATGGTTACATCGCTGTAGGTAACTAAGCGCTAGGCCTTGTGGGGCTACTATTTTAGTAAACCGCCGCTGAGCCTTTTCGAGCAATATGCGGTCTGATTTACGCAAATTACTGAAGATAAAGGGGCAATATTCCAGCTGCGGACGAACATGACTGCGGTAAAGCTCCAACCGTGCTTCAGCCAAGTTAATGTGGCGGCCTATGTGGAAGGCCATTCTGCGTGCTTTTGCTACCTGATACTGCACATTCTCTGAAAAGTTGAGGGTCATAGAATAGCGAATACCTAGGTCAGTAGTTAACGCTTTTAGTTGGATGGGCGTACCATTCAACGTAAACGCACCATCCGAGATGGAGCATTTTTGGGTCAGAATATTAGATTTATCAGCAGAGAATGTCATTTGCCAATTTTGACACCACGACTCTAAGGTCTTCAGGTCTTCATGGATCTCTTGTAGTGCGGATACTTTAGCGCATATCAAGCATCTCTTGGACCATGCCATCCAGCTGAGCTTCGTAATGAATGGGCACCCTTCGCGCCCGCTGGCGAATAGGATGCTGACTCCCTTTATCAATTTCGTGTTGGATGAAATGTTGCGCCCAATTTGAGTGTCGCAAAACAGATCCTCATAATTACGCAGCATGGAGAGAAGTGAGGCTTTTAAGTCTGGGGAAATATTGCTGTGGTTACGCAAAGGCTCAAAGACATCAGTTTTGAACTGTGATCGCTTCGTAGTGGCTTCTAGAACTGTGAAAACTCCTTGTGATTGACACAGCTGCGTGTTGACTAAAGTGGGCTTTGGTAATAAATTCGCGGTACCAAACTGCAAGGAGCTTCCACGCTTTTAGCCAAAAAATCCACCACCATGATGATGTCCCAACTTAGGTTTCTACAAACCACAAACTCGTGTACTGCACTAACACGTTCCAGTTGAACTTGAGCCAGCACTTCGAATTCGACGGGGAACTCAGCCCCGTTGGTTGTTAAAACTCGTGGCCTTCTCTGGGTAGTGGCGTGGCGACCCCCAAGGCGGTCGGCTATCTCTAGACGCAACAGCAAACATGACGCACCGGTATCAAGCAAGAACTGGATAGCAAAACCATCGAGGCTGCCAACGGTGGTTAAAGTTAGAAACGAAGCATTACAAACAAAAGTGGATACAAGAAAGCCGGATGGATTGAGACGTGACCAACCTTGCAAACGTCGCGACTTGATAGGTGGGTTATGTCCGCAGAATTGCGCACGATTTCCAAAGCGGCGGCAGTGCCAACATTCTCGCCTGGACGGATTGAAGTTGTGGTTAGATGGTCTGCAGTTGGTAATGGACACATTTTTCAGAGCCGAACACAATGTGACCTAGCCATGCTCGTTGCGATCGTCCAGCAAATCCAGGGACTAATGAAACTTAGCCTTGTTCATTGCATCAGTGAAGTTGCAGGGTAGCATCCCGGCAAGTTGGTGATCTAAGGACCTGTCGTGCAACCCGGTGCAAAACCGCTCAGCCAACCAATTATCCCGTTCGGCATTGGAAAGCTCGGTGAATGCTCTCAAGCGAAGCTCCTAAAGAGTAGTGAGAACTCTTCGACCGATTCTTCTGGCTGTTGTTTACGAGAAGCAAACTTATGTCTATACATAACCGCGGCTTCTTGTTTCCGGAACAGCCCGCGCAGCGATTCCCATATCTCTGACGCTGGCGCCGTTGGAAGAATCCCAGTTGCGCGGAAGAGACGCGTGGCGTCCTCACACAAAAAACTGAGAACAAAAGGACCAAAGTTCTTTTCAGGGACACTGGAGAGGTATAGCGATACGTGGAACCCCAAAAGGTCGAAATCATCACCCTGCCGAGAAACTGTGGTTGTCTCGGCACTGGCCGAAACTCCGAACAATCCTGGGCAACAACATGAAGTTGTGATTACACGTTTGGGGGCTGACGTTTGCATTCAACATTACGATCCCACCGCTGTCACCTAGTATAACGAATTACCTGCAGTGGGGTACGGGCGGGAGCCAGAATACGGGCACGAAACCAATCAAGAGAAGTAGAAAGCAGCACAGAGTCACTTACAGCGGACACACGACGCGAGATGCACACACAGCCACCAGACACTCACAGAATCGCAATCCGCAACAGGGACACGAACAAAACGAGCAGACACGGGGCAAGCGCGTTTATTCACCACAGGAAAAACAGACGTGTACAGGACCTGAAGAAGACAATCAAACCAAAAAGGGGATGTGAAAGAGTTTTGGTCGGTAAAGTGGCTTCGCACGTTTTCACATATATGTGGTTTCTCGCGAATCTGCAAATGAAAGGGGAAAGAAAGAGATCATATACGTAGTCTTTGAAACGACTAATGGCGATTTCGAGTTCGTTACGGCAACTGAATTCATATCTTGGTATGTATAAGTGACCTTAACGGACAAAGCATAATAATTTTTACATTGCTTATGTAACGTGTGGAATTGTTTTGCGGATTTTGTTCCTTTCCGCTGTTGAGCTGGTTCTGTATATAATATTTTACGTGTACTTCTACATGGTTATGTTCGAAGTTTTTTGCCTTCGAGTAGAATCGTTTCGAGATCAATACCACTTATTAACTTATTTGTTGACGCCAGATTTCTCCTAAGGCAATTGGCCAATCGCGGGTCAAACTTGAGCAAACCGGACAAAGCATTTCTGCAGGGGTCTAATTCAAACAAAAACCCAATGAATAACGCAAACAGCACAATCTACTGGAGCGTAACTGCTTCATACTCATTTAAATGGCAGCTCTACCACTTCCTTCTCTATGGTTCTTAATGTGTGTTTAGGGTTATTACAAGAGCGACAGGTAGACTCCGCCGTTCTGGAGCCCTGTGGGAACACCTAACGCATATAAATAAATAAATAAATTTTTATTCTCGACAACGCGAGGCACACCTTTACAGTCATGATCATATTTAGCGAACATAGTGTGATCAAATTGTATAAAAGGACATGTTTGGCATAACAGTGTATGTAAGTATATGGGTGTATATACGTATGTAATTGTGTAGGAATGTAGTTTCTGGTGTTGAATGCGCCGCAGAATGTTTTACTTTTTGTTATCATCAGAAAGGTGAGAATAAGCGATTGCTTTTCGTGGGTTTGATAGCATTTTCCGAATATCCAAGGGCCAGTGACTTTAGTTTATGGCCAGTCACATCCGCCACGTCGCAGTGTTCTTAAGCAGACATTTGTGGCTTTTTATAATGAAAACGCTTGCCAGGCGAAAACCCACCACGTCTTGGAACACGGCCGACGATCTATTTGCTGGAACGGGTTAAACCCGAACCACCCAGCTGGCACCACGAGGAGGTTGTTCCGCTAGCCAGCACCGAAAGCAAGACTGTTTCCTTGACAATGATCTCCAGCGCAACCGTGGATACGAAACTTCAAGCCAACGTTTACTCAACCTGCCTGACATGGGTCACTTCTGGAATAAATAAATAAATAAAATTTTAATTCTCGAATTAATCGAAGCACGCCAGATCATGCATGATCAAAATTTATAAGCAATTATTTTGCGTATATGATAAGTCACAATTCGCGTAATTGGCTCTAGCCAACCGTTTTACAAGTTGCAGAAACCGAAGAATTATTAATGAAGAGCAACTCTTCTGGGTGATGCCAAAGAAATTAAGCATGGGTGCGTGGAACAGACAAGAAAAGCACAGTAGTTCAAGCGATAGCGGTATGCGAAAACTAAGAGTATCTTTTTCGTGTGTCAATAAAATAGTGAAAAAGTTTATCGAGCCAATATGCCATACTGTAATTTTGGGCAGTGACGTTACTCAGGAACGAGTCGCATCCGCCACGTATCACTCTTGATAATTGGACTATTGTGACATTTTACGGAGGACGCATGTAAGGCGATAGCCCATTACGTCGCGGAACACCGTTGTTGATGGATTTGAATGGAGATGTAAGTCAGCAATGCTTATTACCAACAATTTGTTCACTGTAAAGCACAGTCGAATAATCCTTCGGTCAGCCGATCCGATCGCCCAGTCAGGGCGCGCGATAGTGATTAAGGCCAGTCGAGCAGTTTTAGTAATTGTGCAGGTAAGCAAAATTTCCATATTATCTGGGAGCTCACTTTCGTTGAAGTCGTATGCTATTTGGAGTGTGAGGAAGTTGCGTCCAGCTATCCCAACTGGGCATCAGTTGTTCTGTCGGATGCAGTTGCTTGACTTTGGTATGAAGCCGTGTTCTTCCTGACGTTACAGTTACTTGGCCGTGTCATAAAATACTCCAAGCAACGTCCCACTCGTCAGACGTAAACTGCTTGCAAACCACACCGAGTATGTTTGCTTGCTACGACGCCACGGCTTCCATCAAAGCCACAAGCGTTTGGCAAAGGTACGACGCACAAACGTTTCAATATAGCCAAGATATAAACCGTTGTGGTTACCAAATAAGCAATGCACCTATTCGGCTCACACGGACAAGTCAAACTCCCAACCCCTATATCTGCCTGAAGCCTACATGTAAAAAATTATTAGTTGATTAAATATTTCATTCTTTTACTATGCGAGGCATGCCCATGTTGGCATGATCAGGTAGGTGCAAAGTTACAGGCAGTTTATGGTAAACGGCACAGCGACGGTGGAAAACCGTCCATACGTCCAGGGTTGGAAAAGAACAATTGTGGAAACGTAAAACAATAATTGGGCTGTCGTGTGATCGGGACCCGTTTGTAAGGACAGCAGCTGTCTACAATACATTGCAATACATTGCTGGCTAGCCGAACAACCTCCTGTTGGTGCCAGCTGGATGGTTCGGGTTTAACCCGTTCCAACAAATAGTTCGGCGGCAGTGTTCCAGGACGTGGTGGGTTTTCGCCTGGCAAGCGTTTTCCCTATAAAAAGCCACAAATGTCTGCTTATCAACACTGCGACGTGGCGGATGTGACTCGCCACAAAATAAAGTCACTGGCCCGTGGATATCCGGAAAGTGCTATCCAACCCAAGGACAACAATCGCTCATGCTCACATTCCTGACGACAACAAACATTCAAAATGCTGCGACACATTCAAAGACACAAGCTACATTCATACACAATTACATACGCATATACACCCATACACTTACATATATTGTTATGCCAAATATGTACTTTTGTACGTTATTGATCCCACTGTTAGCTGAACATGATCATGCCTGTAAAGGTGTGTCTCGCATTGTCGAGAATAAACGTTTATTTATTTATTTACTTATTTAATAGGGGGTTAAGGATCCTGAATGAGCAATAAGAAGATAATTGAAAAGTAAGATGGAGATAGGTATGAAAATATACTAAGTTCTTGCGTACGTAACGTAAAGATCAACCTTGGAATTGTAGAGTAAAGAGATGAAGGTACATGCGTGAAACCGTATAAAGAAAGGACGACAGTATGGGCAGAGGTAGATGTTCCAGTTTAACGAAAGTACCTAGAAGGGTGACGCTAGTTGACCTGCCAGTATTCAGTTATGGCCCATGGGTTTATTCTTGGGCGCGTCACATTGGACACCGCAGTGTTGTTAAACGAACCTTTGTGGCATTTTATAGGGAGAACGCTTGCTAGGCCCTTGCCCGCCACGTCCGGAAACAGTGCCACCGAACCATTGAATATCAATTTGTGTCTGGCTATGCTTCTTAAGAGTGTGTGATGGCTCCGTTATTCGCAGTCATATTTTGTCCCATTTTCAGTTGGCGGAGGGGTTAGGCGCGAGCCTATTTTAAGCCTAGGTCCTATTCGCTCCTGAATGGATGGTTGGGCCTGGTTGGCAGGTCTCCAATTGAATATATTTTTGACGGTGTTGTGTTGCTCGTCTGTAGAGCCGCGTAAAGTCTTCAAAGATATCCAATGAAATAGGTTGGTGTTGTTAAGACCTTGCAGTAGGGGTCATTGTCCAGAAAATAAGTCGGAGACACTCCAGGAGTAATTTGTTAAAATTGATAGGAAATGTCGGTCTCGACGGCCAGACGACCTGGCAAGGCGGGGTAAAGTGCTTCGGATGCGTGACAAGGCAAATAAACATCTAGCAGCGAAAATTTGTTCTGGCTTGGCACCGGAAGACGAATCTGCCGTACGAGGTTAACCGGAGAGCTCCGGCTAGGACGTATGGAAAAGGGATATTGGTCGGCAAATTGAGCTCTATGGTGCAGGCATGGGGAAAACATTTTCCTTGCAAGATAACGCATAAGTTGCCGGTCAGGAGGTAGCATTAGCGGCGGATTAATTTTCATTTGTTTCCAGGTAGGGGGACTTAGTGCCTCCTATAGTGGTACTGTTGCGGCTACGGACGATTCCTCTGGTGTTCAGCGCCGCATCTGTGACCCTAGCGGGGCAAAAAGGCAACGAACAAGGATAGCCATACAGCCAGACGAAAGCATTGCATCCAGAAATGTAGTAGATCAATTTCAATAATGACTGAAATATTGTGCCCCGATGGCATGTAATTCTCACTTACCCATCCCATAAAACCTATAGTAATTGAGAAAATACAACGAGAATCGACATGATCACGGATCAGTAGAGAATGAAAGGTTGTTTCAAGTACAGAACGAAGAAGGAGCAGAGAGAGTTTGAGTGGCATAATATACTTATGCCTAAACTGAAAGACACCAGCAAGGAGAGGAAGAGATGTTCGGATTATATCAAAATATCGCTTAGAAGAAGTGACAAGGACGCGTTGTCGCGGACTTAAATTGTTAGGAACGTAAGAAGTCAGGACAAACGAGCACTTGTAAGTTAACGTCAAATGAAGAAGAACGGCAAACAGAAAGCGGGCAGGAATAGAAAGGGTCGTTGAAAATGGTTTTATTGAGGAGAATTGGAAAAGCCAGCGGCGGCCTTCAGGTGATGATTCATCCTTGTTAATAAAAATGGTGAATAAGGCTTTGCAATGCATTTGAGGGAAGTGTTACTGAAGGTTGCGCCGGGATGCGTAGGTTGTATGCCGAGCAAAGCACTAAGAATGAAGGGCAAAGAATATTTAGAGTACAGAGCCTGAATCAGATATCTGGAACTAATCCGAAAGCAGGAGACTGGGCAGACTATACTAGTTCAGAGCCAGGGCCGAGGAGTTCTCCTTTCAATTAAAATAGCAATGCAAACTGACGGCTCAGAAAGGAAAGAATAGGGTCCGGAAGGAAGACACTATTGAAAAGAAAGGAAAAGCTCACATATATCTCGAGGTTTTGTCAACCGAGCTATGGATCTGTTGGTGATTTATCGGTAAGGGCTTAGTAGTTGGAAGGCGGAAGACAATTGAGACGAGACTAGAATGACGGCTCATAGAGAGAAAGCAGTATCATCAATGTCGGAATTCTAACAGAGAGCATCGGCATAGTAGATTCGTTAAGGCTGAAAGAGAAAATAATAGTAAAGGGGAATCATGGCAGGCCATGCTCTTAGTGAGGGTAACAGATTGTTGCGTCGGTAGAGCCTAGATCTGTTAGATCTCAGAAGTTTGAGGGAGGTTAGAAAGCAGAAGACCTTTCAGACGTAACCGGATAGGTCAGCAACATGAAGCTACACAGCCAAATTAAGGTAAAATATACAAGGAATTAGTGTAAGTGGAAACGAAGCAGGATGGGACGAAAGTGGCTATACGGAAAGGTAGACAGCCTCCGGAGTGAAGCTCTCAGGCTAAGAGACGGAGTGTAGTGCGACTGCAGAGCCTAGCTCGATTGCGGCTAGTATGTCTGGAAGCAATCAGAAAGAAGCGGACCGGTTAGACGAAGCAAGGTTGCTGCCAAGCCAAAAGAGTTATCTGCCTAATAGAAAAGAAATGCAGAGAGCACAAATTGATAGCATGGCGTCTGCAAGGAGCAGAATCTGTCGAAAAGCAATCAAAAAGCCTACAAAATCTCGAGATGTTGTGAACAGTTCTTCGGATCTGTCGATGGTTTATCGCTAAGTTCTCAGTAATCGGACAGCTGGAGACCATTGAGGCCAGATTAGAATACAGAAGCATATAGAGCAAGCCGTATTCTTAGTGCTGGCAAGCTAACAGATGGCGAGTGCAGCACATACATGTTATGGATGAAATAAGATAAAATAATAAGGAGGAATCATGGCAAGTAATACTCTTTAGGTAAGGGTAACAGAGCGTTGCGTCGACCCAGCCTAGATCATTTAGATCGCAGAAGTTTGAGAGAGGTCAGGAAGTAGGCGACGGTGCAGAAAAACCCCTAAAGTGAAACAGCCTAGTCGCCAGTAGTATCTACACAACACCCCTAGTCCGGTACTACGTAAGTCGATTCCAAGCAAGTCAGGTTTCGCTGATGCTCGATCTAAAATACCACCTAGGCAAGGATCACATGGGTATTATTACTGTATATGGGACAAAAACACTGCAAGAACCCGGCCTTATGAAACTCGCAAATGTGTAACAGTGCCACCACATGCCACCCTTTCGCGGATTGCCCAGACATCACCAGTATCCCCTCTAAAAAGAACGCTGCAGTTTGCTGCCCCTGTCCAATCAAATTTGGATCAAGTTAAGGCGCAACCTCAGCTAACCCGACAACTGGACGTGATGCAAATGACTCCGCCCAACATGCTCCAGCCACTTGGACGACGTCCATGACCCACTGCACTAAACTTGACCACGTGCCTGAGCACTCAGCCCAAATAACACGCAACCGAATACATCTTTCAAGCTGAGGTAACATATTGGCCTTACCATCCGCAAACCTCACCTCAGTTTCCGCCGGTTCACTGGTCACACACTTTAACGCATACTTAAAACAAAACAACTAACCTTAACGGGATAAGCCTTCCTCGATGGTGGCCGACTAGCCCATTCAGCCCAATCAGACGGACTCGTATAAAATCTTCCCCTACAACGCACAATCCAACAAAACATAATGCATTTCCTTATCCCCTCATCTTGCTGTCCAGCTTGCAGGTGCTGCTGCTGACTTAAACGTGGCATGCAGCGGATACATGCGAGGCGCCGCTGCAAATTCCTGGGTACACGATGTTCTGTAATGGGTGCACCAATCTACGTAGCGGCGGTTGCGTTAGATACGCCTCCATCAAATTTCAAGTGCAATCTTACTAAACCATACCACTCGGAGGTCCTAAAGACTGTCGTGATGCAGGTCAAAGGAGACTAAGTTGACATTCCGATAGGCTGGATCTACAACTTACCGCATCCGACCAGTACTGGAGTTCACGAATTGGCTACACGCTTTCAAGAAACTTTATTCTGTAGCGCTTGTACATATCTTTCTTCCCAATTGTACTTTCCTATTCTCACTTCCATTATTATTGTACAGTTTTGTTTTAACTGACCAACAACCGATACAACACTTTTTCGGGTTTCGATTCGCCTTCTGGTTTTCGCTATGCGTGTTGTGCTGTTGGTCGTCGTCTGTCTGCTGGCCTCGTCCATCGATCATCGGATCTAACGCGTCGATTTATTGTGCCGACTAAGTTCCGTCTTCCGACCTGATTGTGCGACTAACTGACAGCCTAGCGAAGATCGTGCTTTACCCAAGGTCAGCTACAGCATTCTTATTTATAGACTGAGTTCTTATATGTAGTTAAGCCCTTTCCGTTTGGCCTTTCCACTACATATTTGGTGACCCCGTTTTCTTTTTTTGAAAGCTCAGAACTCCTTTTTTGTGACTTGACTATGTCGGACCACGATCCCCGCACTGACATTTCAGAAAATTTTGTTGGTTTCTCCTTCCCTGCCTTCGATTCATCTAATCCTCACGTGTGGTTTTTACAATTGGAAGCTCTTTTTCGCATACGCCGTATTACTTCTCAGTCCTTAATGTTCGCACATGTCACTGCCCAGCTTCCTACCCACATCGCAACTGACCTTATAGACTTGCTCGATCCGATTCCGGCTGACGCACCTTACGATAAACTCAAAGCCGCCGTATTAAAGCGCACCACGGCCTCCGACGAAGCTAGACTTCGACAATTACTTTCCGGTCTTGAACTAGGTGATCGCACGCCATCACAACTTCTCAGGCACATGCGTACGTTGGTCGGTTCCTCTAAGGTCGATGACACGATTCTGCGACAGCTCTGGACGAAATGTCTTCCATCGAACACCTCAGCTCTTCTCGCCGTCTTCGCAGATGATTTGTCTTTGGACAAGCTGGCTGAAACAGCAGACAAAGTTCATGAGTACTTTCAACAACCCTCAGCATGTCACGCAGTTGAGTCGACCACTAACGCGGATCTTAGGACTGACCCGATTGAAACCATTTCTGAGAGGTTATCGAAACTGGAGCTCGCCATCTCGAGCATTAATCGCTACCGTGGTAGAAGCCCTAGACGCTCCTCTCGAAATAGACGTAGTCCAGCCAGGAGTTCCAAACGTCATTTCTGTTGGTACCACCACCGTTTTGGCGATGATGCAAGGAATTGCCGACCTGGTTGTAACCATTCGAAGTCATTCCACAAACCGCAGCAGGGAAACCTCCACGCCAGCCAGTGATGGCGACGGCTGCGTCTGGCCAATCTTACAGTCGCCTACTTTACGTCTAGGATTCCTCAACCAATTTAAACTTCTTGGTTGACACCGGTGCCGAGGTCAGCGTTATTCCTCGATCTGCAGTAAAACGCAACCTATTTCCAACCGGACTGACATTGCAGGCGGCGAACAATACCAAGATCCATACATACGGCCAGAAAATGTTGACTCTTAACCTTGGTCTTCGTCGAAGCTTTCCCTTTGTTTTCCTCATCGCTGACGTCCAACGCCCCATCCTTGGTGTTGATTTCCTTACCAAGTTTGGCCTGATCGTGGACCTGCGTAGCCGTAAACTATGCGATAGTTTGACATCCTTATCCGTTTCTGGTAAAGTCAGTTCGATCAGTTCGATCGGTCTTCGCTTGGCATTGCCCGCCGACCATGTGTTTACCAAACTGTTACTGCAGTTTCCTGCTCTTTGTCAATCGTCTAATGACTTTCCTGAGCCTAAGCACGAAGTTACGCACCACCTCATAACACACGGACCACCAGTAACCGCCCGACCTCGACGATTACCTCCAGACAAGCTCGCTACTGCCAAGGTAGAGTTCGAACATATGCTTCGCCTCGGTATCGTTCGTCCTTCCAATAGCCCATGGCCCTCCCCGCTTCATATGGTTCCCAAAACGTCCGGTGGCGACTGGAGACCTTGCGGAGATTACCGTGCACTAAACAATGCCACCGTCCCAGATAGATATCCGGTTCCGCACATCCATGATTTTTCAACTGGTCTACACGGAAGAACAGTTTTTTCTAAGATTGACTTGGTGAGTGCATACCACCAAATTCCGGTTGCTTTCGACGATATTCCGAAGACCGCTATAACCACGCCATTTGGTCTTTATGAATTCGTTCGCATGCCATTTGGTCTACGAAATGCCGTACAGACTTTCCAAAGGTTTATCGATCAAGTCCTTAGTGGGCTCGATTTCGTCTACGCCTACATTGACGATATTCTTGTGGCCAGTTCCAATCATGATGAGCACCTGTCACATCTCCGATCGATTTTCGAACGCTTTGCTCAGTACGGCGTTACGATCAATGTTGACAAATGTGTTTTTGGCCAAAGTTCTGTTGATTGTTGGGCCCCGAATTGATTGCAATGGCATTAGTCCACTCCCCGAGAAAACACAAGCGATTGCAGACTACCCCATGCCTCAATCTTTCAAATGCCTCCGTCGTTTTCTCGGCAAGGTGAATTACTACAGCCGTTTCATACCAGATTGCTCTGGGCTACTCCAGCCATTGACCGATTTACTTAAAGGCAAGTCACGGAAATTCGAGCCAACTCAGGAAGCTATCGATGCATTCGACAAGATCAAGCACGCATTGTCCAAAGCTACCGCGCTTAGTCATTTGAGGACTGATGTTGACGCCACTCTGATCCTCAAGAATGATGCATCTCAGACCGCCGTTGGGGCTGTTCTCCAGCAGGTAATCAACGCTCAACCTGAGCCGCTATCCTTTTTCTCCCGCAAACTCCAGCCAGCACAGACGCGATACAGCACATTCGGTCGAGAACGTTTAGCTATCTACCTTGCTATCAAACATTTTCGGCATCTGCTTGAAAATCGCACTTTTAACATTCTTACAGACCATAAACCACTTGCCTTTGCTTTCCGTGGTTCATCCGACCGCTTCTCCCCCAGAGAAATTCGTCATTTGGATTATATTTCACAGTTTTCCACCGACATTCGCCACGTCGATGCTGCCAATAATGTTGTCGCCGATGCCATGTCGCGTATCTGTCTTCACGAAGTTTCACGGCAGAAGATTAACTTAGAAGACATAGCAGCTCATCAGGAAGGAGATCCTGAGTTTCCGCAACTGAGATCCAATCCGTCGATCAAAGTCTCACAGTTGCCAATTCTTAACTCAGACACCAAAATTTACTGTAATATTTCCACTGGCATGCCCCGGCCTTTTGTCCCGCAGCAATACCGCCGAATCGTTTTTGACCACCTGCATGGAATCTCACACCCGAGCATCCGAGCCACCGTCAAGCTAATTACCGATCGCTTCATTTGGCACAACATGCGCTCCGAAATCCAGCAGTGGGCCAAACATTGTATCACTTGCCAAACCAGCAAGATCCACCGTCACACGATTACCGTCCCCGGCACGTTTGCTCTTCCTGACGCTCGTTTCAAACATGTTCATCTTGACATCGTTGGACCCTTGCCTCCATCCAACGGTTTTGTCTACTTATTGACATGTGTTGATCGTTATACGCGTTGGCCACTTGCCGTGCCTTTACGTGATGCTTCTACAGAAACGGTGGCGCGAACATTCATTGAGAATTGGATTTCCGTCTTTGGCACGCCAGCCACTATTACTACCGATAGAGGGTCCCAATTCAATTCGGCCTTGTTTCGTGACATGAACCGCTTGCTCGGTTGTTCCCACCTACGGACAACCGCCTATCACCCAGCTGCTAATGGCATCGTTGAACGTTTCCATCGTCAACTTAAAGCTGCACTTACTGCTTCACAGTCGAACTCACAATGGTCAGAACGTCTACCGATTATCTTGCTTGGTATTCGTAACACCATTAAAGAAGACATTGGCTGTTGTCCCGCTGAGTTGGTCTTTGGCACTACTCTCAGGCTTCCTGGAGAAATGGTGCTAGACTCAAGGGTTACTGGAGAAGTTGATCCGACCTCGTACGTCACACGCCTGAGGCAGCACTTCAGTTCAATTCGTCCAACGCCACCTCGAATCAGTCCTCGGAGTCAACAGGTACACCCGGATTTGCGCACTTGCCCCTTCGTTCTCGTGCGCGTCGATTCCGTCCGTAAACCTCTGACACCGCCTTACGAGGGCCCCTTCAAGGTTGTTGCCCGGAAAGAGAAGTACTTCGTGCTGGATAGAAATGGTTATCAGGATACTGTGTCTATTGACCGCCTGAAGCCGGCGTACATCGAGTCGCGACCTATACCGATACCCACAGACATTCCTGTCACCGACCAGCCCACCTTCCCAAGTACGCCTCCTACTCAGCCCATGTCTGACACCTCTGTTCCCTCTTCTGCACCCCAAGCATCTCACGACACAAACTCGAAATCGCATCATCGAACACGCTTCGGACGTACAGTTGTTCTCCCTTCCAGACTACGGTAAATGACACCCAAGTATCGAGCTTTCGTCTCAGTGACTCACGCTCTAGGGGGGAGTTCTGTAGCGCTTGTACATATCTTTCTTCCCAATTGTACTTTCCTATTCTCACTTCCATTATTATTGTACAGTTTTGTTTTAACTGACCAACGACCGATACAACACTTTTTCGGGTTTCGATTCGCCTTCTGGTTTTCGCTATGCGTGTGTGCTGTTGGTCGTCGTCTGTCTGAAGGCCTCGTCCATCGATCATCGGATCTAACGCGTCGATTTATCGTGCCGACTAAGTTCCGTCTTCCGACCTTATTGTGCGACTAACTGACAGCCTGGCAAAGATCGTGCTTTACCCCAGGTCAGCTACAGCATTCTTATTTATAGACTGAGTTCTTATTTGTAGTTAAGCCCTTTCCGTTTGTCCTTTCCACTACAATTCTTCCCAGCTCATAAGAAAATACTCGTTGGAGTATTCAATGTGTCCCACACCTTGTACCTAAGTCAAGCAGCACCATCCAGGTAGAGGGATTTAATATTTGCGCGTACACACAAAACAATACAACCCACGTGACCTGATATTAACTAACGTTATCCTGCTTGCGAGTTGCAGCGTGTTAGGTAACATTCCGGGAAGCGACCACGAGGTTGTGGGGCTATCATTTGAGCTTCATAAATTCCCGCATCAGATTAGCCCAATCTGCACTGATTTTAGAACTCTTCAGCACAGGAATTGTGTGGTCTTTAAGTCACTCCTTTATTTCGCTCCTTGGGACGCTTACATTTTGCAACTAGTTCAGGTACTGCAACATGGAAGCTGTACAAAGCTTCAGGTTTTGCCTCCATATCCTAGCCCGGTAGCAGAGCCCGATCAAGAGCTAAATATTCCAATAGCGCCCTCATGCATAAACTTAACACCAAACTTAAGAATAAGTGCATTGGCTAAAAGAATGCTATAGGTTCTCACCACATAATTCGTATGACAAAAATCCCTGCTGAATATAGTAGCTCGCAAAATTATGCAGTGATTTAAATGCGCGCAGGGCACTGCGTATTGCGGACAAGGCTAAGAAGCTTGTACAACTTATGAAGTGTAATAGTGGCCATAACGAGCTGCTGGTTATCACATTCCAGCTTCTCGATAGTAGGGTTATCACGGACGCAGCAGAGTTGTTGAATTTCATTAATGTACACCTCCGCAATGCCTTTAGCAGCACTAATTTGTTAGTGTCAACCACGATTTGGAAATTTACAGAAGATTACATTCACACCATTGGTTGCAAGTTGAACGATAGTAATCGCGCTCTGCGCTCCCTGAAGTTGTCAGAAAACGCCGGTCCGGACGGTGCCTATTTTAATTACTATTACTGGGCGGCCTGGATATACTAATGCTTTTTCTGCGTTTTACCTACTCTATGCTAAGCGAACACTACCCAACGATGTGGCAGCACTGAATAAGCGTTCCACTTCATAAAAGAGGTTGTCGCCAACATATCGACAACTATCGTCCTATAAACCACACATCTTTTGCGTCTAGGATTATGGAAAGGATATTCAAGTAGGATATGCTTTATTTCCTACTGCTACACAGCCTCATCAACCCCTCAAGTCACAGGACTCTGCCAGCTAAAGCTTTCCAAAAATGCCAGTTTGAATTCTTGCACTATGTGACACGCTCTATCACCTCAAAGCACGCGCTAATCATTTTCTTCCCGAACATGAAAAAGCGTTAGACCGGGTTCTAAACAATAGATTACAGAACAACCTAGCTGCTTCGGTGTCTTCTACCTTCCTTCTCGGTTTCCTTTTACCTTATTAGCCATACGAATTCAGTCAAACTAAGCCCGTTTTTCCCGAGATTCCCACAGGTACATCCGCCGAAACAAGAAGCTTTATCCACTGGGACTGGCCGACCCATCCTCAAAGCGCTTGGTCCTTTCTCCGGAAAGTGAAAAACCCACACACTGGTCCAAATAGAGCTCATTTCGCCAGTCCGGAGGCGTTACCTTCACGGGGGCTAAACAAATGTGTTTAGCTTGCCTTTTGCTCAGAGAACAATTTACTCACCTGGAATAATATATGTACATGGATCCCCCGTTCCACAATCGAAGACAAACAACTCTGGCGTGATTACCCTCACTGCCTCAAACATTCCCATTCGCCAGTCACCTGGAGCTATTCTGATGTCATTTCACGGACAGCGTTGCGCACGTATCCGTGGCTATTCCGATGGTCTTCCATGAAATTTTCACTTTGCTATGGAAACAGTTACACTTACTTACATTTGCAGGAATCCCAAATCCAATTTGCAGAGAATGGCGTTTTTACCTATTAAGGACATATTCACCCAGAAGAAACAACTTCACTCACCGACCCCATGAAAAGTCCAGCGTGGATAGCTGGACACGGTTTGCGAGCCGAACAAGAATATAATAGAAGAGCCCGCCTCTAGTAACAATGTGTTTACTCACCTGCATCATTATCATTCGACTCTTCGAATCTTGCATTATTGACCGGCCTCAGCGACTGCTGCCGTATCAGAACTAAGCCATTCGGCCAACCAACGAAGAATTTTGGCTGTCAACCGACTGCGAATGATAGAGTGCAAAATCGATCTATACGATGCATAACCGACTTGCACTACTGTTCAGCGAAAGCTACGGCAGTGTTCCAGGACGTGGTGGGTTTTCGCCTGGCAAGCGTTCTCCCTATAAAAAGCCAAAAATGTCCGCTTAGCAACACTGCAACGTGGCGGATGTGACTCGCCACAAAATAATGTCACAGCTAAGCATTTCACACTGACGTAGTCCTCAGCCTTCTACGTCGAACCTGTGCAACTGCTTCTGCTATGAAGAATGCTTTGTTGGAGCACAGATCATCCCTATCTCGCTCCTGTGCGCACGGATCACTACCTGGCAAAATTACCCCCAACTTGTGTTTCGATGGATTTTTGCGCCACAGCGCCATAATGTCCCTTGGTCTGACTATTACCTGACAGTATGCTCACTCATACAGACAACATCTTTTCTTTTATACCTTTCATTAAAACGAATTGTTTTAACATTCCACAGAAGCTATGCTTGTATGCATATTTAATCACTCCTTTACAGGTGTGTCTCCTTTTACCGAGAACATACTACTTATTTATTTATTTAAAAGTGCAACCGTAACTAACGGAATACTTCAAGGTAGTTTACTTGGCCCCCTACAATATTGGTTGTATAAGAATGAAGTCTTCCACGTCGTTAGGTACCTCAGCTCTGTAAATATAAACCGCTGAGAGCAAGTTGTATTTCATTCTATCCTAGCTGCAAACAAATGTCTCTCAAACCTTCAGCACGCTCTTCGTGCTCTCGAAATATGTTGCCATAATTGGAGACTAGCATTCTCATCAGAGCAATGCAACTTTCTTTCGTACCGTTGCACAGAACTACGCAACTACTAAACTCCTAACAGCACGCCCTTAGACACCAGCTCCAACCTGCGCGACTTTGGTGTGCGGTACTCTAGCTCGCTGACCTTTCTGAAAAAGCAACCTACAGCTCTGCCAAAGCCAAATCTAGTATTAGGTATATACTGAAGCCAATAAGCCTGGTAGAGTGTTGCCTCATTCCCTACAGTTTTGTTGCCAGACCAAAGTACGATTACTGCTCGATTAGTATCCGCACTTCAGGTTAGAATGCTAGGGTGATTATCGGTAATTCCAGCGAGTTTCCACTAAGCACCTTCTTGGATCCATTTACACTCAACTATCAAGGACGCTTCAAACTGCTCGGTTTGGAGCCACTCTGGCTGCACAGGTTTAAAGGCTACCTCGTACTCTTCCATAAGCGTCTCAAAACCTAATCCTTTCATAGGCGAATTTTTTCAACTGTTGGGTGTTTCACTTTCCCCCATATGCAAAAGCCTCACTCATCCTCTCTCCACATGACACGTCTCAATCTTCGTTCAAAAATCATTCTCTAGAATTGCTCACGTATGGAACAAGCTACCAGAAATTACCAGAGCGTCAAAACAGCCGTGGAAGTTCCCACGCCTCCAGGTTGCTGCCCACCTGCTAGACCCTTAGACTTATGCTGCCAGTCCAAATACTTGGACCACGTAGCCTAATGCTTCCTACCGCGCGACCCAAACATTATAGGACCAGGTAGGGAGGAGCCGCGACAGCTTCATCCCGGCACCAAGCACCCAGTCGCCCAACTGCCCACTGCAAGGTCTTCTCGCACACTTCCTACAACTACTGCAGATACCGAAGTAGCTACCAACAGCTTCATTTCGTCATCCGTAAAGCTAGTAGAACCCAAGTGAGCTTTCTTACTCCTGCTTACAAATGCTACATTCTTAACAATAAACTGCGTAAGCTGCGTCCTCTCTTGGTCCTAGCCGATCCTGACGCAATATTTTTCATGAAGCATGATTTTTCCTTTATTCTTCAGAAGAGGTTTACTCACTTCCTGACCATCAGCTGTTTATGCAATCTCGGGTGTATAAACGAGGAGGCGGATGCGCCATGTATGGTAAACATACTTACGCCACAAAATTGTCCGAAACCTTGAACGCTGCTGAGGCGATGGATGCAGTAGGGCTAACGGGTAATATACCGAAATCGACGATGCAAATTGGGTGTGTTTATGGACCACCTAATAACTTAACGCAGGGTGAAAATGCACTTTGGACTACCTTTGTGCAGGCATTACATCATTCCTGAAAATGCAAACTGATAGCAGGAGGCTTCAACCTGCTTGAGTTGAACTGGAACTTGCCCACTGAAACAACAAAGTATACAGGCCGACTAACATGTATAACTTTAGGAGGCGGGACGCAATATGTATCTGCTCCAACCAGAGCAAAAATTATTCTTGCCTTATTGTTTACTCTCCGCATCGCAACCAGACGAGTTTCAATCGACCGGGAGTTTCCGATTGGTGCTCATAGCTTAGTGAATTGCTTGGGTTCCATAAACCGACATCATGACTAACCAACAGAAGCAGACCTAGAGGTAATATACCGCAAGATGCACACTATTAACTGGAATATCTTTGCTGTACCCAAAGATAAAGAAACGGGGATGAACTTTTTATGTCTAATTCTGTAGGTTTGTCGGCTGATTTGTTTTCTAAGAAATACTTTACTGCCTTGACCAGCTAGCTTCCGTCTCATATTTACTAGGGTAATAATCTAAAAATATAGCCCAACCTAATATGAACAAAAGAATGCGTCAAATGGGACGCTCCCACAACAAAACCTAAATTTTGCTCACATCATGACATAAACTAAGATTGCAAAGAAGCTTTCCGCCAGCTAAAATGCAGCGGCAAACCAAACAAGCAATGGCCGCACTAAGTATTGCAAACCAAGCTAAGAATTTCAGCTGGCTGCTCTGCATTATTAACCCTTAGTTTGACGATCGTTCCCTACCTAACGATTAGTCCCAACGACACTTTCAGTGGCGCAAGTAGTTTACGTGAAATCTTCAACTCACACGTCAGAGAATCGCAGTGGATAGAAGTAGATTCCACATTTTAGGCCCTGAAAGTGCCAGGTAGCCAGTCAATGTCCTCTGTACAGCTTGACATCAATAGGGTCCGTTCTGCGATTTCAACAAGCAAATCATCCTCCAACCCAGTCCAGGTGGAATATCTCCCAGTATAATTAAGATGGATGGCAAAACTAGCCCTATTCTTCTTCTGCAACTCTTAACTTTATCAATGCAGTAAGGTCAATATCTGACTATTTGAAAATATATCAGCATTATGCCACGGCATTTAGGTGGAAGCCTACAGGAATTTGATAACTAGCGCCTTACTAACTACGCTGCGATTAGGTCTCGTGAGATGAAGGCGCGGATTAAACGAGACCACATGAGTTACCTTTATGAAGGCGAGCACAAATGAATCCCGGTACGGATTTCTAAGTGCTCGGTCTTGTGCAACCTGTCAGCTGAACTTCCTCAATTTAGTCATCTAGACCGTTAACTGTAGTCCTTCGGTTTGCACTATTTACTTTGATTTGAAAGAGGTATTTGACATACTACCAAGCATGCTTTCGATGCACAAGGAAAAGCATTACGGGGTAGACAATCCTCTAGTAGGCTGACTAGGTTCCTCTCTAACAAGACGCACGCAGTTTGTTAAGATGGAGCTAACTGTATCTACCCCGACCTATATACCCAGTGGAGTAATGCTGGGGAGCGCTCTTGGGCCCACCCCATGTTTGTTTTATATCAATGAACTCTGCAGGAGATTGAAGTACGTTCGCGCCTTGATCTGCGCTGACGACAAGTTTTATAGGTCGTTCCCTTGGTAAGGAAATATCCGCAATTTCTAGTATCTGGGACAGTCTTAAAGCACTTGAAAGGCAGTGCAAACACTGGCAAATGACGTTTCTCACTCAAACGTCTAAAGTCAGGACCCACATATTTTCCATACCTGCTGGGTCCTTAACAATAAACGGCATTACCATCAACTAGAATGCCACTACAACAGAACTCGGTTTGTACTGCGCTATGAGTCACAATGTTGCAGAGCAAGTTCAGTAGCAATTAGTAAGCGTAAGAGGATTATCGTTCCACATAAGCCGTTCCACAAAACTCGCAGATGCAAGGCTAGAGCTTTATAAGAGCCACGTTCTTCCATATCCGGAATATTGCTCTTTTATATGCAGCAACCTACTGAAGTCGAACCATGTACTGCTTGGAATGCTCAGCGGTGCTTTACGAAGATGTTGACTCCATAACAGAGTTATGGACCAAGGTGCAAATAACTTAAAATTCAGTTCCTTTGGCAAAAGTGCATTACTCTTAATCTGTGTTTCCTACTTAACTTAATGCATAAAAAGCTGCGCAGTAAGTGCACCTGTTTTAAACTAAAGAGCACCTCGGAACCTAAATTTTAGAGAAGGTCCAGACTATTACCCAGCGTAGAGCAACGAAAAGACTGCGGTCTCGTTTCTTATTAATGGTGTACTTGAACATATGGAACAGCTTGCCTTCCAGACTAAGATAAATGCAAGGCTTGCAGGCATTCAGGAAGAAGCTACAAAGGTTTCTATTGGCTGACACTATAGAACGAATCATTAATATCTGCGATTCACAATAGCACTTCTTGGAAAGTGGCGCTGATATAGCTTGAAGACGCCAACAAAGTAATGCATGACATCTAAGCACCTTGTGCTCACAATCCATCCACATTCGTTGACGTTAGCAACTTAACATCTGAGAGACTTTAGTGGTATTCGTCGCACTCATTTTCTAGGCGTTACGCATAGAAGTCAGAGTACAAGATGATTTTTGTCTGCAACCATCGCCTGTTGACCTGCTTGCGTAGTCCTGCGGGCACTTTTACCTTAGGATTGCACTAGGGGTAGAGCGGACGCCACCACAAAGTATCCCATACTGGATAACCGGTAGGCTAATCCCCATGAATCGTCTCCATCTACGACCCCTACCTTTTCATCTTATCCATTACCAACATAACAACAACCGAGAGGGCTCATTCTGATCAGTCGCACTCCTCTTACAGGTGTTAAGATTAGAATCCTGAATGCGAAAGGTATAGAGCGCTTTCTGATTAGCTCCTGTCATCGGTTCCCTCACTGACACCTTGGTCCAAAGGCTACCTGGGCCAACTGGTATCTCTAACCCTCCGACTTCTCTTTCTCAATGGTAAATTTGTCAAACTTTAAAAGTTCAATAAACAGTATAGTCTAGCCTACCGACTTGCAGGTTCACAAATCCGTGGATATGCCTCATATAGAAACTTGCAAGAAAACCATTTTCTCGCTAAAGCCGTAGTATTCGAGCCCTTCTCGCTCCCGTTGTTATCGTTGAAGGCTGGCTAGCCGAAAAACCTCCTCGTGGTGCCAGCTGGGTTGTTCGGGTTTAACCCGTTCCAGCAAATAGTTCGGCGGCAGTGTTCCAGGACGTGGCGCTTTTTCACCTGGCAAGCGTTCTCCCTATAAAAAGCCACAAATGTCTGCTTATCAACACTGTGACGTGGCGGATGTGACTCGCCACAAAATAAAGTCACTGGCCCGTGGATATCCGGAAAGTGCTATCCAACCCAAGGACATCAATCGCTCAGGCTCACATTCCTGACCACAACAAACAGTCAAAAATACTGCGGCACATTCAAAGACACACGCTACCTTCATACACCATTACATACTTACAATCACCTATACACTTACATACACTGTTATGCCAAACATGGACTTTCGTACATTATTGATCACACTGTTAACTAAACATGATCACGCCTGTAAAGGTGTGTCTCGCATTGTGGAGAATAAAAGTTTATTTTTTATATTTATTTATTTATCAGCGGCCGGTTTCTTCCTCATACTGAACCCGACTCATGGTATCGCCCTTTCCTGTCGTCTATCTGACTTGTTTGCTACACTGTAGAAGTCCTTAACTTTTTCTGCTATTCCAGGTTCCTTCATGGCTAGCTTTGCAACCGTATTCTCGCAACAGCTGTGGTATGGTAATCCCAATCTCGTCACAACTTTGTAACTCCGTCTCACCCCTCCACCCGGTTGTTTCTTTAGCATTTGCTTACTGAACATTTTACGTTATTATTTTCAGGTGTCTCAAACCTGGTGTGGTAACTCAACTGGCTCTCATACATTTTCGAACGGCAAGCTCTACAACTGTCGACCGTTCCCTCAACCTATATCTTAAAGGCATATTAAACCAGGCACAATTTGCTGATTCCCTCATTTCATTTACCGGTCAACAACGCCTGTGACTCACAGTTTCAACGCAGGACAACTTTTGCGTACGCTAGGCCACTTCAGACAGCATTTTTCTCTCACCAGCAAATACTGGGTTTCGTGCTTGCACGCAAAACTACGGATATGATGCATAACAACTTCGGTCATGCCATTGTTTTCAACCAGCACAACATTACCATAAATTTTATAGTTATACGTTAACATAGCCCTGTTCAATTTCCTTGGCTGTTTGCTCGGTCGGTTTTTCTTCTCTCCCTTGTTCTAATGGATAACACTTCCTGCACGGAGCACCTCTGAGGACATATCTGCAACTCACCCATGGACACGGAATCAATACAGAACAAACAAGGAACCCGCAATTTGCAATACTGACGCACTAATGGAATCCAGAAAACTACTCAAATCAATACAAGTCACCTGATTCGTCCGACTTCAATAGCTCCAACCACTGGCGGTCGACTCCGAAGGAGACTACACAACCATGGAAAACAAATTGGCGATACGTGACTGCGAATATCCGCGTGGGTAATCGGTCAGATGCAATCTTTTCAGTATCATATCACCAGTCGGCAGTGTTCCAGGACGTTGTTGGTCTTCGTCTGACAAGCGCTTTCCCTACAATAAGTCACAAATGTCTGTTTAACAACACTGCGACGTGGCGGATGTAACTCGCCACCCAATAAAGTCACCGCCCCTAACACACATTAAAACTTCACCGATGCCACATTTAAAAATTCTGTGCATATAACTGCTCTTCTACGAACATGCCTACATTTTTGCTTGGTGACGTGCCACTATTCTTAAATAATTTTCAGCTTTTGCTCAAGATTCACTCAGTTGACCCGCACTGTATACACAACTTAATCGGACTATTTCCTCATTAACGTGCTCCACATTAGTGATCTGTTTCTTAGCTCTATTTCTCGCAATCTGTAGACATAGACTTCGTGCAACCTTTGGACCATTTGGGCCGACACTGCTATCTTTAACTGTGCTACTACTGCTCTTGGTGCTGCTAACCATGCTATTGTTTTAACGCTTATGCTTACTGTTGTCACGCTTCTACTATACCTCTGCTCTCTGTCCAGACGACTGTCCTACTGCTGACAGCTGTCCCTTAAGACTGCGACTGTCTGACTGATCAGTCACGCGCCCAGCCAAACCACGGAATACAAAAACCCAGAGCTAGTTAGACAGAGAGAGGTATTGTCTGAGGCATTACGCAATAAATACGTTGTGGACAACTACTAACGTGCTAATATTGGAGACGCTATTTTATGTTAATTAATACAACTAAAATGGCTTAAATTCATAAATAAACTTGCCGCTGATTCCACATGGATTCGCATTTTGATCTGTGCTCGAGTTTGATCTCTAGTTGTAGATCGATCCGCTTCTACGTCACTGCTCTCGGCTTGATCGCTGGCTGTAAGCTTTTCCTCCGTAACAGCTGTCATGTACAATATTTCAATATTTTGATCATGCCAAAAGGGTGCGCCTTGCTTTGTCGAGAATAAAATATTTATTTATTTATTTATCCGCTATACAGCTTTAGTACGTAGTCCTGTCTCTTCTCGCTCTAAGTTGTAACACTGAATGTTTTTAGTGTGTGTCGAAGCGCAAGATGTCTATCGACTCATGCTTCACAATTACCCGGCAAGCAACACTACAATTGTATGTTGTCTCTTGGACATGAATATTTCACTCTAGATGTCCATAATTGAGTGGAACATTCAGTATCGTTTGGCGCTGCTGCACAGCTGGGCCAGCATCCCAATCCACCTTCAAAGATGGTTTTGCAAACATTCGCAGCTGTAAAATATAGTCCATTCCATTCTCGCTACTCTTCTTAACACTTACCGACCAGTCTTTCATGTCTTACATTACGATACGTAGCGGCTTCTGCTTCACAGCCAGTAGGCCCCTGCAACCTGTTCTCTGCCATCTAGTTGAGCAGCATGTTCTAAGTTAAAAGTCCACCTTGGGATGGAACACAGTAAATTTTGGCGTCAACGTCCAGCTTCTCCTGCTACTTACATCCTCGTTAACAGCTGCGTCTGAACCTGTATTCTTACTGTAGCTGCAGTATGCACTCGCTGCTACTCTCGTCCCAGGTCCTACATTTTATGGCATATTAGTCCATGCCTCATCTTAGGATAGCCTATAGCTCCTGGTTCACAAGAAATTCGGCTTCCACCACTTTATCCTGTTAGACTTGTACTTTTCACTATTGTAGCCCACCTAGAGTGGAACACTTAATATCTTTTGGCGATATAACCCATAAAATTCTGCTACCCATCGTCCCTTTCAGAGCTTAGCTGCAAACGATTCCTCACAGCAGCTACAGTATGTAGTCCCGTCTCGGCTCGCTTCGGTTCTAAACATTGAATGCCTATTAGTATATGCCTCTGCTGCAGATAGCGAGAGACTGCAGCTTCTTAATTAACTCGGCAAGCACACCTTACAGCATATCTGACTTAGATGCTTCACTGTAGAAGTCCACCACAAGGTGAAATACTTAGTACTTTTGACGCCGCTGCCCAAAATATTCCGCTGTCCCAGGCCCGTTTCAGAGTTGGCACTGCAACGGTTGTCTCTGCATAGCTGTAATATGCAGTTTCATCGATTATCGCTCCTGGTTGCAAGTTTAAAGGCCTACTAGTAAGTGCCGCATCCATAGATAAAGCGTGGCTCCTACTTAGGGACCAATCCGGCACGTACCTGTGCTCTTCTCTACCTACTTATTAAGTTTGTATGTCCCATTGCAGAAGTAAACCTTGAAGTGTACCACCTAGCACATTCTGGCGGTGCAGCCTGTAGACCTTCCTTACCCTGGAGCACTTCCAGACCTATCTCTACAACCAGTTTCTCGCTACAGTTGTTGCAATCAATGTTGTCCGTGTTACCTGTTTTCAACACCGTGTACTTATTAGTCCATGCATGAGCCTAAAATTGTGTGTCCTTCCCGACTAGTAATTAATCGGGCTGCCGGTAACTCACTCCCCAGTCGTCTGTTTGAATATTATGTTCCACCTTGGACGTCTACCTTACAGTGGAACATCCAGTTATATTTTGGCGCTGCTACACATACTATGCTGATGGTACTGGTCTCTTTCAGAGCTGGCACTGCAACCGTATCCTCCCTACAGCTGTAGTATATAGCCCCTCCTATTTTCGTCGCAACATCGCAGACACACAGTGTAACAGCAGCACCCAGCTATTTCTCCAGTGACCGATTACTGAACATGCATCATTATTCGCAGGGGTCCCTAATACAGCTTAGCAAATTTACTGGCTCCATATAAGTTCGAACGATAAGCTATACCACCGTCGACTGATCGCTAAACCTACATCTTAGTTGCATATTATACTGTTCGCTACGCTCTTATGATTCCCGAAACTCATTCACCGTTTACGACGCCTGTTATTCCGGTTTCCACACAGGAAAAATGCTGCATACGTTAGGCCACCTTGAGCAGCATGTTACTCTCCTATTCAACAAATAACGGGTCTTGTATTTTCAAGGAAAATAACCGACCTGCTATGTAATCTATTCCACTATTCCATCGATTATGTCCACCACAAGGTTACCAAAACTTTGTATTTAAACCTTAACATAGTCCCGTTTAGTTTCCTTGGCAGTTTACTCGACCTGGTTTGCTTTTCTCTCTTATTCTAAAGGGTAACATTATCTGCACGGAACACCTTTGACAGAGTACCTGCAATGCTTGCTGGCTGGCTAGCCGAACAACGTCCTCGTGGTGCCAGCTGGGTGGTTCGTGTTTAACCCGTTCAAGCAAATAGTTCGGCGGCAGTGTGCCAGGATGTGGTGCTTTTTCGCCTGGCAAGCGTTCTCCCTATAAAAAGCCACAAATGTCTGCTTATCAACACTGTGGCGTGGCGGATGTGACTCGCCACAAAATAAAGTCACTGGCCCGTGGACATCCGGAAAATTGTAACCAACCCACGGACGTCCGTCGCTTATGCTCACATTCCTACTGATAACAAACAGTCAAAAATGCTGCGGCACGTTCAAAAATACAAGCTACATTCATAGACAATTGCATACATATATACACCCATACACTTAAATTCACTGTTATGCTAAACATGTACTCTTTGTACATTTTGATCACACTGTGTTAGCTAAACATGATCATGCCTGTACAGGCGTGCCTCGCATTGTCGAGAATAATAGTTTATTTATTTATTTAAGTCTACAGAGAACAATGAAAGCAGCCGCACTTCATAATCCTGATGCACCAAAGAAACCTGGAAAACTAAGCGCATCAATACAAAACACCTAATTCGTTCGATTTCAGCTGCTCCAATTACTTGCGGTCGACTCAAAAGGAGACAACTTCACAATTATAGAAAACATATTTGCAAGACATGACTTCGAATATCCTTGAGGATAATCGGTAAGATGCAATCTTGTCCATGTCATATCACCGTTCGGCAGAGTTCCAGGGCTTGGTGGCTTTCCGCCTGGCAAGCGTTCTCCCTACTAAAAGCCACAAAAGTCTGTTTAACAACACCGCGACGGGGCGAATGTGACTTGCCCCTCCATAAATTGACTGCACTAAACAAGCACTGGTAAGTTGACCGATACCAAATTTCCCAAATTCTGTGCAAATACCTGCACTCGTTCGACTGCGCCTACATATTTGATCAGTGACTTGCCATCATCCATACAATATTTTTTGCCGCTTTTTCCTTATGTTTCACTCACTTGACCCGCAATGTGTACACGACCATTATGGACTAGTTCCTCACCAACCTACTCCACATTAATGATCCAAATCGTGTGTAAACACCTCATATTCTGTGAAGATAGACTTCATTCAATCTTTAAGTCCTCTTGTTTCGCACTAAAGACTACATGTATATAAATAAAGAAATATTTGTTCTCGGCTATGCGAGGCATGCCCGTGAGGGCCTGATCAAATAAATGCAATTAACGGACAGAGCATGGCAATTGTAACAGTGACAAACGGAGGTAGTTTATACGTTCCTATTTGAAAGTGTACAAATGGGACAGACATACTAATGAAGTATGCCCATTGCCATGAGTTCGGGCACGTTCGTGTTAGCACATTCATTCTGCCATAAGGTGCGGTAACAATTCAGGCATGAATAGATCAAGAACTGGGACTGATCAATTATAAAAGAGCTGGTGAAGAACCCGCTCAATCGCGATTACACGATACGCTGGGTCCCTGTGGGTGTAGCGTAACGAGCAAGTGTAAATGCGCAGAAAAAGATGTGGCGACGAAATATGCAGATAAGAAGGTGTCGGGGCGTATCAATCATGGTAGTATATAGTCATGGTCAGCTTGTCAGTGTGAGCTTATTGGCAGTGACTTTATTCAGTGGCGAGTCAACTCCGCCATGTCGCAGTGTTGTTAAACAGACATTTGTGGATTTTTATAGGGAGAACGCTTGCCAGGCAAAAACCCACCACGTCCTCGAACACTGCCATCTACGCATTCGAACGACAAGCTGCAATTGGCAATGCTTTTTATTGACCAATTATAAGGTTTGTCAGTCGCAGTCAGGATACACCCATAATTTTCGCTGGCTGATGCATGATGGGGCGGGACTGTATCATCTATGAGTCCTGTTACTTCCTGACGGAATGGCACGGCATGTGCGGTAGGTAAACTATAAATCGAACATGATGGCATGTTTTGTATTTGTCGTCGGTAGAATCGCGTAATGTCTCCGAATGGTATCCGGTAATATGTTGTTGAACCAAATATTAGAGGTGCATGGCCAAACGCAACCGTTCAGGCCCGAGAAAGCTGCAATTTGTCCTGAATAATGAACCGGAAATCCTCCCAGCGTGAGTTCTCTTGATTGGGGACATTGGCATCCACGAACTTAGGGACGGTAAAGGTAGTGCGGACAGCCCCAGATGTGGTAAGTGAAAAGAATTTCAGTAGTGTAAAGGGCCGAATCCATTTGTTCTTGCCACAGTGCGAGTATTGTGTGTGAAAGTATCGTGTTAAGATATTTCCAAATTACGTGCAAAGCACATGCAGGAAAATCTGCCCTCCAGTTAGATGAAATGACCGGGCTGACGCTAATGTCAACAACTCCGAATAAGAGTTATGTGAAGAAGAGGCAAGCTGAACTCAGTTGTTCAGGCCTTAATATAGTGGCATCCATCCAAGATAACAGATAAGTGTTTTGTCCATCCGGTAAGTGTCAAGGCAGCGTAATGATTATCCAACAATTTCCAGATAAGTAAATATTGCGCTCCGTTGAAGTGTTTAGGTCAAGATAGTGGACGTATCTTCGGGTTTTGGTTACGGTTTCTGTAAAATCTCGGAGAAAGAGACAAGGAACAAAGACACCCACACAAACAGGCAACAACGATGCATCCAGAACTCAGAGAAAATGATCAGTCGCATTAGTGTTTTCAGTAATGAACGTCACATAGTAAGTATCACTATAAACTAAATATCGCATGTACATGTGTTCCATAAAAATTTAGATCATTCTTACCATGAACAGTGACGCCCCAGAAAACTGCGCGGTTTTGGAGAGCGAGAAGCCGATCCGAAGGGTTTGGATTAGTCAGTGGATTGTGACTATGTCGTTAATTAAGTAGTGAAGACTAGTGGTGTGTGTTGTGAGACACGGACACGATCAAAAAGTCATGAAGGCGGCGTGCGGAAAACAGGAGTTTATTCAGTATAGGGTAGCCTATTTAAAAGAAATAAAACTGTTAATCTTCCAGCCTTCTCAGTGGGTCTTCTGCTTTTCGGTTCACCTCATTGGTCGCGTTCCCCTTTTATTTCATTGGGTTATGCTATTCCTCTTCGGTCGGTCTCTTCCTGTCTCGCGCAATGATCACTTCTTTCGTGCTTGGCATCTGATTGGCCGTATTTCTTTGGACCGCTCATATTTGTCTTTGCACTCTGAAACTTGCCGTTAATAGCGATTCTCGAGTTGCCGTTGCGTCCTCCATGTTCCATCGTCGAATCCGGTTTGTTGGTTTCTGGATACGTGTGCCTTTCGTGATTCCCTGTCCAGTCATCGCTGTGTCTCCGGTTGGTTCACTCGTTCTCTCGATCGAACTGATCTGCTGACTCCGGTAACCTGCGCTTAGGTGGTAAGGTCGAGCATACTGGACCGGTTTCCTAAACCCCGTTACATCCTTTTCCTTTTGTTTTGTTAGGATTGCGCTGCAGTATGTCCCATACTGCTTTCCGCTGCGTGTGTGTTTCCTTCCTTCTGCAGGGGTGACGCGTATCTCTCTTGGCTGCTGTTGTCCTTTTTTCCATCTGGGTAAGACGCGTACAACCTGCTTTCCGGACCTGTACTCGGTTCCGTCTAATTGTAGTGTTCCCAACCTTCACTTCGTAGCTTCTCTCTTCCTTGCGGATCTGAATAACTCCCTTCTTCCAGTGTCCCTCTGCTCCTGGTACTGGTTGCACCCACACTTCTTCTCCCAATGTTAGAGGTTGGAGTTTTCTCGCTCCGCGATCGTAGCATCTCTTTTGCCTAAGCATTCTGTTTCGTGACCGCTCGTGTATCGAGGTCGTTGGTCATACTTCAGGTGTTAGCAGGTTTGACGCATTTGGTAACAACGTTCTTGTCCTCCGGCTGAAGAGTCGCTGCACCAGACTAGCCCCAATTTCTGTTGATGGCGTGTTTCTGCGTTCCAGCAACATAATATAAGGGTCCTCCTGAGTCTCCTTAGCTCTGGTAAGCACCATCTTTGCTTCTCTTACTGCCGACTCGGCCTTTCCATTTGATTGGCTGTGGTATGGGCTAGTAAGCCGAGGATGGAAATCCCCCTTTCCGCTGAACTCTCGGAACTCTGCGCTAACGAACTGCGGCCCGTTGTCCGAGACTACTACCTCCGGTATGCCGTGACGAGCAAATTGACATCGTAGCTTATTCACCACTGCGTCTGTACTGGTCGTAACAAGAGCATCGATTTCAAAGTAGTCACTGAACTAATCAACCAACACTAAGTAAGTTTTTCCATCGTGGATGAAGATGTCTACTGCAACCATTTGCCAGGGCCTGTCCGGAACGTCACGGAGCATCATCGGTTCTTTTTTACTGACGTACGTCGTGTGTTCGGCATGCCAGACAATTTGAGATGTAATCTCGTAGTTGTCTGGTCATTCCCGGCCAAAACATTAGCTCTCGCGCTCTGGCCACACAATTGTTGACACCCAAATGTGCATAGTGGACAAGCTCTGTCATCGCGCGCTGCAACACTTTGGGGATTAGTATCCTATTGCCTTTGAATATCAACCCATCTTGGACAATGAGTTCATCACGAAAATGGAAAAACAGGGTCGGCTCTCCTGGTAGATCTTTCTTGTTCGTGGGCCAGCAACTTAGTATTGTCTGCCTCAGTAGCTTGCATAACCCATCTTCCCCCGTGCACTGCTGGAGCTGTTTCAATCGCTCCTCGGTAACAGCTACTAGTTGTGCTGCATGAACGAAATCTGAATCTTCGTCTTCCTCTGGTGTGTCTGACAGATACGCCCTGGATAACTTTTCTGCGATATGCATTTCGGGACCAGGTCGATACACAAACTCTAGGTCGTACTTTTGAAGGCGAATAAGCATTCTCTGTAAGCGGCGGGGAACAACATGTAGCGGCTTGTTGGCGATGGAAACCAACGGTTTGTGATCTGTAAACACTGTAGTCTTCCGGCCAAATGTATAGTCATTAAAACGTTCGACGGCATAAACCACTGCAAGCATATCTTTTTCTATCTGGGCGCAACGACGCTCGGTCTCTGTCCACGTCCTACTGCGAAAATCGATGGGTCTCCCATTCTGCATGAGTACGGCCCCGATACCAAATTGACTGCTGTCGCATTGAATCTCGAGGGAGAGTTGCGGATTATAGTAGGCGAGAACAGGTGCGTTAGTGATGAGTTCCTTGATTGCCTGGAAGGCCTCTTCTTGTTCTGCACCCCAGTGCCAGCTTTCGCCCTTATGAGTCAACTTCCTGATCGGTGTCATAACATCAGTTAACTTGGGCAGGAACCGGCTCAGATACAAGATCATCCCATTTAGCCTGCCAACCGCTTTCACATCTGTGGGGGCGGCATATCTCTTATAGCTCTTACTTTTTCAGGGTCTGGTTTTAGCCCTTCCGCACTTAACACATGCCCATGAAATATAACCTCTGTACTGCGTAGTTCGATCTTTTCGCGTTTCAGTTTGATGTTTCTTTCAACACAACGTTGTAAAAAGCTACGAAGGTTCTGATCGTGCTCTTCACGAGTAGCGCCAAAAACTAACACATCGTCCGCTACGCAGAATACTCCCTGTAGATCTTCCAACGCTTGCATTAGTCGCTTCTGGAAGATTTTGCTAGACACTTTCAGTCCAAACGGTAAACGAAGCCAACGGAACCGCCCGAATGGTGTTCCGAAAGTTGTCATGTAGCTTGACTCATCATTTAGTGATACGTGCCAGGACGCAGAGGCGAGGTCGACTTTCGTGAACACTTTATAAATAAATAAATAAATACTTTATTCTCGACTATGCGAGGCACGCCCACGGAGGCATGATCAGATAGAGTTGCATAACACCGGCAGCATGTCGTCTAGTGTCGGTAACGTAACATACTCTCACTTGAGTGCGGCATTAAGCGGTTTCGGATCAATGCATTTACGCAGCTCGCTTGACATTTTTGTAATAATCGCCACCTGGCTGACCCAATCAGTCGGTTCGTCAAATTTAGCTATCACTCCCAGACTACAGAGACGTTGCAACTCACTCAAGAATTTTTCGCGCAAAGCAATTGGCACCTTTTCTAGCTGGTAACGCCACCGGTGTTGCTAGCTCGTTTAACGATAAGTGAGCAAGTACATCGAACATCCCTACTCCGCCATTAAACACACTCGAGTACTTATCAAAAATATCTGCCTCGATGTCACACGCATGAACAAAACGGTCGTGGTTAAAAGAAACAAAACCAAAACGCTGGCTAGAATCACTGCCCAGAATGGGCATAAGGTCTTCCGAAACTATCAGGAACTCCAGCGGGTGCTCTGTTCCTTCCTTTGGATTGACCGTCTCCAAAAGGACGATGCCCTTCGGTTGTAGCCTTGAGCCGTTCCACATTTTGAGACACTTTTGAGTTTCTTCACATCGCCCCCCCTTGCAGTATTTTTCAGGCAAGATGTTAACCGCAGCCCCGGAGTCTAGCTGAAAACGTACCGGTTGTCCTCGAACCAAAAGTGCTGCGAACACGCACTTGCTTTTCGCCCGGCCATCCATGTTGTTCATCAACAATTCTTGTTCCCGTTCTCTGGCATCGTCGGCAACCGAACTCACTCTGTATGATCTACAGCAACGAGCAAAGTGACCTTTCTTGGAGCACTTCATGCACGTCCGACCCCCACGCTGGACAACTCTCCTTCTTCTTTTGGTGCCTGCGGCCGCAAAACTGGCAATCAGTTACCTGTTCATCGGGTGATCTCGGGATATGTCCCTCGGTTCGGGATACTGCAAACAACTCCGTATTCTTTTCGGCGCGCAGATGTTCGACTTGCTGATCTGTTCTGGCCTCACTGAGGCAGCTGTCGACACACTGTGCCAGTGACAAGTTCCTTTGTCGCAGAAACCGGAGTGCAAGTTCATCTTTCCTTATCCCTAGAACGATGCGATCCCGTATCAGTGACTCCTGCATGCATTCACAGAAATTGCAAGTTCGTGCCAGGAGCTTCAGTTCTGTGATGTATCTCTCGAACGACTCCCCCGGTAAACGATTGCGTCCAAAAACGGATATCGTTGGTAGGTCTCGTTCACACGCGCTTCGCAGAACTCGCCAAATGTCCGCATCACTTCGGATAGATCCGCCTTCTGGTCGCCAAACTTTAGTGTTTCAAGAACCCTCCTTGAATCGTCACCAATAGCGTGCCTAAACATTGCGAGTTGGTAGTTCATCGGCTGAGCGTCCAGCTGAGTCAGCGTTGCGATATCCGCCCACTTGCTCTTCCAAATCCGCCAGCTGTCTGGTAGAGAACTCTCAGTCATCTGCAAAGGGGATAGAAACGGAATCGCCGGTTGACCTCCAACTGCAAGCTGCATCTTGGGCATCGGTTTCTTCTTCTCCTCTGTCATCGTGTTATGAGACACGGACACGATCAAAAAGTCACGAAGGCGGCGTGCGGAAAACAGGAGTTTATTCAGTATAGGGTAGCCTATTTAAAAGAAATAAAACTGTTAATCTTCCAGCCTTCTCAGTGGGTCTTCTGCTTTTCGGTTCACCTCATTGGTCGCGTTCCCCTTTTATTTCATTGGGTTATGCTATTCCTCTTCGGTCGCTCTCTTCCTGTCTCGCGCAATGATCACTTCTTTCGTGCTTGGCATCTGATTGGCCGTATTTCTTTGGACCGCTCATATTTGGCTTTGCACTCTAAAACTCGCCGTTAATAGCGATTCTCGAGTTGCCATTGCGTCCTCCATGTTCCATCGTCGAATCCGGTTTGTTGGTTTCTGGATACGTGTGCCTTTCGTGATTCCCTGTCCAGTCATCGCTGTGCCTCCGGTGGGTTCACGCGTTCTCTCGATCGAACTGATCTGCTGACTCCGGTAACCTGCGCTTAGGTGGTAAGGTCGAGCATACTGGACCGGTTTCCTAAACCCCGTTACAGTGAGGATCAAGGTTAGGAGAGAAATATGCTTTAGTAATAAAGCATGAGCAAGTTCAGCAAAGTTCTGGAGGGAAACAATGCTTTGGGTATGCAGCACTTAGATCATATACTTCTCAGTAGTATGGATGAAGTCAGAAATACGGTCAAAAAAGAATAGGGTAAAGCAAAGCACAGAGATGGCCATCCAGTTTAGAAGCAACCAGAGACCAAGATAAGGAAAAGACAAATTAGGATTAAGAAAGGCTTTAATTTAAAGAGTGAAAAAGTCAACGAGGCTTTCTTGGGACTAGGCAGTCAATTAGGACAGCCGAACTGGGAAAGGTAACGCCTCATGTACTATGTTGCATCATGCTGATGATGTTCAAAAGGCGTGGCTCGCTTTGTCAAGGTTAAAGTACTTATTTACACCGACGGTGAGATATGCAGTTAGTGCCAGATAGTTAAGACCCGGTACTTGGTTACGTATTTCAGAGGGTGGAAGCGTGCATACGTATCCGCTAGGTGGTCTGCCGGAGCGCTACATCTTGATTGGTTAGCACCTATAAGCTGATCCATGGTCGCACTTAGGTAGCGTGCTTGCGGTAAATTCATGTTGAAAACGGTTCACTGTGCCGTTTGGGCGGCTCGTCCAACGCCTTCATTCTTCCGTAGGATGCTGGTTGTGGACAATCTTCTTTGCCCATCGAACGAAGCAAGGTATGAAACCACAAAGATAGCGATACTAAGGCATTTAAATCCCAGTGCGTGAACTCGATTTGAACAGCTCTATGGTCTCAAGTTGGAGGTCGCAAGCCCCGACGGTACTACTCAAAATTCAACGCATCGCTCTTTCATTATACTTGTACGATGAAAGGAGAAAGGGCGGTTGCCGGTTACGTTGTCCGGGTTCCTACATTTGCCCTTGAAAGAATTAGCTACCAAGGCACACGCTGGGTTCGAACCGCTTCTGCTGCAGACAGCCAGTACCGCCGGCGACATGTCCTTATCGAGGTAAACCAAATCTCATCTTTGCACCAAGTCGTCAGGCTGGTCTGGCCTAAAACACGTGGAAATTGCACTACTGCGCAGCAGGCTAACAGCAATAAAAGCTTCGAAGCGACGTACCCCATGGTCAAATGCAGACCACTTTTGGCTACCGTACATTGCAAATAGTCTGTGCCTTCACAGAGAGAGTCTCCTTCGACGAAAAACGCAGCAGTCCAAAAGTACCGGATTCCTCAACGAATTATGTTGGTATCCCTGACACTATGGGGGAAGAGCTAGAGGTTTTCGGAAGCCCTTCATTAGGCATGACATAGCTGCTTTAGGAAAACGTGGTTATCAGCATCCGGTTTCGGATTTGCCTATCACTGTGGCCAGCCACAGGACGCATGCGCCTACGGAGGGACCATGAGTAGCTTGCGATGCACTACCCACAGCTCCATCCACACACCCCATGTCCAGCGTAAACCGGAAGCAATAAGACTGGGAGGCATGTGGATGGGAGCCAAGTTTCATCATCGGAGCCGGCCCACACTCCTTCACAGGCAAACACCTGCAAGCTGTATTTGGGGAAACAAGCGCACACAAGGCGGTGGCTGGACCGTAGTCCGGTACACAGTGACTGCATGGAACCGCTCTTCGAGCCTAGCACGGCCACAAGGACCGTGCACCCCTTCCCCTCCAACAACGACTAGCTGTCTCCTGGAGCCAGGATGTACGAGGTAGTGGGTAATAGACAGGTAGACACCTCGTCAACATACGCATCAAGCGCAGCCACACCGGGGATATCAAGCAACAGCCATTCACTTGAAACGACAGGATATAATAAAATAAATCCAATAATGCATGAAAATACGGTGGCATAGCTCTTCGCTAAATTACCATATGAAGTAAGTTGGTTAGTAACGAACCCGCGATAAGTACGGTAAGCCCACAAGTTACTTAAAAAATGCTGCAAACGCAACAAGGTTACCGAAGATAAGCACAATTTGCGTAAGCAACGTGGCAAATTAATGGAAGATTATTCAGGTGGGCAGAACAAACCAACTAAAGTGGAATAAAATTTATCCAGCTTAAAAATACTTAGTTTAAGTGTAAGTTGGTTTAGCCCAGCTGCGGTGAAAAAGCATCATGAATGCAACCTCAGCTTCAGCATGGGGCATCCAGGGAAACATAATAGCTTGCATACTAGCAGGACCAACATATCCGTCGATAACCAAACAAATCGCCTTTTTTACGTTAGGAATAGGCTTTCCTCCATAGCCTTCCACATTGACACGTGAGAGGAATTCAGGGTCATCCCTACGAAGGTAAAGGAAAGTGTTGGGTTAGGCCTAGGATACTAGTCGGTAATCAATGACGCGTAGAAGGCGGGTCATATACCTTGAAATATAGAGGTTGGAGGCGACATAACCCAACGTATGTTGCGCGAATTACAAAAAGTAGGAAGCGAATAACCAAAGAGAAAAACGGTGCAGCAAGGTACTCATCAAAACGACTTTTGTCAACGGACGTGCCGTCAGGAAAACAAATGGACTTAAGAAGATTAAAACAACCGTTAATTCCAAGTTTGCAAAATACTAAAGGAGCGTGTTTTTCGGTACATTACAGGGCCTCCTTTAGAAGGCTGAAGGATGGAAGCCATCCTTGGAGCTGTTAGTGGGGGAAACGGTAGGTAAGGATGGGTGCGGATAGCTTCATTGGCTTGAACAAGGGCTCCCAAGAGGAGGTGGTTAGCAGAGTTATGGGTCCACGGTTTTGTTATTTAGTATTTATTATGATCGTGTAGACCAGAGTACATCAGCAGTGGGCCGTCTGGGCGTACTTGTAGGACTGAAAGATTGGATAGTCCAGAATAAAGACCGACCGGACATTCCCTCCGCTGCAGACCCGACAGTGTGCGTGGGATGTACCACTCTCCTTAAGGCACTCCAGTCCAGTGTCCTCGTCCAGCGAAGGAACACAGAGGTCCTCGTCAGACGCAGAAACCTTGAGCGCCTTCGTCCCACGAAGAAATCCAGACTCCTCGACGGCGATGCCTAACCAGGCGTTTGGTGACTAATTCGTTCTTGGCTGTCTACGGCCGAGGGCGACTTACTATTCTTTGGGTCCGAATGGTGGCCTCGGGTCGGCTGGCGAGTCACCCAAGGGTTGTTTTTCAGTTCCGGCTGTTAGGTTTCTGGAAGGTAGAATTTAGAGGGATGGGCAAGGGTCGGGGTACTAGCGTGACGCCGAAGAGGATATATGGCATGCATAATAAACGAAAAGAGGCTTTATAAGATTAAAAACTGTTTTGGGATTTTGTCGAGTTTGCAAAAGTTTTGTGAAAGAAAGGCACGATTACCACCCAAGAAGAACTTTGCTTGTTAATAAAAATATCCTCACCATTCTAACTACGTTCGTTATCCTGGAACTTCTAGATCTGCATTATCTGTCATTGTGTCTCTCTACCATTTGTTGTATATACTTTCGTCTCTTTACATCTTAAGATATCACCGTTGAGCTTTGCTTTACATAAGCACCAAATCAATATATTTTCATACCTATTTTGCTCACGCTCGTAATTCATCTCCTAATGGAGCATTCAGGATACTTATGCTATTAATAGCTATGTATAACTGCAATTTATAGCAGAGCGATTATGTGCAAATAAACGGGTCCCATTTTACAACGGCTTAAGTATTATTTCAGATTTCCAACCTTGCACAGTTCCAATCAGGCACGTATGAAAAATTTCTACTGTCGCGGTTCCGATTGCCATAAATGGCTGTGCGTTTGCTTCTAACTGGTCATGCCTCTACGGGTGTGCCCCCATTATGTAGAAAAAAATATTGATTTATTGCTTTTACATTCTAGCCCAGCATATTTGTGCGTAGGGCCTCAACTGTCTGGCTACGTTGCCTTCCTATTACTTGGCGCATCCCAATTCTTCACTTATCTCGTTTGCTCTAGCTTTCAATTCCTCTTACGCACCAGCAACCTTCGATGCTGTACCGACTCATATCTGACACAGTAGCTTCATACTTTTGTGCGTAGGGACCTCATAATTTGACTAGTTTCCTGTCTAAATGCTTCTTCAATCCATTCCTGATGAACCCCGACTAAGCCTTCCGCTGAGCCAACACAAAATCGAGTGAACCATGACTGCGATTATTTGCTCGGAATATCGGTCCTACAAAGTCGTTAGTATCTCAATCTTCTATACATTGTGGTCAACGGCAGTGCTCCAGGACGTGGTTGGTTATCGCTTGGCAAGCGTTTTTCTATAAAAGACTACGAATGTCTGCTTAACGGCACTGGGAGGTGGCGGATGTGACGCGCCACCGAAATAAAGTCACTGCCAACGGCTTCACACGAAGAATGACCTCCTTACCTCATATTTGCGAACACGCGCTTATCAATCACTATCGGACTCCTACGCCTATATAAAAACAGTGATCAATCCCGGAACCATTCAAACCCGCACCCAGCACTTTCATAACAGAAAAACTTAGTGATCGTACAGCCCTTCGACGCCAACTTACTCTCTGACGACACTGCTCAGACTCTTCATGCCCCCATCGCTCCTGTGTAAAACTACATGAAACTTTCAAGCTCTATATTTTGCCAACACGCATCTTTGTTGTGTTTGTACACCAGGTCTAGCGTTTCCATGGCCCTATCAGCAAATCGATCGTGCCTACACTAGTGTGTCTCATTTCGTCGAGAATAAATTATTTATTTAGTTATTTAATATCTACAGTACAGTTACTTTTTATATACCAAAACTACTCTGCATAGTCTATCTTCACCTTGCTTTCTCTCCCTTGTCTCGTCCCACTCCGTGACGTACCTGTTTGGCCCTGGCTTTCCAATTACATGCCATGCTCCACCGGCATACCTGCCACACTGTAGCTCCACACTATTTTCGTATGACTTTAAGTAGCAAATTTTATTACACACCGTTATCCTTCTCAGCAGGCTGACATTGATCACAATAATATTTGTTCCCATCTTTAAACATACAAACGCTGCAGAATCCCTCTTCACGTTGCCTCTTATCACTTGTCTAGTCCTAATTCTTCACCTATCTCTTTGGCTCTGGCTTTGCTTTCATGTTATGCACCACCTACCTCCGAAGCTTCACCAAGTTATATTTGTCCTTCTAGCACCCTACGTTCGTACGTCGGGCCTCAAGTATCTCGCCACCTATCTTACGTATATCCTTACCTCAGGCTGACATCGTCTTTTTTAATTACTATTTCGCGTGGCTCTGCAGCTTTGACTTATATACTTCGCATTATGGCGCACATATATCCATCGTTCGACGCAAGCATCGTTAAGTGTTTATAGTAATGTTCTTTTAACAAAAACGGCGACGTATAGAGCGTCCTTACCTCGCCTACCCTTACTTTCGAGCGAAAGCTGCTACAGAGCTGATTAGGCTTTAACCTTCACAACCCTCCGCATCCAAGTGACTTACGTGTGACACCGTACTTCCGCCGTCAGATGTTTCATTTGAAGTGCCGGTTTTGCCAGAAACGTAGATTTATAGGAATGCTCGTTCCGCAACTCTATCTTCCTTGCAACTACGGCGTTGCGTCCCATTACTTCCACCCTCTTTTTAGCTGACGGCTCCTCAGACTTTATCTTTTAGTCTGTCGACCACAAGAGTCCTCTGCTATGAAGCCAAACCGATTCTTAACCGCACTGCGCCCTGCGACCATATGACCTACGAGTGACACCATAGGACCACAACTTCAAGCGGTTCACTTAATCCATTTTATTCCCGTTGGTCCTCTTCATTCCGCATCTAATGTTTCCAAGCGTAGCTTGTTCTGCAAATCTGTGTGCCACAGCCGCGTCATTTTCCTTATCAATTAACTCCCATTCCCTGAGACGGTTGCTCTTTATCACCCAACCCCTGCGTACCGCGTCTAACCTTTGCTAAGCGGTTCCACATATTCTGATACTTAGTCACTGTATACGGATATTCCTTTCGGAAGATTAATATAAGAAGGCACACCCAAACACATGAAGCCGTAGCTTGTATTGAAACAGAACTAGGTAAAGAGACTGATAGGCATCCAGGTCGCCGGCTCTGTTCACTTGCTCATTTCCGTTCCGAATTGTTCCCCTCAAGAGCCTTTCCTTCCCTGCCCCTCCGCGAGACCTAAATAGAAGGGTTAAATAAACTTACCTTGATCGTCTTATCTCGGTAATTACCTTGAAGAAAATCTTCATAGGTCCCAAGGCATAGGTAGATAGCCCGGATCACAATCTCGGGCAATCCGTCCCACCAACCAGCGTTTTGAACATTTGGGTTCAAATCCATATCACCATCGGAACCTCTCAACAAAGCTCTATCGTCCTGCAAATGTTCTACTTGCCATCCTATGGCGTTTTGCCTCGTCCACCTCACCAGTGTATTTCTCCAAATATCAGCTTTCCCATCTGTTTGGCTCCATTATCTTATGGATACGTTACCCACCTCGCCGGTGTGGTCTGACATTACTCCTGTGCTCACTGGACGATTATCTACTATGGCCTGTACTATTGCGTTCGGCCAAACCTGTATTTTGAAGAATACAGTGAACCAGCCCCTCCACCCCTTCTGCTGGTTTAAACAGTTGCGTTTCAATCCGGTACATCACCAAAAAAGCGTTTCCTTTACTTGGATGATTCCTACTTACTTGTGACAGGCTTGATGCCTCGTCCACTTCACCGGTGGATTGCTACCTTCGTGACAGCAACATATTTAACTACATGGCATAACTCTATTATGGATACCTTACCCACCTCGTCATTGTGGTCTGCCAATGACCTTATACCTTTTATATAAAATCGACGGTGACCATTACCAGAATATTGCTGGGCCATTCCGGATACTAGAGCAAGCCACTTGCTCGGTGTTTTCTACCATCCTGTACAAGTGGAGGCAAAACCGCTTTACCTCGGCAACACAGCTCAGGAAGCTTTATCCACTTGCAAATGTTCCACTTAAATGCACTTGTTCTTCCTCTTGCACCTGTCTGTGAAGCTCACCGACGCGCGGGTTATTGGTTTGGACGATTATACTACTATGAAATAGCCGACCCTCATTACTCTGAGGTTCTTGCTCACTTACAAACCAGCAGCTTAATTTACATGGTCTTATTCCTGCCAGCACCGCCGGTTTCAACCGTTAATGGTGTATTCAGACTAAGTCTCGCTCAGCCGATGGAAAAACAGGTGTACCATTAGTGCAAATAGCCGTGCGGAAAGCCGATCGTAAAGTAGATTTTCCAATGGCGCATTGCAATTCCACTTGTGGCCAACGGCGGCGTTACAGGAAGTGGTGGGTTGTTGCCTGCCAATCGGCGTCTCTAGTAAAAACCACCCATGTCTGGTTAACAAAACTGGGACGTGGCGGATGTGACACTCCACCAAAGCAAAAGCACTGCTCACTGCTAAATACTGAGAAGATCCCACTAACTGAAAGCTGTGAACACAATAGCATATGAACCAATCCTCACCCGTTAGTCAACCAATGCCTGTCAATCATTCTATCGGGTTCAAACTGACGCGGAATAACAGATCAATCTCCTGAACGATTCCAAACACAACCCAGCATTTCTGTAACGGAACCAACTATAGATTTTATATTGTTTTCGTGCCACCCATCTACCTGACTCCAGTAGGCATAGCCATTATGCTTGCGATTTTCTTTTATGCCAAGTACATACAACTTATTCAACCGTGTATTTTGCGAACACAGCTATCTCTTAGCAAGTGTAAAGGCTCAGTTAGTTTCTGTGGCTCGGAAAAGCAATCGCTCGTGCCTGTATTGTTGTGGCTCGTTTCAACGAGCATAAAACTTCTTATTTATTTAGTTATAACCAGTCGCCAGCACGTTCATCTACTCATGGAAATCGGTGTTTGGCACGCTTACCACTGTCACCACGGATACTGGGCCTAAGTTACATCCTGCTTTGGTCTGTGATCCCAATCGCAGGAGCGGTTGTTCTCACCTACGCACAACAACTGCTAACGGGCTAATAGAAGGTTTTACTGACAACTCAAAGGTTCACTTACTGCAACGTGGTGGCATTCTTAGTGGTCCGAACGTCTACTAATCATCCTCCTCGGTATTCGTAACACCGTAACCGAAGATACAAATTACTCTGCAGCAGAACCACACCTCGGCACGACACTTAGGATTGCTGGTGAAAGCCCACTAGATTAAAGAGTCATCTGCAAATTTGACCCTGCTCCGTATGTTGCCGTTTGAAGCAACACTTCACTACCATCCGTCCAAGTCGTCCACGATTTACGCCCCCAATTTACTCTCCCGTCCTTTTGGCTTCGTGCTTGCCGACAACTACCGCAAACCACTGGCATCACTTTACGAAGGGCAGTTCATAGTCCTACTTCGTAAGGAGAATTGCTTCCCGTTCCACAAGAATGGTTGCAAATAATCCACTAGCAATGCTGGTCTGAGGCAAACCTATGTCGAACCGCCATCGCTTCAGCAATCTACTGCATTTCTGTTTCCGAACAAACTCCGCTACCAATCACCTCCCCCAAGCAGTCGAGCTGCTACGCCAATGTTTCTTTTTCACCCGATCCACACCGGTCGCAAACCTTTACATATATAAGCGTACACGCTCTTGAGGTACAGTCGTTTGCCCTTCTCGACTTGTGCATTGAGAAATATAGCGCTTATTGGGCGTTCGTCGTTTTGACTCACGCTCTCGATGGGGAGTTCTGTGACGCTTGTACACTACTTTTTACGACCGTGCTTTTCTTTTTGCTCCAGTATCGTGCAGCTTGTTTTAACTAACGCGATCAATACATTCTTTTTCTCATCCCACTCTGCGTTGTCCCTCTGGCCTGCAGCGTGTGTATTCGATGTGCTTTGTAGTGACCTAGCGATTCCCATGCTTGATGAGTAAATCAATCATAAATACTAGGAACTCATAGTTTTCTCAGGTATTAGGGAAGTACGTGGTTTGCATGTTCATAGGTTGCACTTGCTTGTATAAAGCACTCGGAAACATCCAAACTTTGTCCGCGGGCGTCGAAAAGAACGTCGGTTCTCCGATGGGAAGCGCTAACTTTTATAAGGGCGGGAGTGGGTTTCGCGGCCATTGTATGCGGTGACAACAAAAATCGTTATAGTGGCTACATCGTTTATTGTTATTCCTGATGGTGTTATAGGATAAATAATAAATAGGTATTAGTAATCGGAGTGCTCCCTGAAAACTGTTATGATAAATGGAAGGCGAGTCTCGGGCTCCTGGGCCATTGAAGAATTAGCGTAAGATGGCAAGGAAAGCGCGGAACCCGTCCGCCCCCAAACCGGAAGGTGACAAAATGCTCAAGAAACAAGCGCCTGATTTGGAAACACCACCTGGTGTTGCACTTCTCTCAGTGAGACAAGAGGTGCCGTCGCCTTCGGTCCCACCGATTTCTGTCAAACAACCAGGTGGCATGAATGGTAAAACATGTGGTGTAAATACATCTCGTCGAGGCGATTCTTACACAGATAGCAGTGTGATGTTCAGAAACGTCACTGAATCCACTGCCGCTCTTCCCACCGAGCGCATGCTTGATGATCTTAAATAAATAAATAAATAAATCTTTTATTCTCAACAATGTGAGGCACGCCTTTACAGGCGTGATCATTTGGATATTACGATGCATGATCATGAATGTGCAAAAATCCGATATGTTTGCCATAGCAGTTTTTGTTTTTGTAGGTGGTATGTATGTATGTCATTGTGTGTGTGTGTGTACGTAGCCTTGTATTTTGTGCTTGCAGCTACGCTGCTCCAACCTTCAGTGTTTGATATCGTCCTCAATATGCGAGTAGGAGATTGACGTCCGTCGGTTGGATGGAAAACTATCCGGATATCCACGGGGCAGTGACTTTATTTTGTGGCGAGTCACGACCGCCACGTCACAGTGTTGTTACGCAAACTTTTGCGGCTTTTTATAGGGAGAGCGCTTGCTAGGCGAGACCCACCACGTCCTGGAACACTGCCGCCGAACTGTTTGCTGGAACAAGTTAAACCCGAACCACCCAGCTGACACCACGTGGAGGTTATTCTGCTTAAAGTTTGTGTGACCAGGCATTCACCGCCAGATTTCCGTGGCGTTACTGTCAGGAAGCTCATCAGATTGGGGAACGTTCCGGTTGCTCAACCATATCCTCGACCCCGTCTGCTTAGTGTGGTCCTCTCCACCCCAGAAGAGCGCGGGGCCTTACTGCGATTTGTCTTTAAGCTCAAAGGTACCAACGTTAGTGTGCAACCAGACCTTCCGTTAGCGGATAGGTTAAAGATAAAGGAAGCCATCAGAGACCTGAAATCCCGGGGTGCAGCTGGCGAGCAAGGTCTCCGATTAATGAGTTTTCAGGTGGTCAGCCGGCGGTCCTTTTCCGCCCTACCAGAACCTATACTACTTGCGCACGACCTAGGGCTGGTCGTGCCGAAACCCTCCAAGTTGTACTTAGTAACGTGCGTAGCCTGAGGAACAAGATGTGCGAGGTGGGTCTGCTCGTAGACAAATCTCGTCCAGATATACTTGTTTTCACTGAAACGTGGCTGTCTAAGGAAATCACAGATGGCGAAGTATGTCTGCCTGGCTACGCACTGTTCCGCGCTGACCGCTCCACTGGCCGTCAAGGGGGTGGTGTAGCTCTTTATGTGAGTTATCATATCGACGTATTGACGGCTAGCGTTTTTCAGTCTCCGGACAAATCTGTGGAGGCTCTCGCAGTCTTGATTTGCGCTGCCTCGGTTCAGGTTACGGTTGTGTTAGTGTATAAATGCTCTATGAGCACCCCAAATGGAATCATTGAGTTTATACGCACTCACTCTGCGAACAAGTGTCTGGTGCTGGGAGACTTCAACCTCCCAGAGGTTTGTTGGGATGATCTATCTTGCAGTTCGACTCTGGAATCGTTCGGTACAGAACTGCTGGACTTGACGCTGCAGGTACCACTACATCAGTTCGTGTATCTCCTTACTAGGTACATGAGCAATCAGCAGCCGTCTATTTTAGATCTTGTTTTTGCTAAGTCACTTGACTTTGTAAATGACATTAAATACGACTCGCCTCTTGGCGCTAGCGATCACGTTTGCTTGTCTTTCCAGTGTGCTCTTATCAGGTCTTACCAAGCTAATACCAGTTGGTATCCGAACATTTGGGCCGCGGACTTCCAAGCGATGCGGGATAAAGCTAGGTCATCGCCTTGTGTGAGGCCAGAGACCCATACTTTTCACATAGCGTGGGAAAAATTAAGGCTCACCTCGTAGACATTTCTGCACCCCACATCCCACTGGTAAAAGGAAGGGAATCGAGAGCGCAGCCTCCGTGGATAGATCCCGCCTGGAGGGGCCTGCTAAAGAAGCGGTCTAGATGCTGGCGAGCATATCGAACAGCTAAGTCGAACAGCATGTTTGATAAGTATCGGCTGGTTCGAAATGAGTGCAAGCTACATCTTAGGTTGGCCCGGCTTCAGTATGAAAAGGCTTAGCTAATACTGCCTCAAAAAATCCCAAGCAATCCTTCGCTTATGTTAAAAGACGCTGTGGTGCAAACTCGCCCATACCACCATTGCTTCGAGGAGATGGGACCCTTGCCTATAGCGACTATGACAAGGCATGCGTGCTTGGTAAGCAATACTCACGTGTCTTTGTCCGCGAAACAAATACGCCATGCATAGAGTTCGCTTCATAAGTCTCTGAGGACGGTTGTCTGGATAAAATTCCTGTAACTGAGTCCCAAGTTCACCGGTTGCTAAGAGAGGTAAATCCAACTCAGGCTTCCGGGCCAGATTCAGTTCATCCAAAATTAATGCATGGATTGTCAGTGGAACTAAGTGGACCTCTGACTTGTGTTTCAGAAGTCACTCAACAGCTGTCTTTCTTAGCGAATGGAAGGAGGCTGTTGTCTGCCTGACTTTCAAGTGCAGTGACAAAGACCTACCAGTTAATTACAGGCCAGTCAGCTTGACTAGCGTGGTCGTTAAGTTACTTAAAAAATCAGTACGAGATACAGTGGAGAACCA
>CALYDF020000092.1:0-39112 GCA_944474145.2 Dicrocoelium dendriticum
GAGTGGCCTAGCTCATGGCTCACTAAACCTGCCTGACTAAGGCACTCGCGACCGCATGTTCTACAACACCATGCGCTTGATGTCGATGCAGTGCAATTCATCGATGCTTGCCGCTTACGCACTTGCCGCTTCTTCTCTGCATGCATGAAGGCTTTCACCCGCACTTCAGCAACTGCCTTCGTGATTAGATCGCGCCATGCACGCTGATCAACCACCTTCGATTCCCATGATCTGCAATCAAGGTTAGAACGTGTGAGGCTCACTTTAATCACGTCCTGGTAACGTAACTTTGGTTTCCCCACGTGTCGCTTCCTAATACTCAGCTGACCGTATAAGAGTTGTTTCGGTATCCGCGTCGAATCCATACGGCTCACATGACCGAGCCATCTCAGGTGTCTCAGTAAAAGTATGCAGTCCACTGCATACATCCCACTTCGGCGCAAACATTCCGTGTCTGCAACTCTGTCACCCCAACCGATGCGCAAAATTCGTCGCAGACACTGCTGACGGAACCGCTCGAGATATCGCACATCCCGACAGTACAACGTCCACGTTTCACTGCCGTATAGAAGAACGGACAGTACCATGCATTTATACACCATCAGCTTCGTGTCAATGGTAAGCTGATGGTTGTTCCACACTCGGTACTATAGCTTTCCAAATGCTGCCGCTGCCTTCGACACGCGAATACGCAACTCAACGTGTAGCTGCTGGTCAGTCGACATCACACTCCCAAGGTAGCTGAAGCGGGAGTGTTTTCCAATACTTCAGCACCAATGCTGATTCGCGGCAATATTGAAGATTGCACCTCCGCTGAAGGCTGAAAGAGACAGACAGTTTTGCTTGTGTTGATGGTGAGCCCAAATTTTTGCCGCTGTCGAAGCCAGAGCACTAGTCATGTGCTGCAACTAATCCGCGCTGTGTGAAAACAACGCACAGTCGTCAGCAAACAGCAACATACGGATATTTGTTCACAGACTAGAGTTCTCGCACCGAAAAGACGGATGTTCAGCAACCCACCGTCAATACGGTGCTCCACACGAACACCGTAAGCACAAGCTGCATCAAAAGCACAAGACAACATTGCATGAAGATATACCTTAAACAGGGTAGGAGCTAAGACACAGCCTTGCTTCACACCAGAGACAACTGCAAAGTCATCCGAGGTCTCTCCACTCAGCTGCACCCACGCTCGCATACCACTGTGCAGACATTCCATTAAACTTACAAAACTTACGCGGGCAACCAAACTTACCCAACACCAGCCACAATGCCTCGCGGTTCACCGTATCAAATGCCTTGGTGAAATCAACAAAAAGCGAGTACAATGGCTGGTGTCGTTCTCTGCACTTCTCCTGCAACTGACGAGCCGCAAACACCATATCTATAGTGCTGCGACCCGAACGGAATCCACACTGCTCTTCCGCCACGTTAGGTTCCACAACCTGACTGACGAGGCGGTTGAGCAGGATTCGGGCAATCACCTTGCCCACACAACTCAGCAAGTTGACGCCACGATAATTCGTGCAACATTGCTTGCTACCTTTGCCCTTGTACAGTGGTAGCACAAGGGTATCCTTCAGCTCAACTGACATCTCCTCTTCAATACATACGCGTTGCACCAAGTGGTGCAGCGCAGTTACCGAGGTGAGTCCGCGGTGTTTCAATACTTCAGGAGGGTTCCTGTTGGCGCCGGCACACTTGCCTTTTCGCAGCTGAGCAAGTGTTCTTTGCGTCTCTTTCAGTGTCGGCGTGTTCGCCAGATCGACCTTCATATCGTGCTGCTTCAGGTCGTTCAGTGTAGGCCAGTCGATCTCTGAACGGTTGTTCAAGAGACAGTCAAAGTGTTTTCCGCCAGATCTACATTATGTCTGCAGCCTATGTGCAGATAGCGCCTGAACTACCATCGATCAGTGTCCTCAGAGGCTTCAAGCGCGGTCCATAAGCCGCCTTCAAGGAGTCAAATAATTCGCTGTGTTGACGGCGTTCTGCGTACCATTCCATCTGACTCGTCTTCACCGTCCACCATGCATTTTTAATGTGACGGAGCTTTCGGGACAGTCGCCTTGGAACTTTGCGAATCTGACTCCTCTTTCCCAAGACACTGGGATCTGCAACATGTGCAGAAAATTTTGCGTTCTTCTCCGACACCAATGCGCCGATCGTCGCATTGCTGTCATCAAACCAATCAGGTCGCTTACAGTTTGCGCTTCCGATGGTCTCCTCGGCAGCCGCTGTCACCTGGTCGCGAATGTGGTGCCACAGGTCGCCCACTGTGGCTATGCAGTCCACATCACACAGGCGTGCAGCCATCGCCTTCTCCAGCTCAGTAGAGTGCATTTGAGAAGAGTCTTTCGTTTTTGCTCAGTCGCCGCGCTGGTCAGGGGTAGATTGGAACGCACTAATTTGCCGACCCACCAATGGCATGTAAGTCTACAGTATTTACTCACCCACGCATGTCTGGGGGTGTGAATACGGCGTGCGGACGCATATCGGTGCATGTGTCCTTGAAATATGTTAATGACCCTTGTCGATTTTGACACCGGGTCGATGCCGACGTTTTTGGCTGGTGGTTTGCAACATCTCGACAGCAGTGCATAATGCACTGGCTACCGTGTTCAAATGTTGATGACGCTTCGACAGTTGCTTAATGTTATCCCAGCAAATGATAAAAGGGTTAGTGACAACGCTGTTGTAGACTGAATGTTACCTTCACATAAACCATCTTAGCAAAATAAGAATTCGTAACAATTAAACGGTGAAAATATGAGATGTTACTTCTGCATAAATGAGTCCGGAACAATGTCTAGCAGCTACTGGAGGCTCATCGGATCTATTTGCAAGTGCGCGGCCGCCTAAGGAGTTAATTCCTGCAGAATACAGAAATAAAAAGAAAGCTGAGTGCAGTGGCTTTTGAACAGATTTTATCAAATCTCATTTTATTCCATCAGCTTGGACAATTAAATCAAAATCAGTTTCGCAATGAACACGAGAAGGAATTTTACAGTATTGGTATGGTAAAAGAATCCTAGAAGTAGATAAAGAAGCGTTTAGGTCAAATCTAATCACCCATTTTAGAAAGAAAGGTGATGGAAGAATCCAGCGCGTACGATGCATTTATTTGATGAAACCAGTCTGTTTACGACTGAATATTCAAGCGTTGTTGGTGTATTAAGCATTTTATTGACTTGACTTGAGTTCCCCGCCTTGGCAGACTTGAATGTTTAAATATTCCTTATCGCCCAGATACGTATCCGGCCAATCTGGAAAACCTTAATATGCCATCCTACTAGAAATTTTGGTATTTTAAGTATCCATGGAAACGGTGTAAATAGATCACTGACGATTCACGCTCAACCGTTTGTTCCACGGTCATGACACATTCAGTAGTTGCGAATGACTTAACAAGCGTAAAAGTATTGCCCATTAGTTAATTTCCGGTGGCCGGTGGGACTCTCTGGGACTCTGTTAACTTCCGATATAATTCCACGGGATGTACAGCTGTGCGGCTAATCGTACTCCCACAACGACAGAACAACAACAGGTCATGGTGACGTGCTGGTATAGATTTGTTTTCCTATTTCGTTAGACTGCTGCTACCAAAAGAAATGCGGATGTTCTACGTGTGCCCTAAAGCTCGATGCACCTGAGTGTTGGCGAAATGTGGGTGAGTGAGATTTACTGTTTTATGTGAAGCTGCCGTTTGCACTAGTTGCAAAGTACCCAAGACAAAATGAACCGTAATCGCTTTCAGCTCATACGTGCTTTTGACACGTCAAAGAAATTGACCAGGGGTTCAAATTCCCTACAGGCCTTGTGAACTGGAAGCAGAGAGTGCGGAGATGATATCTGAGATTGGGGCAGCACTACACGTCTGCTGGTGGACTCGCACCAAACCGCAATCAGATCCCTCATGTATGAATTTGAAGTTGACGAGCTGCTAACAACTTGTCATGGAGTGTGAGGCATGAATCCAGTAATACCTCGTGAACATCCAGTGGCCCTAGCTTGGCGAAAGCTGCTGCTGTCACACTCGCTTCCGTAGCAGTCATCCTAGGAATACTGTAAACTGGCTTCCATGAACTTACCTGAGCTACAAATCAAGTGGACTGGTCACTACAGCAAGATTCATCTATCGAAGCAATATAGGCAATCCTAAAGGAGTATGGAAAATGATTGTGCGCAAGATCCGTACCCCTCAATTATCAGATGGTTGCACTAATGAAACTAAAATGGTTCGACAAGTATATTTTATTTGATTAAACATTGACGTGTACTAAGGAATAAATTCAGTCCGATGGGTTCTGCCGCCGGTTACGTGGTGTCATAATCATGGCTGATTCCACGCAACAGCACCAGTGTTCAAAAATCCCAGCCACAACGAAGACGACCCACAAGAGGATCATTCATTAAGTGACGCTGCACTTGAGGAGTACAGATGACGGAGCAATGTTAAAGGGTTCAGCCGGACAGTCCCTGACTTCCAGGAGGGACCATGCGTCGACACTTGTGGTGCACTTCAATTCCTTATTCGCAAATATTTAGGAGGCGGTACAGAGTTTGATTTGTGTAGGCCCTGCCCCTTTCGACAGAAGAATTACGGCATAGTAGATGCTCGCAAGATATTCATTGGTAATTGGCGGTGCATTCCACATATCAAATAATGGTGAAATATTCTTTTCCCCTCAATCTGCTGCGTACAGAATCCTGTGTTTAAGAAAACACCATCATTTAGGTTATATGGCGTTCTTTATTTACTATCGTCTTCAAAATTACGGTTTGGAACCATGCAGGTTAATCACGGTTGTTTCTTACTTTCAAGGGACTATTTTATTTCCTCGATATCAACATCCTGGTTGTAAAATTTTAATTGGTTATATACGTATTAGGAACTAACGGATTGCTATTGAGATTCGTATTAGCCAGAGAGTCTTTGATACTTTTACTGCGTATGACTTTGTAACAAAGAATATTTAGAAGAAACTGGAGATGCAGCGCGTAGGATGAACGTATGCATTAACAAATTTTTATTCCGTCTAATACATTAGCTGCTAAGCGCGGTTATTATCGGACTGTTGAATGCCTGGGTACTATCTCATGGACATACTGTGCAGCGTTATTTCGTGTTTGGCAACACAGTTGAAACAAAATTATGATTTTATTTCAGAAAGCACAACAAAAAATATCACGTGCAGTAGTTAACAAATAGTTAGGTTACATGGAGCGTACTGGCAATTTAATTAATGAGCATATCAAAGATATAATATGGTGAATCATCTTTCCTCCACATGTAAAATTTTTATAGCACCACTCTATCCAATTCTTACCTTAGTACCAGCAATAAGGTTTTATTTATCAGACTTTCTCATAAGGATCAGGAAAGTTTACAGCTGTACATATTCTTAATGCGGAAGCGGCAAGCACCGATGAGTTGCACTCCATCGACATCGAGTGCATGGTGCTGTAGCACATGCGGTCGCGAGTGCCTTAGTCAGGCAGGCTTAGTGAACCATGAGCTAGGCCACTCGGGACCACAACAGAAGCGACGACGGTTCTTGCAGAGAACGTAGGCAGAACCGGGGAAGCGTTTGTAGGTACGCCGCATTCGATTTACTAACCGCGTCCTTGCATGATAAGTCTTTCTATTTCAGGTGGTGGTTTTTCAGTTTTGTCCTAATGTCATTCTTTCTCATATAAATTTATAGTGAGCTAGTGTGCCATGAGCGAGGGCACTCGGGACCACTACAGAAGCGACGACGGGTCCTACAGAGAAGGTAGGCAGAACCGGGGAAGCGTTTGTAGGTACGCTGCATTCGATTTACTAACCGCGTGCTTGCATGCTCAGCCTCATTATTTAAGGTGGTGGGTTTTCAATTTTGCCTTAATGCTTTACTTTCTCATATATTTGTCTACCTGTAATCTATCTCATTAAATTGCACACATCGCTTAAGCCAATTGTATTCGATTTCCATAACATTTTTGTATTCGTGGCATTTCCGTAAAGTATACTTTCTGACCTCGTGAACTTATCTAGGATTCTTTTGTAAACAATTTATTTCATATGCTCATTAACTTAAGGTTTATGTCACCGTATCCATATGCAATTATCGAGTTATATTCTTTTTACCACTCTCCCTTTCTCTTAATTGTTTGGCTGTTGTTTGATATCCCCGGTGTGGCTGCGCTTAAGGTGCATGTTGACAAGGTGCCTACCTGTCTATTACCCTCTCCCTCGTCCATACTGGCTACAGGCGACAGTTGGTCGTTGCTGGAGGGGACAGGGTGCACGATAGTTGTGACCATGCTAGGCTCGAAGAGTGGTTCCATGCAGTCAGTGTGGAGCGGACTACGGTCCAGCCACCGCCTTGTGTGCGCTTGATTCCCCAAATACAGCGTGCTTGTGTTTGCATGTGAAGGAGTGTGGGCCGGCTCCGTTGATGAAATGTGGCTCCCATCCGCATGCCACCCGGTCTTAATCCTTCGGGTTTACACTAGATATGAGCTGCGTGGATGGAGCCTTGGATGGTGCAGCGCAAGTTACCTATGTTCCCTCTGAAATGGTAGGCGTCCTTTGGCTTGCAACAGTGACAGGTAAATCAGAAACCGGATGTCGCCCACAATTATAGATAACATAAAATATTTAAAGCAGTTAGTTCCCCTCAGAAATTTGAAAAGCACGGTAAGAAGACGAAAACTGGTAGATGCGTGCATTTTGTATTGTCTCCTCAGTACCATTAAATATAACCGGTGTGCAACTATATACTTAAATATGCGTGGGACCGAATAAGCATGAGGTGAAATGTGAATGACGGAACTTCCACCCTTATGTCCACGGCAGTCTTAAGCTGATAGATAATTGCTTTTGAACACACAGGGTCGGCTTCATCCGGCTTATCGCAACGGCCTCGGCGAAACGGAGGAAGCGGGGATTAGCATGACGTAATACAAGTGTGAACGCTGATCCGAGCTCTATGCGGTGACGCGTAGTCAGTAGGATTTTACCTATTGAGAAAGCTGGCGGCTTGCGCAAGCACGGAACTTCAGTGGTACAGGGATGCTGGTCAATTTCACGTTGAAGCCACCTTGGCACGTGTTCATTTATTCGGGAAGTCAAAGACCGATTGGTTCTGCCCATGTAACTGTCTCCGCAGTCGCATACGAATTTGTATATGCAGTGTGATTTGGCCCCTATCGGTTGAGCTTCCTTGGTTGGAGGCACCGGCAAGTTACAGGTCCTATTGATGACCACAATCTGAGCAGCACAGCAACTTCTCTGCGAAGCAGAGATTAAACTTTTCGAGGTTTTCAATACGGTAAAGTCACCTTTGAATGGCAAATCGTTATAGACCTTTTTATTGGCTGCCGTATGCACCAAATATTTCGGGCCTCGCTGTTGGTTGTGTCTCTCTATAAATCTACATGGATAACCATTTGCAACGAATGTCGTTATAATTAACTCTAGTTCGTCGGCTAGACAATCAGCGGAGCAAATTCGTCTAGCACGACTAACTAAAGTTTTCACAAGGGTCCGCTTGTACCGCACTGGTGTGAAGCTGGTGAAGTGCAGTTATTGGCCGGACCAGGTTGCTTTTCTGTAGATAGACCTTCTAATGAGCCCGGCATCTCTGCCACTGATGAGGATGTCTGAGAATGGCAGACAGTTATTCTGTTCCACTTCGCAGGTGACCTGCAATTTGGTATGTGGGCAGTTGAGTTACTGCACCAACTGGACAATCTGCTGCTCCGATGAACAAAAGGCCAATATGTCATCAACATAACGCTTATGGTATGGCAAACGGGCTATTTCTGTGGATATGCATCTTTCTATCATCAGCAGAAAGAAATCGGCAAGTACAGGGCCTAGTGGGCTACCCATTGCCACACCATCGATTTGACGATATATGGTGTTCTGAAAGTGGAAGCCAACATTTGCTATACACAGCAGTAAGGATTCCTGTAGAAATTCGACTGGAATTGTTAACGAATAACTACAGTGCTCAGCCAGCTCACATATGTATTCAACAGTTTGTTGTAGTGGGACGTTGGTGAATAGAGATTCCACATCTAAGGAACACGTGGTCTTATCAGAGAGCTTGATGTCATCTAAGTCATCGATAATTTGAAAAGAATCTTTAAGACAATATGGATTAGACAGTTGTCCCAGAGGCGAAAGTATATTCACTAGCCAGCGAGCCAAATTATGCTGCGGCGCATTTACAATTAATAGAATCGGCCTAAGTGGTACTCCACAATTGTGCGTCTTCGGTGACCCGTAAAGCTGCGGAGTAGTGCTTTCAGTGGGCTTCAAACAATTATAGGTGCCACTATCAATCACCATCCATCTCTGATACGCAGAGAAGTTGCTGTGCTGCTCAGATTGTGGTCATCAATAGGACCTGTAACTTGCCGGTGCCTCCAACCAAGGAAGCTCAACCGATAGGGGCCAAATCACACTGCATATACAAATTCGTATGCGACTGCGGAGACAGTTACATGGGCAGAACCAATCGGTCTTTGACTTCCCGAATAAATGAACACGTGCCAAGGTGGCTTCAACGTGAAATTGACCAGCATCCCTGTACCACTGAAGTTCCGTGCTTGCGCAAGCCGCCAGCTTGCTCAATAGGTAAAATCCTACTGACTAGGCGTCACCGCATAGAGCTCGGATCAGCGTTCACACTTGTATTACGTCATGCTAATCCCCGCTTCCTCCGTTTCGCCGAGGCCGTTGCGATAAGCCGGATGAAGCCGACCCTGTGTGTTCAAAAGCAATTATCTATCAGCTTAAGACTGCCGTGGACATAAGGGTGGAAGTTCCGTCATTCACATTTCACCTCATGCTTATTCGGTCCCACGCATATTTAAGTATATAGTTGCACACCGGTTATTTTTAATGGCACTGAGGAGACAATACACAATGCACGCATCTACCAGTTTTCGTCTTCTTACCGTGCTTTTCATCGTTCAACATTTGACTAACTAACGTAAGTGAATCATTGTTTATTTCACTTAAACTTGTTAGTCAAGTAAAGCAATATATTATTTAAATAGCCAGGTTACCAAACCGGAAGTTTTGTCCTTTTCAAAACGCTAACTCACAGATAATTGCGCCGATGGTATGCGAAAATTAGGCCCGGAATATCCATCTTCGAAATTGAGCTCATTTCAAATGATCCAAAAGCGATTGGTAACAAAAAAGTGCTCAGTGGTTAAGTATGAATTTTCACTAAAACTAGTGCACGGAAACGATCAATTAGCTTTTCCGTAACCAAGCGAATTTTACTAACATATAATATCATAAGTTGCTCGGTAGCTATTCTCCATGGGTATCATAGAACAAGCTAATATCTGATTTATCCAGAACTACTATAGCTATTTAGATTTCCAAACAGATTTCCGAAACCGGAGCTTTATTAAGCATATTTAAACCAAGTTATTGCTTATTGTGTTGTAGAAATCACAATTACGTCCTTGACGGATCTATTCACATTCAAATAAGGAGCAGGTATATATGTGTAGTTGCGGCCATCATGATTGGTGGGTTAAGACAGCTGCAGCAGAGTGGCGTTATCACGATATCTTACGTAAAGGTGTCTAACAACCGCTTAAAAACTTCCTCAGACTAATCACTGGAAATGATTTAAGAAGGCGCTTCCAGTCGCACTTCACCTGGGTGGATACGGCGGCAGTAACCTGCTGAAGCGCGCGCTTTATGCAAGGTTGTAGGTCATAACAACATGTCGTATCCACTGTGCTAAGCTTGAAATACGGTGGTGGTTAGTACCAAAGTGCACCAATTTGTATGCGCTTGAATGTGATAAATTCGCAACAGCTGCGGTTGTATTCGGGTAGGAAGGGAAGATGGGGTTCCGAATTCCAAATACATAAGTTGAGCTACATTTCCGGAAAAGCTCAATCAGAGCACATTTCAGTTTTGTGAGTGGAAAAACAGCTACTAAGCCATAATCGATTATCAACCGGACTTGAAACTTAAATAGCATTCTGAATATATTCGGTGTTATTCTTCTGGCAGAAAGTATCCTGTTAGAAACAGCTAAGGTTCCTTAGCGTTTCCAGTTTGCATTTCAGTCGATTGAGTATTGTTAAACATAAGGGCTCTAGTGCTGTATTAATGAGATTGGTGTTCACTATCTGGTAGGTGCCGAGTCGCACAGTCGGATTTATATTGAGGACACTGCATTTTACTTAATTGACTGGTACGCCTCATTTAATGGTGCATTAGCGCAGTAGATTTAGCGAAACCCGAAATCTGTCAGCAGTACCAATATTTTACACTTCAAAACGTCGCTTATGATTAGCAGAAAATATAAGATCTACAAGCTGCATTTTTCCAACAATTCATTATTTTTGGACCTGGAAGGTTCAGGCAAATATAGGTATCTGCGGAAACCTACTGGTTATGTACATCGGCTGATACCGTGCCTCATTCCCTTTTTACCTACATGGTTCTTCCGTCTAGTAAATATACGATCTGGGAATAAATGTTTCCACTTTCACCAATTTAGCGAAGCCAGTGGAGTAGCCGTTGATGTCAACACTTTTTGAACGCATTTCTAAATCGGACTAGGAAAATAGCTAAGGGCTGACCGAAATTGATTCCGTCCATTTTCTCTCACAACCAGCACGTCAGTGGTGGAAGAAGATGCTCAAGTCTTAATTACATGCCACTTAGCATAGAGTATCTTGGCAGTTTATCACCCACTCGTCTGAGTGTATCGAGCAAACTTTAATGAATAATTCCTAATGCAGGATGCGAGTTAACCAATGCACTCATAAGCAATCGATTTTTTATCTTAAACGGCCAGAATACTCATATTTGTTTAGTTGGTTATTGGAATTTTTGATTCCCCACAGGATTCCTGAAGATTAGTCTAGTAGTAGACAACCAATGTGATTCCAGCCACAACATCATAACTGTCAAGTTCATTGAAAATAGGAATTGTAATACCAGCGCATGGCTAATTTTATATACAGTTAAATATACTTGGTTTGTTCCAGTCCAAATTACGGTGAGAGCCATATGTGCTAAAATGCAGCCGCGCACCAACAGCATGGAAGCATTTTCGGATTCGGAATATATTACAATGCAGAAACAATTCAGTTAGACAAATGAGGCGGTCAGTCGGCTTGGATCTTGACAATCCTGTTGCAATATTTTGGACTTTGTCTTGCATAAAGGTGTGGTGATTGTGCTATATCCAGGGTCATGTTTCTCTTTCAAGCATGTGTCCTCATTCATTGGAGTACATCCGTTGCTCAAACGCTTATCTTCCGGTTGGCTGCAAGTCTGCGGTTGCAAACGTATGTTCTCTTCGAGTTGTTCCATTGTATACGAATCCGCACTATGTGTTGTACGATTGGAATGAACTAAATCACCAACTGTTGGATGTGCATAAGATAACATTCTCTTTCGTTCACTTGGGCTACTGTCGCTGTTCTTAGAGAATTGCTCTTTGTTGTGTGATAATATAATTCCAGTGTTGACTAGAAGGCGGTCTGCAGGCGAATATGACCCTCTCAGCATTGAATTACCGTCCGGCCGAAGAAGTTCCGTGTAATCGGCAGTGTGGTTGGTCCATTGATGAGCTGATTACAGAAACAAAAATCGTTTTACTAAACATTTCTCGTTTGATACCAAGGGTTTGATTGCACCAATGGTGTACTAACCTCAACCTGAGCGCCTGACAAATTTAAACAAATCAACCAACTAAAATGGGATTAACTTAATACATTTTGTGAAAAGCACTGTGTTCCACCTTGTTGATTGTTAAACAACTGGGTAAAAGTTATTGTAGCATTTTGAATGACAAGTTGAATCTATCGTTACGATACACTTTGCTGTCCACTTTTATGAAGTAACTTAATTAACAACTTTTACTTGATATTAAATACAAAATGTTCAGTCTTCAACAAATCCAAATGTTGCTTACGGAGATATGGAAAGCCTGAGTTTGTCTAATGTCTTCTATGGATTTGTTGTCATATAAGGCTAAGAGGAATGAGTAAATTTCTGGAATTTTAGAAAGACCGCATGGTAACAGGAACCATCTTTTAGATATCAGTTACATATACCAATTATATTATGAAGTTCTCAATGTCCTAGCAAGTCGATCCAAGCTCCGGCTGGTTTTACCGTTTTCCAAACATCATGTTTGCTAACTAGTACTTAAACGCTACGCCACTGTTTACAAGGACAGTTAAGTTGCAAAAAGTGGATGTTTGTTAGTCTGTAGAACAAGTTGATATCATCTCATTAACTAGTAATTGGTTCACCTGCGGTGCAGATGTAAGGAATTACATGTAACCAGTTTATATTTTTCTTCTGGTTAGCAGGCGGCACTGGTTTACTGCCATCTGAGTCTTTGTTATTCATCCGTTCATAGATAGCTTTATTCCAAATAACAGATTTCACAAAACATTTCAGCTTATACAGGGCGCTAATTTAACGAATAGAACCCAACCCGTAAGCGCAGCATTCTTGCAACCATAGCCATTTATGTAGGCAGATATTTACAAAATACAGAAGAGGCAAAAACGGAACAGAAATCCGTTATGAAAATACTATGCAAAGTCCGGAAAGTATCCGATAAGTCCCATAGAAAAATTCTGCTTGTAAAACCACATACTCCAAACAACCTTAATTATAAACTAGTGATCTTCTGTTGGTATCAAAGATCCCCACTAACGAATCATTTACTATGCATTATATTACAAGTTTAAGGGTTAATAACTAATCAAGTGCCAAGCTTTAAGAATGCATAGCTCTAGTTTTTTGCAATGTTTTAGCTTTCACCAAGATCTAACTCACAAAGTGGAGGGCTCTAATTATATAATACTTGGCAGTACATAAATAATTTGCTATCATGTGACCAGTAAGTTTTCGGCTTCTTTATTCCTACGTAAAGCGTTCAGACATCGGAGTTCTCTCCTAGATTTTATCATTATGCTCTAAAAAACGTAGTATTATTATCCCATCACCGCTCCATACTTTTCAACAGCAATGTTATATTAGCTTGCAGTACGCCGAGCGGCATGTTAGAAATACCAACTTGTGCAGACTGCATCGGTCGATAAGCGTTTTCTACTTTTTGAGCTTAACGCAAAAGTGTGTCCATTATAGATAACTGAAGAATACCTGATTTGTTATATAATTCATACATAGGTAACGTAAACAAATCAGGGTAATTTATGAAATGATTTGTATTTCGTCTAAATCCAGATTAACTTCGCGTACTTGGTCTTGGATATGATATATAAATCTATCGGGTATTGAGTTTATTATTTGTACCACAATGGTACACACATTATTTTTGGTAGTTTTAGCGCTTAAAATTCGGCGGCGTAAAAATGAATTTAATAATTGTTAGTCAAATTTCTCAAAAACCCGCGTTTTCAGACTATCGGGGTATTTTTATAATTTTGCAATTCTATTTGACTACTAGAGCTTGCACTGAATGCACGTTTCAAGTGAAAATAAGTAAACGCGATGCGCTAAGCTACACTGTCATCTGCTGGTTAACATAGTATACATTAATATGAAACACTAAAAATCCGCTAATATACGACTAAAGCTGACATCAATTCTGGGCGTTGCGATGTTGTCTTATGTAAGTTAATCTGCGCCGGTCATATCTTTTATCAAATTTAACCAAATCCACTGCAATCTAGCTTGTACGACCATGTCATTTTAAATAGACCATATTCAGTATGATCTGCTAGCATTACTTTGCTGGTCACTGTAATGTGGCGGTGAGGATACATGCCGAAGGGTCCAATGAGTAGCGCGCATTGTTTATTCGTGATAAATCGTTGTTTCTTGTTCAATTTCTCTAAGTGTATTTTGATTTAATATATATGTCAGATTATTTACGCCTATACTATTAATTAGAAATAGGGCTAAACAATAGAAATAGTTTTGTTTTACGAATACAAAAGTTCGGTAAATTTCTGTATATTCAGGCAAGCGCTGTAGATTTGTTATTTGGCATCCACATTTAATATGAAGGAAAATACTATTGGATGAATAATTCATTTTTACTACTGCCTAAACTGCACTAAATTTGACCCAGACTTATGCGCCTAATTCTACAGTATATTGTGGAATATTCTGTTTGGTTTTGTGTTAACTGCTTAGACCACCAATACAATTACATGTAACGAGCTATGAAAACTGTAAAACTAGGTGCCACGCGGAGTTTTAACTCTCCACCGGGTCTTTACAGTAACGATTTATATTGCTAACCAATATCCGTCATTGTGCCTACAAAAGTCGAGTTATCTAATGGCACTTGGTCAACCGTTCTATGCAGAACTTAACAGTTTGTATTACAGGCGGAGATTTCAAATTATCAGGAAATTAACAACTGTTTGTTTTCAAAGCTTTTTTTGAAATCCTACTTGTTCCATATATTTTAAGTTTATTCCAAAATGTTGTATTAGAGTGTATTACAGTGTCAAGCAGAGATGAACGGATGTAAGCGCGCACATGCTGATTTAAATATCCCATATTTCAAGCGGCTTATTTTAATAATTCTGCTTACGGATAAAAAGGCTGCAAATGGTTGATATACTTTGTTTAAAGTGGCATACGTCCACCTTTGTTATTTGGTTGTATTCCCAACAGGCAAATTGCTGTGCAGTGGGTAGTTGGAATAGATAAAGCCAACCACAATTACCTTTTGTTAATACATTTATTTCTTATCCGAAATCATGTGCTATGAATTATCTAAAATGCAGGGAGTTTTAACCTTTCCTCAGCATTTATTGCAATTAGCCTCGTAATAACCGCTAACGATTGAGGCACATACACAACAATGCGCATCGAGCGTTATCTAAAGTGATGCATACGAAATTAGTTATAATGGTGTACTAAAGATCAAATAATACTTTTGAACCGGTTAAATAGGTAACAATTGAGAACCAACTCATGAAAATAACAATATTTTGGGGACACTAAAGCAGCCGTATACAAAGCAGAACACCTTTCCGAGATCCTTCACTTATAATAACTAACAGCTAAGATGCTTGAAATAAAGTAGTGCGTGACCACAATATCTTACTTAGTTAGCAGCTGGCAAAATCCACCTAATGAATTTAACGCAATCTGCATCATAATATAGGAGGCCAGTTAAGCATTAAATAAAAAATTTTAAAATTGAGCAGTTTTATTTTCGGTTGCTACATAGTTTGTCTCTTTGCTCATCCAGTTAACTAATGCTTAGTGTCAGTTTATCCTTATAATGGACCGGTTTGTAACATTAACAGGAAATATGGACATGCTATTATATATATTAAAAATCTAATTACATACTTTCCTTGCAAAGGAGACAAAAACTATGTAGCAACACGAAAATAAAAACTGCTCAATTTTTAAAATTTTTTATTTAACGCTCATCTGGCCTCCTATTTAGGAGGCCAGTTGAGCGTTAAATAAAAAATTTTAAAAATTGAGCAGTTTTTATTTTCGTGTTGCTACATAGTTTTTGTCTCCTTTGCTAGAAAATATGTAATTAGTTTTTTAATATATATAATAGCATGTCCATATTTCCTGTTAATGTTACAAACCGGTCCATTATAAGGATAAACTGACACTAAGCATTAGTTAACTGGATGAGCAAAGAGACAAACTATGTAGCAACCGAAAATAAAACTGCTCAATTTTAAAATTTTTTATTTAATGCTTAACTGGCCTCCTATATTATGATGCAGATTGCGTTAAATTCATTAGGTGGATTTTGCCAGCTGCTAACTAAGTAAGATATCGTGGTCACACACTACTTTATTTCAAGCATCTTAGCTGTTAGTTATTATGAGTGAAGGATCTCGGAAAGGTGTTCTGCTTTGTATACGGCTGCTTTCGTGTCCCCAAAATATTGTTATTTTCATGAGTTGGTTCTCAATTGTTACCTATTTAACCGGTTCAAAAGTATTATTTGATCTTTAGTACACCATTATAACTAATTTCGTATGCATCACTTTAGATAACGCTCGATGCGCATTGTTGTGTATGTGCCTCAATCGTTAGCGGTTATTACGAGGCTAATTGCAATAAATGCTGAGGAAAGGTTAAAACTCCCTGCATTTTAGATAATTCATAGCACATGATTTCGGATAAGAAATAAATGTATTAACATAAGGTAATTGTGGTTGGCTTTATCTATTCCAACTACCCACTGCACAGCAATATGCCTGTTGGGAATGCAACCAAATAACAAAGGTGGACGTATGCCACTTTAAACAAAGTATATCAACCATTTGCAGCCTTTTTATCCGTAAGCAGAATTGTTAAAATAAGCCGCTTGAAATATGGGATATTTAAATCAGCATGTGCGCGCTTGCATCCGTTCATCTCTGCTTGACACTGTAATACACTCTAATACAACATTTTGGAATAAACTTAAATTAAAGGAACAAGTAGGATTTCAAAAAAAGCTTTGAAAACAAAAGTTGTTAATTTCCTGATAATTTGAAATCTCCGCCTGTAATACAAACTATTAAGTTCTGCATAGAACGGTTGACCAAGTGCCATTATATAACTCGACTTTTGTAGGCACAATGACGGATATTGGTTAGCAATATAGATGGTTACTGTAAAGACCCGGTGGAGAGTTAAAACTCCGTATGGCACCTAGTTTTACAGTTTTCATGGCTCGTTACATGTAAGTGTATTGGTGGTCTAAGCAGTTAACACAAAACCAAACAGAATATTACAAAATATGCTGTAGAATTAGGCGTATAAGTCTGGGTCAAACTTAGTGCAGTTTAGGCAGTAGTAAAAATGAATTATTCATCCAATATTATTTTCCTTCATATTAAATGTGGATGCCAAATAACAAATCTACAGCGCTTGCCTGAATATACAGAAATTTACCGAACTTTTGTATTCGTAAAACCAAACTATTTCTATTGTTTAGCCTTATTTCTAATGGATAATATAGGCGTAAATAATCTGACATACATATTAAATCAAAATACACTTACAGAAATTGAACAAGAAACAACGATTTATCACGAATAAACAATGCACGCTACTCATTGGAAACTTCGGCATGTATCCTCACCGCCACATTACAGTGACCAGCAAAGTAATGCTAGCAGATCATACTGAATATGGTCTATTTAAAATGACATGGTCGTACAAGCTAGATTGCAGTGGATTTGGTTAAATTTGATAAAAGATATGACCGGCGCAGATTAACTTACATAAGACAACATCGCAACGCCCAGAATTGATGTCAGCTTTAGTCGTATATTAGCGGATTTTTAGTGTTTCATATTAACGTATACTATGTTAACCAGCAGATGACAGTGTAGCTTAGCGCATCGCGTTTACTTATTTTCACTTGAAACGTGCATTCAGTGCAAGCTCTAGTAGTCAAATAGAATTGCAAAATTATAAAAATACCCCGATAGTCTGAAAACGCGGGTTTTTGAGAAATTTGACTAACAATTATTAAATTCATTTTTACGCCGCCGAATTTTAAGCGCTAAAACTACCAAAAATAATGTGTGTACCATTGTGGTACAAATAATGAACTCAATACCCGATAGATTTATATATCATATCCAAGACCAAGTACGCGAAGTTAATCTGGATTTAGACGAAATACAAATCATTTCATAAATTACCCTGATTTGTTTACGTTACCTATGTATCCATTATATAACAAATCAGGTATTCTTCAGTTACCTATAATGGACACACTTTTGCGTTAAGCTCAAAAAGTAGAAAACGCTTATCGATCGATGCAGTCTGCACAAGTTGGTATTTCTAACATGCCGCTCGGCGTACTGCAAGCTAATATAACATTGCTGTTGAGAAGTATGGAGCGGTGATGGGATAATAATACTACGTTTTTTAGAGCATAATGATAAAATCTAGGAGAGAACTCCGATGTCTGAACGCTTTACCTAGGAATAAAGAAGCCGAAAACTTACTGGTCACATGATAGCAAATTATTTATGTACTGCCAAGTATTATATAATTAGAGCCCTCCACTTTGTGAGTTAGATCTTGGTGAAAGCTAAAACATTGAAAAAACTAGAGCTATGCATTCTTAAAGCTTGGCACTTGATTAGTTATTAACCCTTAAACTTGTAATATAATACATAGTAAATGATTCGTTAGTGGGGATCTTTGATACCAACAGAAGATCACTAGTTTATAATTAAGGTTGTTTGGAGTATGTGGTTTTACAAGCAGAATTTTCTATGGGACTTATCGGATACTTTCCGGACTTTGCATATTATTATCTTAACGGATTTCTGTTCCGTTTTTGCCTCTTCTGTATTTTGTAAATATTTGCCTACGTAAATGGCTATAGTTGCAAGAATGCTGCGCTTACGGGTTGGTTTCTATTCGTTAAATTAGCGCCCTGTATAAGCTGATAGGTTTTGTGAAATCTGTTATTTGGAATAAAGCTGTCTATGAACGGATGAATAACAAAGACTCAGATGGCAGTAAACCAGTGCCGCCTGCTAACCAGAAGAAAAATATAAACTGGTTACATGTAATTCCTTACATCTGAACCGCAGGTGAACCAATTCCTAGTTAATGAGATGATATCAACTTGTTCTACAGACTAACAAACATCCGCTTTTTGCAACTTAACTGTCCTTGTAAACAGTGGTGTTGCGTTTAAGTACTAGTTAGCAAACATGATGTTTGGAAAACGGTAAAATCAGCCGGAGCTTGGATCGACTTGCTAGGACATTGAGAACTTCATAATATAATTGGTATATTTAACTGATATCTAAAAGATGGTTCCTGTTACCATGCGGTCTATCTAAAATTCCAGAAATTTACTCATTCCTCTTAGCCTTATATGGCAACAAATCCATAAAAGACATTAGACAAACTCAGGCTTTCCATATCTCCGTAAGCAACATTTTTATTTGTTGAAGACTGAACATTTTGTATTTAATATCAAGTAAAAGTTGTTAATTAAGTTATTTCATAAAAGTGGACAGCAAAGTGTATCGTAACGATAGATTCAAGGTGTCATTCAAAATGCTACAATAACTTTTACCCAGTTGTTTAACAATCAACAAGGTGGACCACAGTGCTTTTCACAAAATGTATTAAGTTAATCCCATTTTAGTTGGTTGATTTGTTTAAATTTGTCAGGCGCTCAGGTTGAGGTTAGTACACCATTGGTGCAATCAAACCCTTAGTATCAAACGAGAAATGTTTAGTAAAACGATTTTTGTTTCTGTAATCAGCTCATCAATGGACCAACCACACTGCCGATTACACGGAACTTCTTCGGCCGGACGGTAATTCAATGATGAGGGGGTCATATTCGCCTGCAGACCGCCTTCTAGTCAACACTGGAATTATATTATCACACAACAAAGAGCAATTCTCTAAGAACAGCGACAGTAGCCCAAGTGAACGAAAGAGAATGTTATCTTATGCACATCCAACAGTTGGTGATTTAGTTCATTCCAATCGTACAACACATAGTGCGGATTCGTATACAATGGAACAACTCGAAGAGAACATAAGTTTGCAACCGCAGACTTGCAGCCAACCGGAAGATAAGCGTTTGAGCAACAGATGTACTTCACTGAATGAGGACACATGCTTGAAAGAGAAACATGACCCTGGATATAGCACAATCACCACACCTTTATGCAAGACAAAGTCCAAAATATTGCAACAGGATTGTCAAGATCCAAGCCGACTGACCGCCTCATTTGTCTAACTGAATTGTTCCTGCATTGTAATATATTCCGAATCCGAAAATGCTTCCATGCTGTTGGTGCGCGGCTGCATTTTAGCACATATGGCTCTCACCGTAATTTGGACTGGAACAAACCAAGTAATTTTAACTGTATATAAAATTAGCCATGCGCTGGTATTACAATTCCTATTTTCAATGAACTTGACAGTTATGATGTTGTGGCTGGAATCACATTGGTTGTCTACTACTAGACTGATCTTCAGGAATCCTGTGGGGAATCAAAAATTCCAATAACCAACTAAACAAATGTGAGTATTCTGGCCGTTTACGATAAAAGATCGATTGCTTATGAGTGCATTGATTAACTCGCAATCCGCATTAGGAATTATTCATTAAAGTTTGCTCGATACACTCAGACGAGTGGGTGATAAATTGCCAAGATACTCTATGCTAAATGGCATGTAATTAAGACTTGAGCACCTTCTTCCACCACTGACGTGCTGGTTGTGAGAGAAAATGGACGGAATCAATTTCGGGCAACCCTTAGCTATTTTCCTAGTCCGATTTAGAAATGCGTTCAAAAAGTGTTGACATCAACGGCTAATCCACTGGCTTCGCTAAATTGGTGGAAGTGGAAACATTTATTCCCAGATCGTATATTTACTAGACGGAAGAACCATGCAGGTAAAAAGGGAATGAGGCACGGTATCAGCCGATGTACATAACCAGTAGGTTTCCGCAGATACCTATATTTGCCTGAAGCTTCCAGGTTCAACAATAATGAATTGTTGGAAAAATTCAGCTTGTAAATCTTATATTTTCTGCTAATCATAAGCGACGTTTTGAAGTGTAAAATATTGGTACTGCTGATAGATTTCGGGTTTCGCTAAATCTACTGCGCTAATGCACCATTAAATGAGGCGTACCAGTCAATTAAGTAAAATGCAGCGTCCTCAATATAAATCCGACTGTGCGACTCGGCACCTACCAGATAGTGAGCACCAATCTCATTAATACAGCACTAGAGCCCTTATGTTTAACAATACTCAATCGACTGAAATGCAAACTGGAAACGCTAAGGAACCTTAGCTGTTTCTAACAGGATACTTTCTGCCAGTAGAATTACACCGAATATATTCAGAATGCTATTTAAGTTTCAAGTACGGTTGATAATCGATTACGGCTTAGTAGCTGTCTTTCCACTCGCAAAACTGAAATGTGCTCTGATTGAGCTTTTCCGGAAATGTAGCTCAACTTATGTATTTGGAATTCGGAACCCCATCTTCCCTTCCTACCCGAATACAACCGCAGCTGTTGCGAATTTATCACATTCAGGCGCATACAAATTGGTGCACTTTGGTACAAATCACCACCGTTTTTCAAGCTTAGCACAGTGGATACGACACGTTGTTATGACCTACAACCTTGCATAACGCGCGCGCTTCACCAGGTTACTGCCGCCGTATCCACCCAGGTGAAGTGCGACTGGAAGCGCCTTCTTAAATCATTTCCAGTGATTAATCTGAGGAAGTTTTTAAGCGGTTGTTAGACACCGTTACGTAAGATATCGTGATAATGCCATTCTGCTGCAGCTGTCTTAACCCACCAATCATGCTGGCAGCAACTACACATATATACCTGTTCATTATTTGAATGTGAAGAGATCCGTCAAGGACGTAATTGTGATTTCTACAACACAATAAGCAATAACTTGGTTTAAATCTGCTTAATAAAGCTCCGGTTGCGGAAATCTGTTTGGAAATTAAATAGCTATAGCAGTTCTGGATAAATCAGATATTAGCTTGTTCTATGATACCCATAGAGAATAGCTACCGAGCAACTTATGATATTATATGTTAATAAAATTCGCTCGGTTACGAAAAAGCTAAGTGATCGTTTCCGTGCACTAGTTTTAGTGAAAATTCATACTTAACCACTGAGCGTTTTTTGTTACCAATCCCTTTTGGATCATTTGAAATGAGCTCAATTTCGAAGATGGATATTCCGGGCCTAATTTTCGCATACCATCGGCGCAATTATCTGTGAGTTAGCGTTTTGAAAAGGACAAAACTTCCGGTTTGGTAACTTGGCCATTTAAATAATATATTGCTTTACTGGACTAACAAGTTTAAGTGAAATAAACTATGATTCACTTACGTTAGTTAGTCAACTGTTGAACGATGAAAAGCACGGTAAGAAGACGAAAACCGGTAGATGTATGCATTTTGTATTGTCTCCTCAGTACCATTAAAAATAACCGGTGTGCAACTATATACTTAAATATGCGTGTGACCGAATAAGCATGAGGTGAAAAATGAATGACGGAACTTCCACCCCTATGTCCACGGCAGTCTTAAGCTGATAGATAATTGCTTTTGAACACACAGGGTCTGCTTCATCCGGCTTATCGCAACGGCCTCGGCGAAACGGAGGAAGCGGGGATTAGCATGACGTAATACAAGTGTGAACGCTGATCCGAGCTCTATGCGGTGACGCGTAGTCAGTAGGATTTTACCTATTGAGGAAGCTGGCGGCTTGCGCAAGCACGGAACTTCAGTGGTACAGGGATGCTGGTCAATTTCACGTTGAACCCACCTTGGCACGTGCTCATTTATTCGGGAAGTCAAAGACCGATTGGTTCTGCCCATGTAACTGTCTCCGCAGTCGCATACGAATTTGTATATGCAGTGTGATTTGGCCCCTATCGGTTGAGCTTCCTTCGTTGGAGGCACCGGCAAGTTACAGGTCCTATTGATGACCACAATCTGAGCAACACAGTAACTTCTCTGCGTATCAGAGATGGATCGTGATTGATAGTGGCACCTATAATTGTTTGAAGCCCAGTGAAAGCACTACTCCGCAGCTTTACGGGTCACCGAAGACGCACAAGTGTGGAGTACCACTTAGGCCGATTCTATTAATGGTAAATGCGCCGCAGCATAATTTGGCTCGCTGGCTAGTGAATATACTTTCGCCTCTGGGACAACTGTCCAATCCATATTGTCTTAAAGATTCTTTTCAAATTATCGGTGACTTAGATGACATCAAGCTCTCTGATAAGACCATGTGTTCCTTAGATGTGGAATCTCTATTCACCAACGTCCCACTACAACAAACTGTTGAATACATATGTGAGCTAGCTGAGCACTGTAGTTATTCGTTAACAATTCCAGTCGAATTTCTACAGGAATCCTTACTGCTGTGTATAGCAAATGTTGGCTTCCACTTTCAGAACACCATATATCGTCAAATCGATGGTGTGGCAATGGGTAGCCCACTAGGCCCTGTACTTGCCGATTTCTTTCTGCTGATGATAGAAAGATGCATATCCACAGAAATAGCCCATTTGCCCTACTATAAGCGTTATGTTGATGACATATTGGCCTTTTGTTCATCGGAGCAGCAGATTGTCCAGTTGGTGCAGTAACTCAACTGCCCACATACCAAATTGCAGGTCACCTGCGAAGTGGAACAGAAGAACTGTCTGCCATTCTTAGACATCCTCATCAGTCGCAGAGATGACGGGTTCATTAGGAGGTCTATCTACAGAAAAGCAACCTGGTCCGGCCAATACCTGCACTTCACCAGCTTCACACCAGTGCGGTACAAGCGGACCCTTGTGAAAACTTTAGTTAGTCGTGCTAGACGAATTTGCTCCGTTGATTGTCTAGCCGACGAGCTAGAGTTAATTATAACGACATTGGTTGCAAATGGTTATCCATGTAGATTTATAGAGAGACACAACCAACAGCGAGGCCCGAAAGATTTGCTGCATACGGCAGCCAAGAAAAAGGTCTATAACGAGTTGCCATTCAAAGGTGACTTTACCGTATTGAAAACCTCGAAAGGTTTAATCTCTGCTTCGCAGAGAAGTCACTGTGCTGCTCAGGTTGTGGTCATCAATAGGACCTGTAACTTGCCGGTGCCTCCAACGAAGGAAGCTCAACCGATAGGGGCCAAATCACACTGCATATACAAATTCGTATGCGACTGCGGAGACAGTTACATGGGCAGAACCAATCGGTCTTTGACTTCCCGAATAAATGAGCACGTGCCAAGGTGGGTTCAACGTGAAATTGACCAGCATCCCTGTACCACTGAAGTTCCGTGCTTGCGCAAGCCGCCAGCTTCCTCAATAGGTAAAATCCTACTGACTACGCGTCACCGCATAGAGCTCGGATCAGCGTTCACACTTGTATTACGTCATGCTAATCCCCGCTTCCTCCGTTTCGCCGAGGCCGTTGCGATAAGCCGGATGAAGCAGACCCTGTGTGTTCAAAAGCAATTATCTATAAGTTTAAGACTGCTGTGGACATAAGGGTGGAACTTCCGTCATTCATTTTGCATCTCATACTTATTCGGTCACACGCATTTTTAAGTATATAGTTGCACACCGGTTATTTTTAATGGTACTGAGGAGACAATACAAAATGCATACATCTACCGGTTTTCGCCTTCTTACCGTGCTTTTCAAATTTCTGAGGGGAACAAACTGCTTTAAATATATTATGTTATCTATAATTGTGGGCGACATCCGGTTTCGGATTTGCCTGTCACTGTGGCGAGCCACAGGACGCCTGCCATTTCAGAGGGAACATAGGTAACTTGCGCTGCACCATCCACAGCTCCATCCACACACCCATATCCAGTGTAAACCCGAAGGATTAAGACCGGGTGGCATGCAGATGGGAGCCACGTTTCATCAACGGAGCCAGCCCACACTCCTTCACAGGCAAACACAAGCACGCTGTATTTGGGGAATCAAGCGCACACAAGGCGGTGGCTGGACCGTAGTCTGCTTCACACTGACTGCATGGAACCACTCTTCGAGACTAGCATGGTCACAAGGTTCGTGCACCCTGTCCCCTCCAGCAACGACCAACTGTCGCCTGTAGCCAGTATGGACGAGGGAGAGGGTAATAGACAGGTAGGCACCTTGTCAACATGCACCTTAAGCGCAGCCACACCGGGGATATCAAACAAAAGCCAAACAGGTGAGAGATGGCGTGAGTGGTACAAAGAAAATAACTCGATATTTGCATATGGAAAGGATCACATAAACCCTAAGTTAATGAGCATATGAAATAAGTTGTTTACAAACGAATCCTAGATAAGTTCACGAGGTCAGAAAGTATACTTTACGGAAATGCCACGAATACAAAAATGTTATGGAAATCGAATACAATTGGCTTAAGCAAGGTGTGCAACTTAATGGAATAGAGTACAGGTAGACAAATATATGAGAAAGTAAAGCATTAAGGCAAAATTGAAAACCCACCACCTTAAATAATGAGGCTGAGCATGCAAGCACGCGGTTAGTAAATCGAATGCAGCGTACCTACAAACGCTGCGCCCGTTCTGCTTACCTTCTCCGTAGGACTCGTCGTAGCTTCTGTGGTGGTCCCGAGTGCCCTGGTTCATGGCACACTAGCTCACTATACATTTATATGAGAGAGAATGACATTAGGACAAAACTGAAAACCCACCACCTGAAATAGAAAGACTTATCATGCAAGGACGCGGTTAGTGAATCGAATGCGGCGTACCTACAAACGCTTCCCCGGTTCTGCCTACGTTCTCTGCAAGAACCGTCGTCGCTTCTGTAGTGGTCCCGAGTGGCCTAGCTCATGGTTCACTAAGCCTGCCTGACTAAGGCACTCGCGACCGCATGTGCTACAGCACCATGCACTCGATGTCGATGGAGTACAACCCATCGGTGCGTGCCGCTTCCGCATTAAGAATATGTACAGCTGTAAACTTTCCTGATCCTTATGAGAAAGTCTGATAAATAAAACCTTATTGCTGATACTAAGGTAAGAATTGGATAGAGTGGTGCTATAAAAATTGTACATGTGGAGGAAAAATGATTCACCATATTACATCTTTTATATGCTTATTAATTAAATTGCCAGTACGCTCCATGTAACCTAACTATTTGTCAACTACTGCACGTGATAATTTTTGTTGTGCTTTCTGAAATAAAATCATAATTTTGTTTCAACTGTGTTGCCAAACACGAAATAACGCTGCATAGTATGTCCATGAGATAGTACCCAGGCATCCAACAGTCCGATAATAACCGCGCTAAGCAGCTAATGTATTAGACGGAATAAAAATTTGTTAATGCATACGTTCATCCTACGCGCTGCATCTCCAGTTTCTTCTAAATATTCTTTGTTACAAAGTCATACGCAGTAAAAGTATCAAAGACTCTCTTGCTAATACGAATCTCAATAGCAATCCGTTAGTTCCTAATACGTATATAATCAATTAAAATTTTATAACCAGGATGTTGATATCGAGGAAATAAAATAGTCCCTTGAAAGTAAGAAACAACCGTGATTAACCTGCATGGTTCCAAACCGTAATTTTGAAGACGATAGTAAATAAAGAACGCCATATAACCTAAATGATGGTGTTTTCTTAAACACAGGATTCTGTACGCAGCAGGTTGAGGGGAAAAGAATATTTCACCATTATTTGATATGTGGAATGCACCGCCAATTACCAATGAATATCTTGCGAGCATCTACTATGCCGTAATTCTTCTGTCGAAAGGGGCAGGGCCTACACAAATCAAACTCTGTACCGCCTCCGAAATATTTGCGAATAAGGAATTGAAGTGCACCACAAGTGTCGACGCATGGTCCCTCCTGGAAGTCAGGGACTGTCCGGCTGAACCCTTTAACATTGCTCCGTCATCTGTACTCCTCAAGTGCAGCGTCACTTAATGAATGATCCTCTTGTGGGTCGTCTTCGTTGTGGCTGGGATTTTTGAACACTGGTGCTGTTGCGTGGAATCAGCCATGATTATGACACCACGTAACCGGCGGCAGAACCCATCGGACTGAATTTATTCCTTAGTACACGTCAATGTTTAATCACATAAAATATACTTGTCGAATCATTTTAGTTTCATTAGTGCAACCATCTGATAATTGAGGGGTACGGATCTTGCGCACAATCATTTTCCATACTCCTTTAGGATTGCCTATATTGCTTCGATAGATGAATCTTGCTGTAGTGACCAGTCCACTTGATTTGTAGCTCAGGTAAGTTCATGGAAGCCAGTTTACAGTATTCCTAGGATGACTGCTACGGAAGCGAGTGTGACAGCAGCAGCTTTCGCCAAGCTAGGGCCACTGGATGTTCACGAGGTATTACTGGATTCATGCCTCACACTCCATGACAAGTTGTTAGCAGCTCGTCAACTTCAAATTCATACATGAGGGATCTGATTGCGGTTTGGTGCGAGTCCACCAGCAGACGTGTAGTGCTGCCCCAATCTCAGATATCATCTCCGCACTCTCTGCTTTTAGTTCACAAGGCCTGTAGGGAATTTGAACCCCTGGTCAATTTCTTTGACGTGTCAAAAGCACGTATGAGCTGAAAGCGATTACGGTTCATTTTGTCTTGGGTACTTTGCAACTAGTGCAAACGGCAGCTTCACATAAAACAGTAAATCTCACTCACCCACATTTCGCCAACACTCAGGTGCATCGAGCTTTAGGGCACACGTAGAACATCCGCATTTCTTTTGGTAGCAGCAGTCTAACGAAATAGGAAAACAAATCTATACCAGCACGTCACCATGACCTGTTGTTGTTCTGTCGTTGTGGGAGTACGATTAGCCGCACAGCTGTACATCCCGTGGAATTATATCGGAAGTTAACAGAGTCCCAGAGAGTCCCACCGGCCACCGGAAATTAACTAATGGGCAATACTTTTACGCTTGTTAAGTCATTCGCAACTACTGAATGTGTCATGACCGTGGAACAAACGGCTGAGCGTGAATCGTCAGTGATCTATTTACACCGTTTCCATGGATACTTAAAATACCAAAATTTCTAGTAGGATGGCATATTAAGGTTTTCCAGATTGGCCGGATACGTATCTGGGCGATAAGGAATATTTAAACATTCAAGTCTGCCAAGGCGGGGAACTCAAGTCAAGTCAATAAAATGCTTAATACATCAACAACGCTTGAATATTCAGTCGTAAACAGACTGGTTTCATCAAATAAATGCATCGTACGCGCTGGATTCTTCCATCACCTTTCTTTCTAAAATGGGTGATTAGATTTGACCTAAACGCTTCTTTATCTACTTCTAGGATTCTTTTACCATACCAATACTGTAAAATTCCTTCTCGTGTTCATTGCGAAACTGAATTTGATTTAATTGTCCAAGCTGATGGAATAAAATGAGATTTGATAAAATCTGTTCAAAAGCCACTGCACTCAGCTTTCTTTTTATTTCTGTATTCTGCAGGAATTAACTCCTTAGGCGGCCGCGCACTTGCAAATAGATCCGATGAGCCTCCAGTAGCTGCTAGACATTGTTCCGGACTCATTTATGCAGAAGTAACATCTCATATTTTCACCGTTTAATTGTTACGAATTCTTATTTTGCTAAGATGGTTTATGTGAAGGTAACATTCAGTCTACAACAGCGTTGTCACTAACCCTTTTATCATTTGCTGGGATAACATTAAGCAACTGTCGAAGCGCCACCAACATTTGAACACGGTAGCCAGTGCATTATGCACTGCTGTCGAGATGTTGCAAACCACCAGCCAAAAACGTCGGCATCGACCCGGTGTCAAAATCGACAAGGGTCATTAACATATTTCAAGGACACATGCACCGATATGCGTCCGCACGCCGTATTCACACCCCCAGACATGCGTGGGTGAGTAAATACTGTAGACTTACATGCCATTGGTGGGTCGGCAAATTAGTGCGTTCCAATCTACCCCTGACCAGCGCGGCGACTGAGCAAAAACGAAAGACTCTTCTCAAATGCACTGTACTGAGCTGGAGAAGGCGATGGCTGCACGCCTGTGTGAGGTGGACTGCATAGCCACAGTGGGCGACCTGTGGCACCACATTCGCGACCAGGTGACAGCGGCTGCCGAGGAGACCATCGGAAGCGCAAACTGTAAGCGACCTGATTGGTTTGATGACAGCAATGCGACGATCGGCGCATTGGTGTCGGAGAAGAACGCAGAATTTTCTGCACATGTTGCAGATCCCAGTGACTTGGGAAAGAAGAGTCAGTTTCGCAAAGTTCGACGGCGACTGTCCCGAGAGCTCCGTCGCATTAAAAATGCATGGTGGACGGTGAAGTCGAGTCAGATGGAATGCTACGCAGAACGCCGTCAACACAACGAATTATTTGACTCCTTGAAGGCGGCTATGGACCGCGCTTGAAGCCTCTGAGGACACTGATCGATGGTAGTTCAGGCGCTACCTGCACATAGGCTGCAGACATAATGTAGATCTGGCGGAAACACTTTGACTGTCTCTTGAACAACCGTTCAGAGATCGACTGGCCTACACTGAACGGCCTGAAGCAGCACGATATGAAGGTCGATCTGGCGGATACGCCGACACTGGATGAGACGCAGTGAGCACTTGCTCAGCTGCGAAACGGCAAGTGTGCCGGAGCCGACGGGATCCCGCCTGAAGTATTGAAACACGGCGGACCCGCGTTGGTGACTGCGCTGCACCACTTGGTGCAACGCGTGTGGATTGAGGAGGAGGTGCCTCTTGAGCTGAAGGATACCCTTGTGCTACCACTGTACAAGGGCAAAGGGAGCAAGCAATGTTGCACGAATTATCGTGGCGTCAACTTGCTGAGTTGTGTGGGCAAGGTGATTGCCCGAATCCTGCTCAACCGCCTCGTCAGTCAGGTTGTGGAACCTAACGTGGCGGAAGAGCAGTGTGGATTCCGTTCGGGTCGCAGCACTATAGATATGGTGTTTGCGGCTCGTCAGTTGCAGGAGAAGTGCAGAGAACGACACCAGCCATTGTACTCGCTTTTTGTTGATTTCACCAAGGCATTTGATACGGTGAACCGCGAGGCATTGTGGCTGGTGTTGGGTAAGTTTGGTTGCCCGCGTAAGTTTGTAAGTTTAATGGAATGTCTGCACAGTGGTATGCGAGCGTGGGTGCAGCTGAGTGGAGAGACCTCGGATGACTTTGCAGTTGTCTCTGGTGTGAAGCAAGGCTGTGTCTTAGCTCCTACCCTGTTTAATGTATATCTTCATGCAATGTTGTCTTGTGCTTTTGATGCAGCTTGTGCTTACGGTGTTCGTGTGGAGCACCGTATTGACGGTGGGTTGCTGAACATCCATCGTTTCGGTGCGAGAACTCTAGTCTGTGAGACAACTATCCGTATGTTGCTGTTTGCTGACGACTGTGCGTTGTTTTCACACAGCGCGGATTAGTTGCAGCACATGACTAGTGCTCTGGCTTCGACAGCGGCAAAATTTGGGCTCACCATCAACACAAGCAAAACTGTCTGTCACCTTCAGCATTCGCTGGAGGTGCAATCTTTAATATTGCCGCGAATCAGCATTGGTGCTGAAGAATTGGAAACTACTTCCCGCTTCAGCTACCTTGGGAGTGTGATGTCGACTGACCAGCAGCTACACGTTGAGTTGCGTATTCGCGTGTCGAAGGCAGCGGCAGCATTCGGAAAGCTATAGTACCGAGTGTGGAACAACCATCAGCTTACCATTGACACGAAGCTGACGGTGTACAAATGCATGGTACTGTCCGCTCTTCTATAAGGCAGTGAAACGTGGACGATGTACTGTCGGGATGTGCGATATCTCGAGCGGTTCCGTCAGCAGTGTCTGCGACGAATTTAGCGGATCGGTTGGGGCGACAGAGTTGCAGACACGGAATGTTTGCGCCGAAGTGGGATGTATGCAGTGGACTGCATCCTTTTACTGAGACACCTGAGATGGCTCAGTCATGTGAGCCGTATGGATTCGACGCGGATACCGAAACAACTCTTATACGGTCAGCTGAGTATTAGGAAGCGACACGTGGGGAAACCAAAGTTACGTTACCAGGACGTGATTAAAGTGAGCCTCACACGTTCTAACCTTGATTGCAGATCATGGGAATAGAAGGCGGTTGATCGGCGTGCATGGCGCGATCTAATCACGAAGGCAGTTGCTGAGGTGCGGGAGAAAGCCTTCATGCATGCAGAGAAGAAGCGGCAAGTGCGTAAGCGGCAAGCATCGATGAATTGCACTGCATCGACATCAAGCGCATGGTGTTGTAGAACATGCGGTCGCGAGTGCCTTAGTCAGGCAGGCTTAGTGAGCCATGATCGAGGCCACTCCGGACTACCACCGAAGCGACGACGGGTTCTTCAGAGAACGTAGGCAGAACCGGCGCAGCGTTTGTAGGTACGCTGCATTCGATTTACTAACCGCGTGCTTGCATGCTAAATCTATTTATTTCAGGTGGTGGGTTTTCATTTTTGTCCAAATGCCTTCTTTCTCATATAAATGTCTAATGTCTAGTGTCTAGTGAGCCATGAGCGAGGCCACTCGGGACCACTACAGAAGCGACGACGGGTCCTGCAGAGAAGGAAGGCAGAACGGGCGCAGCGTTGTAGGTACGCTGCATTCGATTTACTAACCGCGTGCTTGCATGCTCAGCCTCATTATTTAAGGTGGTGGGTTTTCAATTTTGCCTTAATGCTTTACTTTCTCATATATTTGTCTACCTGTACTCTATTCCATTAAGTTGCACACCTTGCTTAAGCCAATTGTATTCGATTTCTATTACATTTTTGTATTTGTGGCATTTCCGTAAAGTATACTTTCTGACCTCGTGAACTTATCTAGGATTCGTTTGTAAACAACTTATTTCAAATGCTCATTAGCTTAGGGTTTATGTGATCCTTTCCATATGCAAATATCGAGTTATTTTCTTTGTACCACTCACGCCATCTCTCACCTGTTTGGCTTTTGTTTGATATCCCCGGTGTGGCTGCGCTTAAGGTGCATGTTGACAAGGTGCCTACCTGTCTATTACCCTCTCCCTCGTCCATACTGGCTACAGGCGACAGTTGGTCGTTGCTGGAGGGGACAGGGTGTACGAACCTTGTGACCACGCTAGGCTCGAAGAGTGGTTCCATGCAGTCAGTGTGGAGCGGACTACGGTCCAGCCACCGCCTTGTGTGCGCTTGATTCCCCAAATACAGCGTGCTTGTGTTTGCCTGTGAAGGAGTGTGGGCCGGCTCCGTTGATGAAATGTGGTTCCCATCCGCATGCCTCCCGGTCTTATTCCTTCGGGTTTACACTGGATATGGGGTATGTGGTTGGAGCTGTGGGTGTTGCAGCGCAAGCCATCCATGGTCCCTCTGCAGGCGCAGGCGTCCTGTGGCTTGCCACAGTGACAGGCAAATCCGAAACCGGATGCCGCCAACCATATATATATGTATGTGTGCACCTTGCTGAGGCTGATTTTGCCTTCATGATGCTTCTTCACCGCAGTTGCGCTAAACCAACTTGTACTTAAACTAGGTCTTTTTAATGTGGATAAAATTCGTTATATGTTATTTGGTTTGTTCTGCCTACTTGATAATCTGGATATGGTGAAACGCTAATTCACTAACAGAGTAAAATGACGATTGGCCGAAGCTGAAGTTGGTTGCAATAACCGTGATTAAGACAATGCTCCATAAAGTGTTCCGGATCTGTATTCAGTCGGAAGTAGACACTCAAACACTTGGTGTTATCATTAAACACCAGTGCCCACTATTTTGCACATAATATTGCAAATCTCTAGTACATGGCCGAAAGATGTTGGTATCAACTGGATGAAAAATTTGCAACCTAAAAGTGGATAAGGAAAGACAGATTGTGAGGAATCTGCAATCGCTCATCATGGAGTGGTATATCTCAATTACTTGACTGCTCTGTTTGCAAGAATGATTAGTTTCCAACTCGGTATATATAAAAAGGGCGGACAGGGGTGGGACACTGCTCTACGGTTCCGGTCAAACACAGCATGTATAAATTAGGAGCGCTGATTTGCGTTTCACCTAGCGAAGGCCATGTGCACAGAGAAGGAAGTTGGGAACCCTGTCGGAAGTCATGTAATTGCACAACAGTGGACACCCGAAACCATTAGTAAAACACCCGTTTCACAATCTCATAAACTCACATTGGAAATATACGGCGGAATGGATTGGGACGATAAGAATATTATAAATAAAAAGAACTTCCTACTCCATCCCGACGGCACTGAGCAAGGAAAAACATACGCAATCTGTTCAACACTGGTGTGTCTGAATGACACAATTCTCGTAGGTAGGAACTGGGATCACCAATGTATTCGCAACAAATATGTACATGTGTATGTAGACCAAACCGAGAGCAAATTGTGCACGAAGATACCAGAACACGCAAGACGCATATCAATGCTTGGCCGGAAGATAATCCTTCACGGTAATATTCGGCAGTGGAGTCACACGTCGGAAGTGTATTGTGCATAGGATGACATGAATATTCCATAGCCAAAGCGGTAAGCTTCAAGAGTTCTTGCACACCAAACCAAGAAACATAAGCCAAATTCTTAGGTCTCTGTCTAAGAAAAACACCCCAAAAGTTAGAAAAGATAGACGATGTGTCCCTACTGAGGATTTCACCCCAGAACCGCAAAAAGAAGTCCAAAGACGAGCCAGAAGGAGACCTGTATACATGAAATTCCATTTACTTATATACTTCCGAAGAAAAAATTAAGGGAAGCTAATAAAGTACACTTTAGCCAACCAACAAAAGGAAAACGTCAAATGCAACGACGAATAAGAGACCGTGTACTCAAGCGCGATTCACATTTACCCTTAGAAATAGAATTATGTGACCCCAAGCATAAAGCGAACATCCATTTACAGTGACGGGCACTTGTCAATCAGGATAATGAAATGTAGCGTTTAAACAACCGTCACAAACAGCGGAGAATAAGAAGGGCAGACCACAAAATTAAAAACTGGTACAATTATTTTGTGACAACTAAATATTCATTTAATATAACCAAGTAGAAACGTGATGCGGAGAGAAACCAATGGAATGTGTTCTTGCAAATTGCACGGCTGAAGGGGACATGGAGATGAGCGTCCATTAACAACGACATGTGTGTACCAATCGGGCTAACACAGTGGAGCATTTAAACAGCAGTCAAGAAGTACAAAATATGAAGAATAGTGGATGGCTATTAAGCTCCTTCCCAGAACTGATTCCTTAATAGCTATTTTTCGTATTATAAAAATCTGCGTGTACTTCTTCAATGCAGTAAGTGAAAGCAATTCGTAAATTATACACATGGAAACGCAAGGACCCAAGATTGTGAAGGGTACTCTTTTCGACAAATCTCCTCAGTTATTTATGATTATAAAATGAAAAGCAGAAAGCAAACGGCTGATAAAATCCAAAATGGTGGGAATAATAAAATCACGGTAAACACAAACTCAAATGTCTTCATCAATAATGTCCGTTAACAACCCATGTGACAAAGCACGTGTTAGTTGATCGTTGGAATGCCAAGCGCATCATCGGGACACTGTAGACACACGGGGTGATAAATATTGGTGAATTAAATAGGCCATGGAAGAAGAAGCCCTTGCAGAAAAGCTTTCTGCTTGCATTATTCCATGGTTATACTACATAAAGGACTTGTAAGGCATCAGCGGTTCTAATTCGGTGTCCGCTTTCCATCAGTATTCCCGGATGGAACAGTTGGGGCGACTGATGATGCCTTTCCGCAAATCCGCTGGACAGTGCTCCGGAATGCTTTTAGACCGGCGCCTGGTTTTGTCCCACTTACCTCGCACCACAGGCGCATGTAAACTGATATAAGATGTAAGGTTGGGACTGAACCGGAGGTCTGTCTTTAATACGTTGGGCTATAAAGAGAGCTATTTCCGCAAGGACGTGTGGGCATGCGGCCGGGAATGTTCGAGCCACTGTACTGGACATTCTTCTGGTCAACAAATCAAAGGCAACATAACCTTTAAAGGAAACTGATAGAAAAATATCCTTCTGAAAGAGAGTATTAATCATTTCATGGCCATCGCGGATCACTTCATACTTTTTGGTGAATGGTGTCGGATAACCGTTATCTTGCAGCGTCTTGAGAATACGGACCTTTTCTACCTCTAGTGTCTGTTGGCTGCAAATTTTCGTAGCACGAAAATAAAAGCAGCGAACAAGATTACGTTTGTACCTCAAGGGTACAAAGCTCAGAACACGTGTATATTGACGTACCCAGTTGACCTTCCAGAATACACTTCTTTCCAATGAACCATCATTTCTTCGACTTAGCAACACGTCCAAGGAGTCTAGCTTATCATCTCTTTCGGTTTCGATAGTAAACTTCAACGATGGATGAACACCGTTTAACTGGTATAACTATTTGGAAACATTGGTGTCTGAATCGCGAATTATATACGTATCATCCATATAACTACAAGAGAAATCAAACGAAGCGATGATGGGTCGTATAGCTTCACGCTCAATCAAAGCGAGGCAAATATCAGCAAGGAGTGGTCCTAGGGGGGAACCCATCGCCTCACTGTCAATCTCTGTAGTATACTCCATTGAATAAAATTGTCTGTTGAAGATACATAGTAAAATTAATTCCCTCGGTTTTCTCACCGGAATACCCACAACTATGTTCGTTTCATTCATGTAATCACATAAAATACTGACAAGTTATACCAATGGAACATTCGTAAAAAGTGACTCAACGTCCCTAGAGAGCATCAATTTTTCATTTGCTTTCATGCATTCTACTCGTTTCACAAATTCAGTTGTGTCTTTCACGGTGCATGTGCAAAACGCCTTGCATACTGATTCGAGCAAACCTGCAAGCCATTTCGCAACCGAGTAATTAGCCGAGGCTGACAAGTCGATTATCGGACGCGGAGGGACTTGTGGTTTATGTTGTTTAGGTAGTCCATAAAGACGTGGCGAATGGGAACCCACTGGCGTCAGCTGTTCCACTAGCACGCTATCTATTTGGCTCATACGTTTCAGCTCTTTAACACGAGTGTTTTGAACGCATCCTGCTCTATTTTATCATTCTTTACCGTTTTACAAAAGAACTTACTCTAATCTTGCAAAATGGACTACCTTTTGGAAACGTAGCCGCATCTATCCATCAGTACCTATCCGGAGCACTTGCCAGGTCTAGAGATAACTAAATATGGATTCGATCTTTATTCCTTGATGGCTTCTGTGTGTTTCTTAGTCATGACGTTAGAAGATTTGGTTTTGTAAATCATATATTGCTGCGAAAGATGAACCAAACTGGTTCTGAAAGTATCTTTGACAAATGATTACGTAGGTGTTAGCTCGTTTGGTTGTCGCATCAAGTTTTCAAACTGGGTCTCCAGATGAATTTGTCCATACTGATGCTGAGAGAAACAAAATCTTGGTCCAATTGTTAGTGCCTCGTGTTGCAGCTGACTCAGCTTCAGGCTGGATAGATTTTGGATATATTTTTCTGGATGTGGTGGTAACTTACGTTCTGGTGGAGTTGACTCTAAACCTTTAAGTAGTTTCGCTAACTTTTTCTCTTCTACCTTAGCTTACACTTCTTGGACATTTTGCCTGAAAGCATCACGCTGGATTGCATAGACCTCTTCTACGCTTGACTCGTAACGTGAACATAGTCGTTCCAACTCTGGGATTTGTGACTCAACACTACCCAGTACATTGTATGCATGCCGCTTAATCGACTTAGTGGTAGGCGGTAAGTGACACCGTTTAAGCGCTTCCCAATAAGCCTTAGGATTTTGTCTGCAACGTAAACATTCTCGGATGAATCTAATATCAGTCCTCGCATCAGCAATCTGGCGTTGAACTTAGACATTTTTTGAAGTCATTAAACACCTTGGGTTCCTTGCTCTTTTTCAATTCGGAACTTTTATCCATGGAAATGCAGGAACACAATTTTGCGAAGAGATTACACTTTTCGACAAATCTCCTCACGCATTTACTATTTTAAAATGGGAAAGTAGAAAGCACTTCCCCTACTTGTCTGTACATAAACTGGGCTGCTGAAATTATTCCAAACAAAATAGTCATATATTTTCGATTGAACGGAGCGCACTGTTGATGGGACATCAAATATACACGCACAAATAGATGCGTTGGCATAGTTAAACAGTTTGCTTTGAAAAATTTATATCGAATTTTTCGTAGTTAGACACTTGGGAAAGTCGTCGGATAATGGTTGGATCAAGGAATATTATGGCGTTAGATCACAAAAATTCAAGGTCATTTCTAAGGTAGCAATAGCCAATGTTACGCGCAACTTCGCCATGTTAAAACATAGGGTTTTATGAGCAAATAGCCTAATTAAAATTTCGCTACAAGCGTCTCCCAGTAAAAGTTTGTGTGCTTATTGACATAGTAAAAGCGGGAACACATTTATCGAGCTATACTTAACTAACTAAATAGATACTTTATTCTCGACAGGGAAAGACACCTCTGCATATGCATCGTCATAGTGATAAAACAAGGATTGGTTAATGTAAAATCGGCACAGGTTTATAAGTAAAATATGGACCAATGTGTTGTGCGGATGAATGCATGTAGCTAATAATGAGTGTGGTTGTGTTGCTTGAATTTTTGAATGTGACGCCGTATTGTGATCGTTTTCGCTCAGGCGTAAGGATAACAGAAATGAACTCTTCGCATTGGATGCCCCACGCCCGTGGATTGGATTTGATCAACTGGATACGTAAGAATCAGTGAATTTGGTTAGTTGCGAGTCACATCCGCCAAGACACAGTGTTGTTAAACGGGTATTTGTGGCGTTTTTTAGAAAAAACACTAGCCATGCAAAAACCCACCATGTCTTGAAACAATGACGCCGAATTATTTGTAGGAAGGGGTGAACACGAACAAACCAGCTGGCACCACGATGTGGTTGATAGGCTAGCCATATGAATTTACTTGTAGAGGTACATCTGAGCTCTGCAGCAGTTGGTCGTGATATCGTTCGCATGGATAACCGGCGCTCTCGTTCTAACATCTGCATTGTAATATGACAATCGCTTACATTTTTTAAACGCTAAGATGCCTTGTCCAGAATCCATTAGATTTACTATTGAAAAATATAGATGCTGCATCAAAGGTACAATTTGGTGCATTCATACAAATTAATCTACCAGGAGCTTCAGACGTATTCTGGCGAGAAGTATATAGCCTTTTGTCTAGGTTGACCTAGGGTCTGCCAATTACGGATCCAAAGCCATCCAACATTCAGACTTAATGGAGCATGCATTCGGACAAACGGAACCGTAGATTATTCCAAAACCTGGATCACACATGGGTCACAATTTGAATACGCACTAAGGTTTTGGCCATCGTGTCGGCATAGAGATATCGCAGAATTAGAGACAGAAAAAGGATATAAAACTAAACGTAAAGGGTCTGTATAATTTGCCGTATTAAATAGCTATGTAGGTGCTCGTGATTTTCAGCAGACAATACCGGCGATTGCGCGAGTACCACCTTTTCGTTTACCCCCGTTTTAAGAAATTCCAACCACACGTGCTCCCATTTGCTACAGCTCAGACACATCAGCAATTTTAGAGGCCAGCAACTCCAGCTGGTACAGCACCACAGTCGTTAAGAATGCCATGGGAATCGCTTTTCAGTACGAGTTCGCATGACGTGTAATGCCCTACCCCAATCTGTAATATGTGCTCCCAATATAGCAGAGTTTTAATCCAGGGTTGACAGTGAATTTTATTTCGCTGCAACATATTAAATGACCCAGCATCCATGATCAAACACAAGTGTCACTTGAAGTCACATCCCAGATTTCCTTTCACGCAGTTCACCTCCTGTATGTTTACATCTGAATGACACGTGGTTGTTATCAATATCAAAATTTTCACAATCTCTAGGGAGTTACATTGGATTCACAGTATCTACTGCGTATACAACAGTGAGCAAATACGTAAATCCATTATTCCAACAATTATATATATATATATATATATATATATATACATATATCTGGGATTTCCTCCACAATCACCCGGCGGGACCTGTTATGAATTAGCATATTTCCCAGTATATAACCATTTCTTCACTGTCCATACAGGGATCATTTGTGAGATGGTCCTTCCAGTAGATACCTTAATCGCTCGCAGATAGAAAAATGATTCAATACATTTTGTACCTCGTCATATGAGCTCCAGTTGGTCGCGAAATGGGAAAGTACCTCTACCCACATTATATCGAAATAGCTCTTCGCAGTTTTACTCGAAAATTGTATCCACTGATACAAAGGAACACAGGTTTTTATTTTCGTCAAGCAGCTTTTTGTGCCATATTTCCAGGTCTAGTGGTGTAGTTCCAAAAATACTGACATATCCTTCTCTCAGCACGGTGGTTGATCAAAGCCATCCAAATAAAACCACATATTATTGAAATCGGTCAATTCGTTCAAGTAGGTAAACGACGGAAATGTCAAAAAACGTGATAATATTCAACAAACCTTCGTTGCTTTGGAGGCCCGCATGTTCGAGCTGGCGAATTCGACCTTTACCTCTTTTGGAACAGAGCTGTTTCTGCTCTTG
>CALYDF020000093.1:0-26878 GCA_944474145.2 Dicrocoelium dendriticum
GAAATCACCAAACGCACTTATAATATTATAGCGAAAAGCATCGCGGAACGCAACAGTAGCATCCTCCACAGCCACTTGCAGCGAACACCGGCAACAACCACCTGCGCACCTCCAAACAAACACCGTTTCATATAGGTAACACTAATGCCCCCCACCCCCCACCAGTCTCATCATTCTTTCCCTAAATCAATATAACTTTAATAAACCCTTATCAAGCCTTTACAACCTACTTCATTACATTCCTCCTCAGCAGCCAGTACAGCAAACAGTACCGCCCCAAAATACGATCAGCTGTTTTCGATCAATCCGACGCTCTCGCTGTTTACGACTAATCCGAAGCTCTCTGAATTTACTGTTCAATGTATTCAGTGTCTTCTAAGTGCTTGGATTGTTGTACGACTGTCACTTCTCGGTTGAAGGCTTTTCAGTGTTACTTATTCGAAGGATGACTGCACACTTCATGTTGTAAAATCGATCCAGATTTGTACGATCCTACAGTACGGTCTGCAGTGCACTGCAGAGGACCTCATCCTCAGTCGTCGTCTTTATTCGTGATTCATGTTGCGCTGGACTGAGTGTCAGTCGCGTTTCGAGTGTCCTATCTTTAATCGATCCAAGTCACCTATGTCCGCATTCTGTGCAAAAGTAGAGGGATCTTCCGCAACGACAAGTATCTCCCGGCCTGTCAGACTCCAGCAAAGAAGGCACGTACCGACGCTGCACCGCTTGATGGATTGCCTGCAATGTACCTGCGTTTCAACTCTGTTTAAACCAAAGCGGTCAGCGTTACTGCCTCCTTTACATCCCTATGCTTCTCCTCATCTGCTTCTGGTCCGGTTACGCCAACTGGTAAGAGACCGGACGCAGCGCTCCTCACTTCCTACGACGCCGACGGCTGTTGACCACGATGAAGCTCTAAATACAAAGACATATGCATCCGTAGCGAAGGAATGTGCGCCATTGCCCTCACCAGTACCAGTGGCTTAAAGCAAGGGGAAGACAGATGTCAAGGTGAAACGCGAACAATTGTCTTAACGATCGCAGTTAAAGCTAGTTCTGTATAGAGCCAGTCAGCTGGAAAAACTGCCTAAAGAGGGTCCACCTATTCACAAACCGCAGCTTCCCGATAACAACAAATCACCTCGTGGCCGTTGCCTAATCATCACAAATCCTCCTATGTCGTCCAAAACCCCACATACCGCTCTGAAAGGTATTATGGATGAATCAAGAGTATCTCTAAAACCGGCCTTGATCCTCCTTACTGCTCGCACGTATGGCGACCAGGAATAACTCCTACACACAAAACCTATCCACTTCCAAACTCACCACACTATTTCCCCATCTACCTATTACACTTCTACAGTACTGCCATCCGACTTTGCTTACCCTCGAGACCGATAATACGTCCCTAGGCAAATAAACACTTGGAAGAGGAGCTCTTATTTGATAAGCACCGGATATACTTCGCCCGCCACTGCAAAGACGAGCGTACTCTCTAGTACGAGGACAAAAGAGCTAACCTCCCAACGTAACGACCTACACACGAGTCTGACTATCCGAGGCACGTCCTGGAACACGAGACATCTCGACTTTCGTTGGACCGCGGAACGGTTGACGAACAAACACTAGCCAGAAACACCGCCGCGCGTTAACCGAGAAAACCCTGCCTAGAAACCACTTTTTTTACTGAGTCACCGAACGAATAGCTGAAGACTACACATCGGAGAGCCAAAGGAGAGATACTTAACGGATATCACGAATGTATAATCAGACGTGTACAGTCTGAGCGGATGGATAAGTGCTACGAGCGTCTAATAACTCCGCACGATTAAAAAATAACCGCGAAAAAACTATCTAAAACTGGAATGGCATCCATTTAATAGGAAGAGTAACGGATTCACAAATGGTTGGACCACTAGGATCTTACCCTTAACCCCGAAGACTGTATACGACAAGTCGGCCCATTAATTAAGAATTGTACGCAACGTTATACAACAGAAGCGGGAGACTCGATGGACCACGAGGGGATCAACGATAAACGCAACTGCGCATTCCCGCAACATAGAGTGTACCGACGCGTGAGAGACATCTGATGTAGAATATACCACACGGGAGACGAAATTGAAAGTACATACAGTGCATACAGGTCCCCACACGGTTGACATACCGTTTCCATCCGACTGTGACGTAAAATAGATACAGTAGCACGGTAAGGATAGTGAACTCGTTGATAATAAAACAACTTGCGAGGCGATAATTATCAACGAGCGGAACTTCACCACGGTACAAAGTCGACCTACACAAAACAACGGAGTAGTACGAAGATTTTTTAACTGGACGGCCCATCCATAACCGGGGACACCATTAAGCATTGAGGGAATGATCAGTAGAGCTAATGCAGTGTTTTTAGTGAACGATCTTAAGTCGGAAATAAAGGAGGGCGAAGTATGGTTATGACAGCTTACAGCGAACGCACCCAGGATTGGTTGTTACTCATGACTAGAGTGAACACAACCCACTACATCTCGCCCAGTACACGACGTCCGTCGAATACTGCAGACTCAGAAGGACAGCTTAAAGACACTGAGAGTATATAAACAAGTAACGAGCCCCCCCCACGAAGGCGTTTCGACAATAACACACGGAGCCCGAAAGTGTCAAGTACCTCGCACGACTGCGACTAGCGACTGTGCAGGAAAACGGGGATTCGTAAAGTAATTACGATTTTCAAAGCACGGATACGAAGTCACGACTTTGAAAGTAGACGAACCCGACGACCGGTTTGCGTACCGGAGACGACGTCACAACTCCTAAGGATGACACCGGGACGAAGGGCCTAGAACAAAGAACTCGAGTAGACGGCTACGAAACGTGGATCACAAATCCTCAACTCATGATACAAAAAAAACGTAAACTACCGGGGGAATGGTCGAACGATATATACAAGTACGAGCGTGCAACCAGGATAAGGTATAGAACGGCGCATCGACGGCTTAGAGATGACCTACAACAATATACGAAAGTGCACAGGGACGACAGTAGAGACTCAATGAAAAACCGAAGTATATTACCGGAATGGCTCAAAAAAGGCTGGGACAGGTAGTCAACGACCATATATACAATCACCCACCTAGACGGGAGGACTATGCAGTAGTACGAGGGCGTCGTCTAATTACGCAACTAACGAATACGACTAGCGTCGTCTGATTCCACTAGTAACCAGGGTGAAATAACGAGGTACCAACGACTCTCTCTTTAGATACCACCCCCGCCTAGTACCCTCCCTCCTTTTTTCCTCACTCTTAATTTCCCACAGACCGAACACGGTCTGGACATAGGAGAAAGAAAGTGTACGATCACGAGGGAGGCCCACCCAAAGAAATGAATACCCTGATCAAGATAGGTAAAGGAAACTCCGATTAGAAAATAATCTAGTACACGGACACCGATCGCGGAATGAAGATGAGGAGTTAGAGAACTGCCACAACTACGACGACGAGCGGGGGTAGCATAAGGAGGTTGCCCGGACTGTAAAAACGTCCTTTTTCTAACAGACACTCACCCCGACCGTTCGCCAACAGCACAAAAGTAGTACATCAGATGCGAATGACGAAGGAAGACTATATGCACCTGACGGTGTAAGAGGCTAGCTTATCGAAAGTGCAGACGGTCCGGATAAAATAGAACCACTAAGAACGGTTGATACAAGTGACACGCAACACCACGGACACTACGAGCGTTTGCAAGTGGATAGATGAAGTGACTGAAGAAACCCCCGAGAAACCCTATTAACAAAAAGGGAAAGACCAATTTCGAGTAAGAGCAGAGCAAACTTGGAAGGTGACCTCCTATGGCTACCACGTGAGCGTGTTCGACTCCTTGTTTATGCACAGGAAACGGTAAGAACCCTGCGCACGTTATTCACGCACCAGGCTGCCGATGGCTAAACGGTAGTCCTAGTGAGAAATGTACGAATTCCCGGGCAGGCAGCGAGACACGAAGGACGGAAAAAAATCAAGCAGGGCTTACGGAGGGAGTGAGTCGTCAGATCCGATTGACAGACGACACGAAGCAGGCTCATCAGGCCCGACAATCAGGGAATGGCAGACCATATGTCACCAACGCGTGTCATATTCAGAATAAAACTGAGCATAAACGGCGGTATAGCAATGGGTAATACGTAACGGTGATGTCATGAACATATGCGAACACGACAGTGAACCATGGATACGGACGCACAGCACTACGTCGCAGAGGAGATCACTACGGATAGACTGTATATCACAATAACCACGGCTAGACTGATTAAGACATTGAAGTCGACGTAAACGGAAGAATTGTTACGGGACAAGATTTACAAGCCGAGCTCAACCGCTAAAGTAAGAACTAAACGGGACGTAGGGAACTTGCCATAATCAGTCTGGAGAGATGTAAAATAGCAGGAACTTTGAGGATTAACGCGGAAATCCACGAAACAAAACTAAACACTTCTGGCCTACTCACGTCCATTAATTATGTTTAGCAGCAACCATTCTGCCAACGCCCCTGATGGATTCCGATGACCATAACCGGCATAGTACACAAGGTCAAACGAGCGTGTTCGACTCCTTGTTTATGGCACAGGAAAAGGAAATGAACCACTGAGCACCGTTATTTCACGCACCAGGCTCCGATGGCTCGGCCACGTGTTATGCATGCCAGCTCACCGACTCCCGCGACGTGCGTTATTTGCGCACTCGGGATGTGGATGATAAGAGGTGGCCAAGCGACTACTTGGTCGAGAGGAATGAGGCCCCACACTACGAAGCTGGTCTCAGTTGAAACGGCTCGGCTCTCTGGTTGGGGTCCGAAAGACCATGAACACGTTTGGCTGGATACACTTGTTGATAAGGCTAGGAGCCGACTTCAGTGGCGTTCGTGCTGAGTTTCTTTGTCCCACCCCATCCCTCTTAACCTCCTCCTCCAACCACGATTTCATTATTTAGCATTTTATAATTTTGTATAGTAAATTATATTTTTTCTGCTGCATAGTAGCCGGCTGGTAGTTTACCGGAACGATGCCCATCCGTTACCGGTAGCTCAGCTGGCTTGTACCTGTTGCATTTTATTTCCTTGTTTTCGTTTAGGTATTGCGGCACAGTAGCTGAGGTGTTTACTACCTCTAGCTAACGTGTATAGTGTGTGTGTGTGTCTAAGATTCGTCCCCTGAAGATTGTATGTTAAAGCGATGATGAAGCCTATCGCATTCTCCGACGAGCTCCGCATCTTAAAGGTGAACCATTTTTCGTACTAAGAAACCTCTGTTCGGAGGATCGAGTAAAAATGGAGTAAGCAGTTGATGAACTTAGATCCCGTCGTGATAACGGTGTGAGCCCTACATATCGTGGATTTTCGCGTACTTCGAAAAACGCCAAGAACTCGCTGGAGACCACTGCTTGTCATGCCCGGGCGTTAGAGTTGAAGAACGGACTGAGCGTAATTACTTCAATGTGCACAGTCTCAAACAAACGAGACGAAGTTAAACTTCTTACCTCCGTGAATGGGCCGGGTCTTATAGCTTTCACCGAGATCTGGTTGTCCTCGGACATCCTAGACTCGGAGGTGCAGATCCCTGGATACCACCCTTGCCGGGCAGACCGCAATAGAGTAAGACGTGGGGGCGGTGTGATACTCTATTGGAAGACGGACTTCAAGGCTCATCTAGATGAAGCTACCTGTGGCAGCGATTGCGAATTCGCAACTCTCTGGTGGAGGCAAGGACTGCTTCTTACTGGGCGATTTCAATGCTCTGAGTGTCGATTGGGACCAACTGCATTGTGTTCTGTCTTGATTTCGCTCTTTTACAGACAGTTATCGAATGTAACCTGTTCCAACATGTCAGTGCCTACTCGTATAATTGCAGGACAAACACTCTATCCACTTGACCTTGTCTTCTCACCGGCACAATCAGATGTCAACAATCCAGCCGTTCTTCAGCCCATTGGTAAGAGCGATCGCTGTGTGGTTTCATTCCTCTTGACTCGACGCCTTAATCTCCACAACTAAGGTTGCCTTCGCAGAAATTTCTGGCGTGTTGATCCCCAACGCCTACAAACGGCCGCCAGTACTGTGGACTGGAGTATATCCGAACCCCTGGACCTGGATGATTTCGCGCGTTAAGCAGGTCGTTCCTGTCTACAAAAAGAGCTTTCCCCAGAGGTCCTCCACGGATTGATCGGGAACTGAGGGGCCTAATAAAAAAAAGACGGAAACCGTAAGTCCAATTCAAGCTCACGAAATCTGAGTCTGACTATTAGAAATCTAAAGTAGCCAGGAATATCTGCAACTTGAAAAAACGAGAGATACGGTCTAAGTACGAATTCAGTTTGGCTGTGCAATCCAAGACGACTCCCAAGGCACTCTTCTCTTACCTGAAGAGAAATACCAGAGCAGGCCGTGGTATTCCCGCTCTGTATTCCTTGGCGCATGTCGGTTTACTTGACGCTGCGAAAGCCAGTCCTTTGGCAATGCATTATTCAGCTGTTTACTCGATGGACACGCTGTTTCCCAGTGATGCGTTGTAAATACTCCCCTCTTCCTTCTATCATGTAGAAATAAGCGCTAATGTCGTTGCCAAAGGCATTCGTGGATTAGACCCGAACTCCCCACCGGGTCTTGATAGGTTGCATCCGATTACATTGCCGCTCCTGTTTGCCGGGTATTTCGCCATTCCCTTGGACGGCACCCGATTGCTCAGAAATTAGGGAATGTTAAACCCATACACAAAGGAGGGGATCGTCAAGATCCTGCCAATTATCGACCCATTTGCTTAACGTCATTATTCTGCAAGGTAATGGAGAGGATTCTCAAGCGGGCACTTCTCCATCTCGAGAACCTAAACGTTATCTCTTGTGCGCAGTATGGTTTTCGGCGGGCACGCTCATGTTCTTCGAATCTGCTGGTTGCCCGTGAAAGATGAGCGAAATCATTAGACGCTGGATGTTATTTTTGGCGACTTCAGCAAGGCCTTTGACAAGGTTCCTCATAAAGGACTCCTTTATAAACTACGAGGAATGGGTGTTTCTGAGAACGTTCTCTCTTGCATCACTGCTTTTTTGTATGACCGGACAATGCGAGTCGACGTGAACGAGACTTACTCCGCTCCTGTGCTTATGACTAGCGGTGTCCCACAAAGATCGGTGCTAGGCCCAGAATTTTCCAAGATCTTCATCAATGACCTCCCATAGAAACTTCAGTTGGATTGCTTGATTTACGCTGACGACTTGAGGTTGTGGATGGCGAAATCATGTCTTGAAGATGCGGACCGATTACAGGCTACACTTGATACTTTACATGAGTGGCCAGTCAAATGGCGATTGTCCATACATCGCAATAAGCGCTCGGTCCTCCCCATTGGTGCTCCTGAGTCTTTCGGGACTTACCACCTTGGTGGGGCGTTTTTCAGAACCTCAATCCTTGGAAAACACGGCGTGTTGGTGTCATCTGATCTACTATCTATGCAGGACACGTTAGGTAGGGTTGCTGCTGCCAACAGGATGTCCTAAGCGATACGAAGATCCTTTTTGCGTGACTCCGGATATCTTCCGGTTCTTGTTTATTTCCAATGTGCGCTCCATTCTCGAATACGAATCATCTGCCGTCTTCCCTCTCACCAATTTCGAACGTGACCTCATTGAGAAGGTCCAACTGAGAACTCAGTGGATGAACCTGTTCTCCCTGGAGTATCGCCGACGTCGCGGTGACCTGATTTTTACCGGACGCATCCTGAGAGTAGATATGTGGACGAAGCTGCAGGCATGCTTTCAATTCAATGCAAACAGTTCAACTCGAGGCCACAACTGGAAACCGTGTAAACCCAGAGGGCACCGGGTTCGTCCTGCTCTCGCTCTATCAACTCGCGTAGTCAACGATTGGAATGACTTACCGAAGCGTGTGGTTGGTGCCCAGACTGAGGAATATTTCAAGCGAATGCTAGCTTCTTGTCTTTTGAGTACGATGGACCCTTGCAGCTTCAAGTCTAGCTGTAACGGTCCCTTGTGGATTACCGCTAAGAATCGAATCGCCGCGTTCACACAGTGATCGGGAAGCGATGAAGCTGACAAAATTTTTCCTTCTGCTCTTTACATTATGATTCTGTGAACCACCTTGTGTACCACAATCACACTGTCGAAATCTCATTGATCGTCATTGTTGGACACGACGCTCCGAAACACAAAGCCCACGGAATGCTACTTTTCTTTACAAAAATTAGTCACTCCCACGCCCAGCTGCATCCTCCCTAGCTAGGTCTCTTCTGGTACCCTATTTTTACCATTAGCTAGTTCTTGTCCCGTTCCCTAGCGATAAAATGTATCAGTTGGAGAATATGATTAAGGCAAGTCCTTACCCACAAAAGCCGCACCAGCGTGAAGGAACCCGATTTCCCGAGAGGGAACGATGTCTGATCATCGTAAACGCCTTAGTCCAATAAGGAATCCTCGAATGAAATAATATTGGAGGACCAAGCGTTTCTGAAGCGGATGGTTTCTTTACTGTTCGATGCTGGGGAAAAGATCATAAACTTCGTTTCCGCTTTACGCCTCCGCAGGAAGCAGGATGACTCCTCGAAAGTTCGCCCCTAAAGATGGTCTGTCAAGATGAAGAGGACTGCCGCCGTAGCCTTTAGCAAACCTCACGCTTGAAAGGAGAAACATTCTATGTTTTGAGAGACCTCTCCCCAGAAGATCGAGTTAGAATGAAGCAGGCCGTTAATGAACTACGAATCCGACGAGCAGCTGGTGAAAGCGACCTTCACATTGGGGATTTTCGAGTAGTAAAAAGAATCCCGAGGACTCGGTGGAGACCAATCTTCCTTCTTCCGGTGCACTGAGAATCGGGAGTGGATTGCGTTTGATATCGGCGAACGTGCTTAGTTTGAGAAACAAACCGGATGAGATACGGCTCATGACTTCGGAGCAAGAACCCGTTCTGATGGCTTTTACGGAGACTTGGCTATCCTCGGATATTTCAGACTCGGAGGTATTTATTCCAGGGTATCAACTATCCCGTGCGGATCGTCTAGGAGGGAGATCCGGGGGCGGTGTTGCTCTTTACTGGAAGTCAGACCTTAAACTTCACACAGTGGAAGCCATGTGTGATCTCGATGGAGGATCGGAAATTCTTTGGTGTAGAGTGCACGATGGGTTCAGACCGCTCATACTCGGCGTTATCTACAGATCACCTTGCGGTCAGGATCCCATCTGCTAGACTCTAGGAGGATACGCGGGGGAGGCAAAGATTGCTTGATTTCGGGTTACTTCAATGCTCCGGCCGTAGACTGGGATGCGCTCCATGGTAATTTATCTCCAGATCCTTTTAATACGCGTTTATTAGAAACATTCCTCGAATGTAATCTAACGCAACACGTTTTATCACCCACCTTTTTTCCAGGCCATGTGCCACACATCCTTGACCTTGTGCTCACACCTGGCTCATCAGATGTCTCCGCTCTAGCCATTCTTCAGCCTCTTGGCAAAAGTGATCACTGTGTAGTCTCCTTTTTGTGGACACGACAGTTAGCTATCAATGTCCAGGGAGTGCAACGCCGAAATTTCTGGCGAGCTGACCCCCTCCGCTTAAAATTGGCTGCTAGCCTCATGGACTGGAACATCCCTCATCAGTTGGATCTCGATGCTGCTTGGGACCTTTTGTGCTCCAAAATGATGTTTATCATTGATCGGGTTGTTCCAAGGGTCACAAAACAATCTTTCTCCAAAGGGCCCCCATGGATAGATCGGGAAATCAAATCGCTCATGCTGAGAAGGCGAAAACTTTGGGGCCGGTTCAAGTTCACTCAGACGGCTCAAGATTACGCTCATTACAAAGAGGTTAGAAATTTATGCACCCTGAGAAAGCGCGAGAAGCGAGAATTATATGAGCAGCATCTGGCCGAGCAATCTGCGATTAATCCGAAAAAGCTTTTCGCATACCTAAAAAGAAGCACCAAAGCTGGCAACGGTATACCTGCACTGTATTCAAGCAAAGAGGACACCGTGCTTCATGATGACATGGCGAAAGCTTGTCTACTAGCTTCGCAATATTCCTCTGTGTATACGACGGAGGTGCCATTAGTTGTTGAGGATTCTCCCTGTCACCCCTCTCCATTAGAGCATGTCGAAATTACCACTGACAGAGTACTGGAACTGCTTCTCGACTTGAACTCGAATTCTTCACTGGGTCCCAATAGCTTACATCCCTTGTTCCTCAAAGAGATGACGGAGTTCATTGCTGCACCAATTTGTCAAGTATTTCGAAGCTCACTTGAAGCAGGTCGTCTCCCAACTAAATGGAAAGCAAATGTTGTGAAACCGATGTACAAAGGTGGGAATCGCCAAGATCCAGTGAACTACTGACCGATTTACCTGTCATCAATCCTCTGTAAAACCGTGGAAAGAATTTTGAAACAGGCCTTGCATCTTCACTTTGAGAAATTGGACGTCATCTCTCCTGCTCAGCACGGATTTCGGAGGGCACGCTCTTGCATTACCAATCTGCTTGTTGCCCGAGAAAAGTGGGCGCAGTCAGTGGATGCTGGTCATCGCCTTGATGTAGTTTTTGTGGATTTCAGCAAAGCGTTTGATAGGGTTCCACACAAGCGACTTCTTATCAAACTTCGGCAGATTGGCATCGCTGGTAATTTGCTCGCCTGGATCGCTGATTTCCTAGATGACCGTAGTATGAGGGTGAAGGTTAACGAAGTTGACTCTGGTCCTGTTCTTATGACCAGTGGGGTTCCACAAGGCTCCGTTCTTGGTCCCGAACTATTCAAAATCTTTATCAGCGATCTCCCGAAGGTGCTCCAAATCGACTGCTTGATCTATGCGGATGATCTTAAACTGTGGTCGGAAGTATCCAGGCTTGAAGATGCTGACAGGTTGCAACTGACGCTCGATCTGCTACACGATTGGTCTGTCAAGTGGCAAATGCCTATCAATCGTGATAAGTGCTGTGTTCTCCCGATCGGTGATCAGGAACCTTTCGGTGCTTACCACATTGGTGGTTTTCTGCTGAAGAATGTGGTTGGTGAGAAGGATTTGGGTGTATTAGTTTCTCCAGACCTAAGAACAACCCAGGACACGTTGCGGAAGGTAGCATCTGCCAACAGGATGCTCTGTGCCATACGAAGGTCGTTCTACAAATTGACTCCGCAGAACTTCAGGCTCCTGTTTTCCTCCCACGTTCGTCCAATACTGGAATACGGCCTACCTGCCATACACCCACTCACGAAATTTGAATGTAAATTGATTGAGAAGGTTCAGAGGCGCGGATCCAAGTCTGTGTCTATGCTACGTGTTTTACCTTATCCCTTACGCCACCAATGTCTAAACTTATTTACTCTGGAGTACCGTCGTCTCCTTGGTGATCTGATTTATACTAGACGCACTTTAAGGAGCAATTTGGGGGTGCAGCAGTTCTTCCAGCTCAGTACAGATTGTTCAATACTGGGCCACAGCTTAAAAGTATTTAAACCTCGGAGGAACCATATGCGGTTCGATGTCGCGTTATCCATGCAGGTTGTGAATGAGTAGAACAATCTCCCTGAATGTGGGTTAAGTGCCCATACAGAGGAATGTTTTAAAGAACCATTGTGCAAGTGCATGCTGAGCATGCCTGGATTCCGCTGTTTTTGCTGCAGCTGTAACAATCCCTCGGGGAACACAGTTTAGCAACGACGTGTTATCCAGCCAATGAACGGGTGATGGAGCTGACATGGGTTTTCCCTTCTGCTCTCTACAACTCTATGAACTCTGAAGTCGTCGATGACCTCGACGGCATCTTGGAGCTTCCCGAATATCCGAAGAGTTACGACGAGCTTAAGGCCGTCGTCTTAAAGCGATTCGGCATATCAGACCATGCTTGCGTTACACAGCTTCTTGGCGAAACTGAACTAGGCGATGGAAAACCTCAGCTGTTGCACAAGGTACAGACTAGCCAATCCCCTCTCTGTTGGTTACTTTTCTCTAAAGATGTGGCTTCGTCGCCTGCCACATGACAGACGTAACCCCCCGTTTGCAAATGATGCGCTTCTTTCTCAGCTCGGCGACATTGCCAACTGTATTTGGGTATTCAACGCCCAAATATCTCAGGTTCAGTTTACTTCCAGTACGGAGGTAGCAGAACTAAGAGCGCAAGTAGCGGCGCTTACCAATAGACTAAAGAACCTATCACAATCCGGATCCAACCGCCGAAATCATTCCAGTAGTCGCACTCGTCCTAGATCACGTTCGCAGTCTCCCCTAGGTCAGTCTGTTGTTAGTACCACGAGCGATTCGGTTATTAGTCCAGATCGTGTCCCCCGCCCTGTTTCTTCAAGTGCAACACGCAGGGAAACGAGCCGGCCAGCACGTAGGGCGATAGACTTTGCTGGCCACCACAGTCGCCCTTTCTTCGTCACCGGTCGCGGTACAGGAGTACGCTATCTCGTTGACACCGGCGCAGAAGTCAGCGTTATTACACAGAATTCCAGTGATGTAAATGGAGAGGCGATTAGTTCATTGCGCGTAGCAAACGGCACCACCATTCGCGTGTATGGTCAACGCTCGTGCACGCTTAATTTAAACCGACAACGTTCTTTTAAATGGATCTTTCTCGTCGCAGATATCCCGACGCCAATTCTTTGCCTTGACTTTCTGCAGCACTCCGATTTGCTTGTTGACGCGAAGCAACGCCATCCGATCGATCGTCAAACAAATCTGGCAGTTATAGGTACTTTGACCGACATTGAGTCAATCAGTCCTGTATACGCCAACCAGTCAAGCTCACCTATCAGGCAGATGCTTAGTACCAGGTTCCCGCAAGCCTTCCGTGCAATGGCACCGTCTCCATCCACCACGGATGCTTCGGAACATCACATCGTTACCAAAGGTCCGTTTGTTTTTGCCAAAGCCAGGCGAATGACCCCTGACAAGTTGAAAATTGCTCGCGCGGAATTCGAGCACATGCTTGAACTAGGCATCGTTCGTCCGTCTAAAAGCCCTTGGGCGTCGCCGCTCCATATGGTGCCCAAAGGTCAGGAGACTGGCATCCATGTGGTGATTACCTTACTGTTCCCAACCGCTATCCTATTCATCACATTCAGCACATCACGGCTAGCCTGCGCGGCACCCGTGTGCTCTCGAAAATCAATCTGATTCGTGCTTATCACCAGATTCCAGTCACTGAGGAGGACATACGGAAGACTGCCCTAATCATGCCGTTTGGGCTCTTCGAATTTTTGCGTATGCCCTTCGGTCTTCACAACGCAGCCCAGATCTTACAACAATTCATCGATTCACTTACTATCTATCTGTACATCGACGATATCCTAGTTACAAGCGCTTCCAAAGAACGACACGCAAAACATCTCAATTCTTTTTGTCGGGCTGGCTGCTAATAACCTCTGTCAACGCTGACAAATGCGTATTTTAGCAGCCTTCCATCGCAGCCTTCCACACTGCCAATTTACTCAGTCCACTAACCGACCTACTTCCTCGACTCAACAACGGTCAGGTGGAACTGACTGATGCTGCTGCCGAAGCGTTCAAGGTCATCAAAGAAGCCTTAGCCATAGTCGTCATGCTTCATCGTTTCATTCCGGCATATTCCGGCTGGAAGCGAACACAAGGTAACTCGCAAAGAACTCCGAGCAAGACTCCGTGCTAGCCTGAAGAGACCGCGAATCTTGGTGGTCTCAGCCTGCGTCAGAGATGGAAGTGGCCGCTGCCCTTAGCAACCAATGTAAGTTATTCTGTCTGATACGGGAAACGGGCAGCAGGAGACATGGTGTTAGTGAAACCATACGTGACGAGAGTGGACAGCCTATCCATAGTTTGTCAAAACGTTCGGAGCGTTGGGCTGAGCATTTTGAAAATCAATTTAATCGGCTAGAATTGTTCGATACTTCGCCGGCCAGTGATCGACCTGCTCCATGGACTGTTCCTTTGGATCCAGCCCCTCGCTCAGAAGTCGAACGTGAGATCGCACTGTTGAAGTTAAATAAAGCCGCGGTACCAGATGATCTTCCTCCAGCCCTCTTCAACTTCGGAGGCTCTGCTCTTGTTGATGCTTTACATGAATTACTAGTGCAATTGTGGGAGCAGGAGGCTGTCCCAACCGACTGGGGCCGCTCCATTATTGTTCCTATTTTCAAAGGAGGCTCGCGCTCGGAATGCGACGACCATAGAGGAATCAGTCTGATCTCCATCGCCTCCAAATTACTCGCCTCCATAATTCTCCACAGACTGACTGGCGCTCGTGAAAGCCAGATTCGTGAGGAGCAAGCCGAGTTTCGTCGCGGTCGTGGCTTCATCGATCACATCTTCACCTTGCTTCAGTTGTTGGAGCACCGTCACACATATTGGCGGCCCACCGTAGTCGTGTTTCTCGGCATCAAAGGTGCCTTCGATTCGGTTGATCGATGTGTCCTTTGGAATTGTCTACTCAGGAAAGGTGTGCCCGAAAATATGTAAATGTTATCCAAGCATTATACGCGCGTAGCACGGGCAGAGTAAGGGCTTACGGCAAGCTGTCGCCACCCATCAATATCTCCAGCGGTGTGAGAAAGGATGCCCGATGTCACCTTTCCTCTTCAACGTCGTTATTGACGAAGTCATGGAGATTGCATTTACAGGACATGACTTGGAAGGTGGGAGCTACTCCCAGGAGAACGACTTATTGACTTAGAATATGCAGACGACATTGTCGTCATCTGTGACAACTCCCAGACGTGCCAAGCTGCACTGGATAGATTAACACTGGCTCTCAGCCCCCTTTGGGCTTTGCTTTGCACCATCGAAATGCAAAGTGTTCCCCCAAGATTGACAGGAATCGCCTCCTGCGCTGACCCTTGGTGGGGATCAGCTAGAAGTCGTTCGGAAATTCAGCTACCTGGGAAGTTGTATCAGCGCCCTTGGGATGGAAGACGAGATCACGAACCGTATAGCAAAAGCTCGGAGTGCTTTTGCTAACCTTCGCCACCTATGGCGGCGGCGCGACATTACTCTTGCCCTGAAGGATAGAGTGTACAATGCAGCGGTACGTTCGACCTTACTGTACGGTTGGGAAACCTGGCCCCTAAGATCAGCAGACATGAAGAGGCTAGTTACGTTCGACCATCGGTGCCTTCGCAGTTTGGCTCGCATCTGGTGGGAACACCGCGTGAGTAATGAGCGTGTTCGATGCCTTGTTTACGGCACAGAAAAAGGATCTGAACCGCTCAGCACCGACATTTCACGCACCAGGCTCCGATGGCTGGGCTACGTGTTGCGCATGCCAGCCCACCGAATTCCACGACGTGCGTTGTTTGCTCACCGGGGATGTGGATGGAAGAAGAGGAGGGGTGGCCAAGCGACGACTTGGTCGAGAGGAATAAAGGCCCTCACATCTGAGCTGGCCTCGGTTGAAGCGTCACGGCTCCCTGGCTGGGGTCTAAAAGACGGTGAACACGTTTGGATGGATACAATTGCCGACATAGCAAGGATCCGACATCCGTGGCGTTCCTGCTGTGAGTTTCTTTGTCTTTCCCCATCCTTTTTAGCCTCCCCCTCCATCTACCATCTCATTTCATAGTGTAACACAATAATTTTTCTTTTTGCCTAGTAGCCGGATGGTAGCTCACCGGAACGATGCCTATCCGTTGCTGGTAGCTCAGCTGGCATGCAACTTTTGTATTTATTTTCCTTTTCCTTTATGTATTGCGGCACAGTAGCTGAGGTGTTTCCCACCTCTAGCTGCCGTGTATAATGATGATGATGATGATGTTGTTGACGCATCGGACACCACCATTGGCGCCGTCCTACAGCAACATGCAGATGGATGCTAGAAACCTCTTTCTTTCTGCTGTAAACGCCTACAACTTGCAGAAGCCAAGTACAGCACGTTCATTTGCGAATTGCTGGCCGTTTACTCTACTGTTCGACATTTCCGACACGTCCTTGAAGGTAATCTTCATTATCTTCACCGATCACAAGCCTCTTATCTACGCATTCCGAAATCAATCAGCTCGACACTCACCACTTGAGATTCGTCAGCTGGATTTCAGTGACCAAATCTCGGCTGATATCCGACACCTTTCGGGTCAACAAAACGTTGTCCCTGACCCTTTTTCAAGGGTATCTGCGATCGGCCCTGCCGCACAGGCAATCGATTTGTCTGCTATGGCCGCCGCACAATTAAACGACCAAAGTTTTTCGGAACTCCGTGATTTTCTTTTGAAAATGTCCCCGCACCCTTTGCCGTCATCTAATGCGACACATCTGTCGGACGACCTCGACCCGCCGTCCCAGAAACTTCTCGCCGTATCGTTTTCGACACACCACAATATCACCCACTCAAGTATTAAAGCTATTGATAAGCTTGTCTCCGAGAGATACGTTTGGCCGGGGATGCAACGCGATCTTACACGCTGGGCACGCATTTGTCTCGCCTGTCAGCAAGCGAAGATTCAGTGGCACGTGTCCGCTTTGCTTGGTCGCTTTCCGTCCGTTTCAGCGCGATTTGCTCATGTCCATCTCGACATAGTGGGACATTTGGCTCCGTCCAAAGGAATGGTCTACATTTTGACCATGGTTGATCATTGCACCCGTTGGTCCGAAGCCGTTCCCATCCCTGACGTATCTGCGGAAATCGTAACACCCGCTTTCGTCGAGCGCTGGGTCGCCTCACATGGTTGTCCAGCCACAGTGACGATAGACCGCGGTCCGCAATTCGAATCTTCGACCTTTAACGATCTTCTTAAACTCATTGGATGCCGACGCAATCGCGCTACTGCCTATCACCCGCAGGCGAACGACATGGTGGAACGTTTCCACCGACAGCTGAAAGCCTCAGCGCCGCCAATGCGCTGAGTTGGACCGTGGTGCTGCCTATGATCCTCCTTCAGATCCGATCAACCCTAGAGGCTGATCTACATACGTCTAGCGCCGAGTTAGTATGTGGACAACCACTGCGTTTACCTGGCGATTTCTTTTCCGTTAGTCCCAGAATTCCCCGTTACGACGCGAATTATGCTCGTCAGCTAGCCACGAGCATGCCTCATTACAAGCTTCCTGACGTTAGAGAACAATGACGTAAATCTTTTGTTCCAGAAGACCTACAGCATTGTCTGTTCGTTTTTCTCCGGCTCGATAGTCTCTGCAGGCCACTGGGACAACATTACGAAGGTCCTTCCAAGGTTCTGCAGCGCAAGGACCGTATCTTTATCGTCGACCGTCACGGTAAACGAGAAGCGGTTACGATTGACCGTCTCAAGATTGCTCACGTGGAACCTGAGCTCGATGAAGACCCTTCCTCATTTTCTGATGAATCAACCCAGCGTATGATGGAAGATTCGCCTGCCTCCAACATTCCTGACCTCAAGCATCACCCTCCATCCAACCAGCCGACACGTCTTCAGCAATTCCTCCAAATTTGCGATCCGATAGAACGTCTAAGACGACGCATTACTCTGATCCGCACAAGTCGACTAGGTCGGGTAGGCACGTTCAGTGACCACTGCGATTAAGGGATTAGTATTCCTTACACTTTTCTTTTCTCGCTTTCCTTTTCTCTTTTGGCCAACAACATACGAAAACCCAAAAAATCGGCAAAAGCTTCTGGAAACGTCAAAAACGACAAAAATTTTGAAACTCCCAAAAGAACGCCAAACGTTTTGAAATCAAAAAAGAAAAAATGTTTTGAAAACACGTAAATAGCTGCGTTTTGTTTGAAGCTTACTTCATCCGGTAAGTGTCACTCTTACTTTTGCTCTTGCCACCACTGTCACTGCTCTTGTTTCCGTTTATCTTCCAATTGTGTACCGGAGGAGGTGAGCCTGAAGCTAAAATTTGACCTTTACAAAATCGCGAACATTTGGCGCCTTTGAACTTTCCATCATTTTGTTTTTGTCACCTTTAGGGAGAACAGGAGTGGGAGCCCGCCAGAGTCCGATCGCCTGGTTCTCCCCCAGCAGCTACATAAGATTTCACTACCTGGTCTTGCAGAAGGCTGGATCGCGACGGACAGTCCTCACATAGATCGAAGGGTAACACACGGTTTCCATTCTAGGAGGGGGCTGTGTAGTGACTTGGAGATTCTATTTTATGACCGCGTAAATTATTCCAATATTGATTAAAATTATAGCTTTCTTATGTATCAGGGAATTAGGTGATTTGCCTGTTGGAATGTTGTTCCCGTTTGTTTGAAACACGAACATGGTATTCGCCTTTGTCGCTCGCGACTCAACTGCGAACGACAGTACGTCCACGCATATGGCGCCCAACTGCATCCTCGCTAGCTAGCCCTCTTCTGGTGCCCTATTTTTAACATTAGCTAGCTCTTCTCCCGTTCAATAAACTTCTTCCCTAGCTTGACTTTGTGGGTTCTACCCACTGCCTTTGGTTGGCCGTTGCGTCTCACACCGGATATATAGCGCACGATCCTCCCGCCTTAAGGCAAGCAGATTATCAATATCGTCTCTGCTTTCTGTCTAGGTAGAAAGCAGGATGATCCATCCAAGACTCGCCCGTTAAAAAGTCGTCTGTCAGAATGAGGATGAATGTCGCCGCATCCTTAGGCGTATCTTTTGTCACAAAGGAGAAACTTTCTTTGTCCTGAAGGACCTTTCCCCAGATGATATAGTCAAAATGAGACAAGCCGTCAACGAACTGTGAACCCGCCGAGCCGACGGTGAAACTGCTCTCCATATTGTGGATTTTTGCGTTGTTCAGAAAACCCGGAGAACCCGCTGGAAGCCAATCCTTCTACTACTCAACCCCAGAGTCTAAATAACAGATTGCGAGTGATATTTGCCAATGTACACAGTCTTAAAAATAAGCTCGTCAAGACTCCTCTTCTCATTACTGGGTATCAGCCAGATTTACTGGTTTTCACCGAGACCTGGTTATCACCAGAGATCTAGGACGCTGAGTTTACCAAATCAAAATATCAACTCTCACAAGCAAGTCGCTACAGTAGGCGGACTGGGGTTGGAGTTATTCTCTACTCGAGGTCCTCCTTGAACGTTATCAAAGCTCTCTGCGACTGATGGAGCCTCGGAGATACTGTGTTGCCGAATTCATGACGGCTATCAATTGCACACGGTCGGTGTGGCTTACAAAGCACCACTGAACTCAGACGTCCGTCTATTACACTTGGTAATAACCAATGGTCTAGGAAGGAACTATCTGGTAATGGGCGACTTCAATGCACCCAGTGTTGACCGGAACCTTCTTCACTGTGATCTTTACCAAGATTCTTTCGGGGATGGCTTTCTCGACGCTGTTCACCTATGCAATTTGATCCGGCATATCTCGGCACGAACACGGATGATAGCGGGTCCAACACCAAACATACTGGATCTTGTCCTTACACTAGCTCTCTCTGATGTCCATGGTCTGAAGCTTCCTCAACCACGACCGGGGTGACCACTTTACCACTTGTGCATGCCGCCTTTCCATCCACGATCAGGGGACACACCGTCTCAACTTCCGGCGTGTTGTCCCATTCAGATTACAAGAAGCGGCAAGCACCCCAGACTGAACCTTGTTGAGGCACGGAATTCGAAGATGACTTCGGCCATCGAAAAACTTGTTGCTATCATCAAGGTCAGGCCTCTCCCCAAAGGTCCCCTGGATCGACCGAGAGGTGTGATTCCTGATGAACAGACGACTCAAACTGTGGGGCATATTCAAGTCAACACAGGTAACGTCAGGTTACTCGAAGTACAACTTGATCAGAAATCAGTGCACTTTAAGGAGGCGCCATAAATGATCATACAAACACAATCTATTCATGCAATCACGAACCTGCCCAAAAAAGCTGTTCTCCTACTTGAAGCGAAACACCAAGGCTGGATGTGGTATCCCTGCTCCATCCTGCAAGGAAGAGGACACGGTGCTCTACGAAGATGACGAAAGGCTCAACTACTAGCCTCCTAGTGCTCCTCGATCTACTCCCTGGAACCGTCATTACCCACTGACGTATTATCCACTGGCGTATTATCCTCCTCTCGAGCAAATCGTATTAATCCCGAGTTAGTCGGGAGACTCCTCCTTGAACTGAACCCTAACTCCTCACCGGGTCCAGATGGGCTTCACCCGCTATTCCTCAAGATGGTGGCAGAATACATTGCTGATCCGATACATCAAGTTTTCCGGCGTTCTCTTGCAGACGGGCGCTTACCATCTGACTGGCAAGTAGGGATTGTAATGTCCAAGTACAAAGGACTTAACCGCTAGGATCCTGCAAATTGTCCACCGATCTGCCTGACGTCTGTTATCTGCGAGATCATGAAACGGATCGTCAAGCACGCCTTTTACACCCACTGCGAAAGCCTGTGCGCCATCTCCCCCGATCGGCACGGATTATACAGGACTCGCTCCTACATCTTTAATCTGCTTTTTGCCAGAGAGGCATGGGTCAAAACAATAGACGACCGGAGACACCTAGATGTTATCTACATTGACTACAGCAAGGCCTTTAACAAAGTCCCACATAAACAACTTCTGCTCAAACTTCAGGGAATTGGCGTCACTGGGAACATCCTTGCATGGGTTGCGGACTTCTTGATTGATCGGACTCTTCAAGTGAATGTGAAGCAAACGCTGCCTGGCTCTGTGCCTATGACTAGTGGAGACCCACAAAGCTCTGTTCTTGGGCCGGAACTTTTCAGCCTCTACATTAATGACCTCCCTGCGGCTCTTCAAGCCGACTGCTTAGTCTCTGCTGATGATCTCAAGCTATGGTCAAAAGTAGCTAGTCTCGAGGACGCGGACAGACTCCAAACGGCGTTTGACTAGCTGCACGATTAGTTCGTCAAGTGGCAACTACCCGTTAACTACAACAAATGTTCAGTTGTTGTGGAGTTCTCCGAGCTGGGCAACTTGGTTGCAGACGTTTCGCCACCATTCGAAGTGGCATCTTCAGTGCGGGATTGATAGCAGTTAAGTAGCAGTAACTGGTAGAAAGCAAACCCAATAATGGATTGCTTTCTACCAGTTACTGCTACTTAATGCTATCAATCCCGCACTGAAGATGCCACCTCGAATGGTGACGAAACGTCTGCAACCAAGTTGCCCAGCTCGGAAAACTCCACAACAACTTAGCAAGTCTCCCGAGCTACCAATATTCCAAGTCATTTCGTACAACAAATGTGCTACTCTTCCGGTTGGTAACCCGGATTCATTCGGTGTATACCACGTTGGCGGACCTGTCAAGAATGTCATGCACAAGAAGGCTCGGCGGGTCATTGTGTCACGTGACCTTAGAACTTCATAAGAGACCCTGAGAAAAGTCGCGACCGCAAACGGGACGCTGGGTGCTCTACCCAGGTCGTTCTCCCGTATCACTGCGGCAATTTTCACTACTCTGTTCACATCACATGTCCGCCCGATATTGGAGTATGACCTCCTGACTGCCTGTCCTTTCTTAAAATCTGAATGCAACTTGCTAGCAAAAGTTCAGAGGCGTGGCTCGAACTCCGTCCTAGAGCTTCGAGATCTTGCTTACCCTCTTCAAATCCGAAAGCTGAACATATTCTCAATGGATTACCGTCGGCGCCGTGAAGATCTGATCTACATCAGACGGATCCTAAGAAGAGAACTTGGGAATGAGGTACAAAAGCACTTTCGGTTCAACGTGGATAGCTCGACACAGGACCACAAGTGGAAGTTGTAAAAAGCCGAATACCTTAGTCCGTCCAGAAGCTGCCCTATTAATTCGTGTAGTATGATTAAACAGCCTGCTGGGGATCATTGTTAATGCACCGAGAGAGGAGAGTTTTAAACGGCTGCTTGACTGCTATCTGATGAGTACGGCTCCTATTGCAACGGCGACGATCCCCACAGGGATGCCGTTTCACAGCCAGTTGCGTCAAACCTGCACTGAATCGGAATCGATTGAGTTGACAAGGGTCTTCCCTCCTGCTCTGCACACACCGATGTACCTCGAGGCTGGTAGGAGGTACCATAGTCGCGATCCACAAGGCGGATCAAAATCTGAGAGAACCGTCGAGTGCACCAACGGCGGGATTTTAACTACGGTCTGTTGCTCGTCTGCACAGCTGACTTCTGTTTTCTCTAGATCTATACGTAGTTGGGCTACGTTGTATGTTGAAAAGTTAATACTGTTACTAAAGGAACTCCAGAAAGCAGAAGAATGTAGTGTTCACTGGTTATTTCATGGATCGGAGAAACATGCAAACTTTACTATATAATGATTAGCAAGTGGTTAACTATGAATCTGAATGTGTAACTATTTATAGAAAGCCAAGTTCTAGGTGTTCGTATAATGTAAGATTTAAGAGCAAACGTACTTAATAAAAAAGAATCGCCAGCTGCACGCCGTAACAGCGCTTCGCTGCCACGCGACCACCACCAGTTGCGCTTGGGCTGAGTATACCGCGAGGACGCCCGCCCCTACGCGGATTCGAACCGGTGACCTTATGGTTGCAAACCAGACCCGCATACCACTTGGCCACCGGCCGATTGCCCTATATGGAATAATTGTCTGGAAAGCAGGGTAAGTTGGAAATAAAAGCTGTAGTATGTGTGTGAAACGACTTTTACAGTGAATAAGAGATAACATATGAAAATACGCTGTGAGATATGTAAACTTTGTTTCCATCCTAACCTTGAACAAGGTTCAAGGATGCTTTTGGAATGCGGAGAAACCTTCCTGTGGAGATTCAAGTGTAGAACAACTGTACGGTTTCAAATTTGTTATCCTTTCTTTGAGTTCATTGATCGGAAAACGTGAATAATTTCTTCCAAATGCGTGTCCTGCAGTAAGAGCGTCACATCCTGTTCCAAAACTGTCCAGTGCTCTTTTTCCAACGGATAGCTACACATCGTTTCTTGTGGCATCAGCGCGGAACTGTACCATGAGCTTCAGCAGTGTATCTCCCCGGTTATCAACTTTCAGTGTGACACGTGCCGAACTGCAGGGAGTAATAAACAAAATAAACTACAGGGAGCAATAACCCGTCTTTCGATCTCCGGACTCTGCCTCTGCGTTCCTGCTCAGCTGAGGCTGGGATCTCCACAGATGACGAGCTGACGCCTCCCTATCCAACTCTCTCAGATGCGGACACCTCGCAACGGCGGAGTAGGCACATTTCCGATTCTTCTGCGACAACACCAAAGACTGAAGAACGAGTTAGCGTTCGAGGGTATGCGAGTGTTCTCCGAGCTGGTTGATTTGGCTGCGTTCATCAGCCAAAGACATGTGCGACTGTAGCGAGAAATGACACCAACAATTTTGGTCACTCCAAACACAGTTGTGCGCGAAACGATCGCTAAAAAGATGCAGAAGTCTAAAACGGCACCGAAACCTACATCATCCCAGCTACGATTGGTTTTGGACAGAATGACGCAGCTGAAAGATCTGATCAAGGCTAACCCCAGCACACCGCAACCAGCTATACCTGATGGAAATAAGCGGTGTCTAATCATCGTAAATCCTGCCGAGTCTCATAGGGAGACACCAGCTGAAAGACTACAGGAAGATCAAGCATTCCTAAAGCACATGGTCCCTCTTCTTTTCCATAGTGGGGAAAGTGGGATTACTTTTGTCTCTGCATTTCGCCTTGGAAGCAAGTCAGAAAACCCCACCAACTCGCGTCCTTTCAAAGTTGTCTGTCAGGATGAAGAAATGTGCCGCCTTATCTTCAGACGGACCTCAGGTCTCAAGGAAGAACAATTCTATGTTCTTAGCGATCTCTCTCCAGAAGATCCAACCAAAATGAGGTACGCAGTTAACGAACTACGAACCCGTAGAGCAAATGGCGAGACCAACTTGCGCATAGTGGATTTTCATAGTGCAGAAAGTACGGAGGTCCCACTGGAAGCCACTGTTTGTTCTCCCCGAGACTTGCAAACAAGGACGAAGAATGGACTACAGGTGATGGTTGCAAACCTTCGCAGTCTCCGGAACAAATTGGACGCGGTACACGCCCTTACTTCAAAGCTGCTTCTTGACCTGCTGCCCTTCATTGGGTCCTGGCTCCCTTCAGATCTCTCCGGCTCCGAGGTCTACATCTCAAGATACCAACTTTTCCGTGCTGACCGATCTAGAACAACGCATAGTTCTCTACTGGAGAGAGGATCTTAAAGTTCATCTCCTAGAAACTGTCAGCGACGCTGATGGTAGTGCAGAGCTGCTCTTTTGCAGGATCAATGATGGCTTTAAATCTTTTGTGGTTAGTGTTGTCTACAAAGCCCCCTGGGGACATGGCGCCTCTGTGCTAGACTTTATCAAGTCGCATGGAAACCATAGTGATTGTCTTATTGTGGTTGATTTCAGTGCCCCTGATGTCAATCGGGACCTACTACACTGCCGCCTTCTACCCAAGTCTTTTGACACTAGCCTCCTTGAAACTCCTCAAAAGGAATCTCTCCCAGCAGATAACATCGCCCACTCGGTTTCTTCCCGGCCAGACTTCGCACACTTGATCTTGTGCTCACTCCGGCTTTGTCTGATGCAATGAATCACGGGCAATGTTGATCTTCAGCAAAGCAAAGATTCCCATTTCATTAATATGAATCAATATCAGAAATCATTTCAGGGTAAAGAATTCTTTTCGGTAACTCTCATCGGACCCAAACATTTACACAACAGTTATGTAAATGTTTGGGTCCGATGCGAGTTACCGAAAAGAATTCTTTACCCTGCAATGATTTGTCTGATGCCTCGGAATTGACCCTTTATAACCAATTGGTAAAGTCGACCGTTGTACGTTCTTCTTCTTACGGACTAAACGTCTATTTATTCGAGCCCGGAGCGCACACCGTCGAAATTTCTGGCGGACCGATGCATCCAAGTTAAGGGCTGAAATGGACTGAAATGTTCCACAACACTTAGAACGCGATGCTGCTTGTAACGATCTATTCTACAAGTTGAAGCTACTCATTGGTGAGGTCTTCCCCGTTCCACGGTAACAGACCTCTCTTTAAGGTTCCCCTCTGGATCGACCGAGTAATCAGGGCCAACATGAAACATCGACGAAAACTATGGGACAAATTCAAACTTTTCTGCTTGAACTCAGACTACTCTAAGCACAAGGCCGTCAGGAACTTCTGCTCCCTGCAGAAACGTGGAGGCAACAATATGAGCATAGTTTGGCTGAACAATTCCTTTCTAAGCCAAAGAAACTATTCTCATACTTTAACAAATCTTCCAAGGATGGCTGTGGAATTCCTGCATTTGCTACGAATGAGCCTGGTATAATACTCTATGATGATGACGCCAAAGCTGACCTCTTGGCTCTACAGTTCTCCTCAGTATACACGAAGGGAGACACACTGGCAAACAGCCATGTACTTGCACATCCAGTACCTCTGGGACATATCGATATAGATGCAGGTGCTACCTTGAAGTTACTACTAGAACTGAACTCAGGTTCTTCACTAGGCCCAGACGGGCTACACCCCCATTTTCTTAAGATAGTAGCAGAATTCATTGTCGCCCCACTTTGTCAAATTTTTCAGCTCTCTCTTAAAGCTGGTCAATTACCTTTCAACTGAAAGACAGGTTTAGTTATGCCGAAATACAAGGGTGGATACCGCCAGAACCCTGCGAACTATCGGCCAATTTGCTTGACGTCGGTCGCCTGTAAGATCATAGCAAAGCTCATAAATGTGCCATCCGCCGACACTGCGAAGATCTGAACATCACTTCGACTACTCAGCATGGCTTCCGAAAAGGAGGTTCCTGCAACACTAACCTGCTGGTCACAAGTGAGAAGTGGAATAACTCACTGGACGCTGGAAAACCTTTAGATGTGGTCTTCATCGACTTCAGCAAAGCTTTTGCAAGAGTCCCTCATCAGGAACTACTCTTTAAACTCTGTGGAATTAGCATAACAGGGAACGTCCTACTATTTATCAGTGACTTCCTGCAAGGCCGGGACATACACTTCAGGTTAAACGATACCCTTTCATTTCCAGTGCATATGTCCAGTGACGTACCACAAGGCTCTGTCTTCGGACCGCATTCGTTCAAGATATATATCAATGACCTACCAAGTATGCTACAAAGGAACTGTCTGATCTATACAGACGACAAGCTATGGTCGGAAGTGTCCAGCCTCAAATACGCCGTCCGATTACAGGAAACGTTTGATCTACTACACGCCTGGTCTATCAACTGGCGTTTGCCGGTCAACAAAAATAAGTGCTCTGTCCTTTAATCAATATCTTGGAACATTTTGTGTCAAAAGCGGAACGTTGTCCATCACCATAAATACATTAACCGGTCGTCTAACAAGTTTTCTGAAATGATGCTCTATCCTTTCCGTCAATGCCGCTGAACCACTGGGCCTCTTTCATTCGCGGGTACCTACTCAAGATTGCCACATAGGAAAAGAATCTGAGGACAATAGTATCTGATCTCAAAACTACCCGTGACACAATAAAGAAAACTACTGCGGCGAACAGAATGTGACGCGTCATAAGGAGATCAGTCTATAAAATGACGCCGCAGATATTTAGACTTCACCTTCCACATCCGTCCAATCTTTGAATTCGGACTTCTGGTCATAGCCCCTCTATCGACTCATGAAAGCGACGAGATTGCAAAAATTCAGCGACAAGCCTGCAATTTGTCCTTGGGCTACGCGAACACCCCTGTCCTGCCGGACTACAGAAGATGAACCTTTTTCCCTTAGACTATCTCTGACGTCACGGAGATCTCATCTACGAGGAGAATTTGGAAACGCGCTGAGGCAGTTTTTCAAGCTGACTTGGCAGTTCGACTCGAGGTCACAGCTGAAAGCTGTTTAAACCGAGGAGGTTCAAAGTCCGCTTAGATTTTGCTCTCTCTACTCGAGTAATTAATGACTGGAACCGACTGCCGGACCCGATTATCATTGCGCAATCGGAAGCGAGTT
>CALYDF020000093.1:27374-86617 GCA_944474145.2 Dicrocoelium dendriticum
GATGGACAACGAGTGTGTTGGACGCCTTATTTACGGCACAGGGAAAGGGAATGAACCGCTCAGCACCGTCATTTCACGCATCAGACTCCGATGGCTCGGCCACGTGTTAGGTATGCCAGCCCACCGAATCCGTGACGTGCGTTGTTTGCGCGCCGGGGAGGTGGATGGAAGAAGAGGAGGGGTGGCCAAGCGATGACTTGGTCGAGAGGAATGAAAACCCTAACTTCTGAGCTGGCCTCGGTTGGAACGTCTCGGCTCCCTGGTTGGGGTCCGAAAAACGATGAACACGTTTGGTTGGACACACTTGCTGATATGGCTAGGAGCCGACCTCAGTGGCGTTCGTGCTGTGAGTTTCTTTGTCCCACCCCATCCCTCTGAGCCACCCCTCCAAGCGTGATCTCATTATTTAGCTTTATATAACTTCGCATAGTATTTTTTGATGCACAGTAGCCGGCTGGTAGCTTACCGGAACGATGCCCATCCGTTACCGGTAGCTCAGCCGGCTTGCACCAGTTGCATTTTTTCTCTTTTTTTCTGTGTATTGCGGCACAGTAGCTGAGGTGTTCCCCATCTCTAGCTAACGTGTATGATGATGATGACCCGCCAATGAAATAGATGCGCAGTGGTTCAGCAGCATTGACGGAAAGAACAGAGCACTTATCTTTGTTGACCGGCAAACCCCACTTGATAGACTAGGCATGTAGTAAATAAAACGTTTTCTGTAATCGAACGGCGTCTTAGAGACTGGACACTTCCGACCATTGCTTCTTGTCTGTAAATATCAGACAGTCCGTTTGTAGCATACTTAGTAGGTCATTGATATATATCTTGACCAATTCTGGTCCGAGGACAGAGCCTTGTGGTACTTCACTGGACATACGCACTGGAAATTAAAGGGTATCGTTTAACCTGAAATGCATGTTCCGGCTTTGTAAGAAGTCACTGATCCATAGTAGGAAGTTCCGTTATTTCAATTCCATAGAGCTTGGAGAGTAGTTCGTGAAAAGCTTTGCTGAAGTAGATGAAGACCACATCTAAAGGTTTTCCAGCGTCCACTGACTTATTCCACTTTTTTTCTTGCGATCAGCAGGTTAGTGTTGCAGGAACCTCCTTTTCGGAATGCATGCTGAGTGGACGAGGTGATGTTCAGATCTTCGCAGTGTCGGTGGATGGCACATATAATGAGCTTTTCCATGATCTTTCTTGGCGACTAACGTCAAGCAAACTGGCCGATAGTTCGCAGGGTCCTGGCGGTATCCACGCTTGTATTTCGGCATAACTACACCCGCCTTCCAGTCGAAAGGTAGTCGACCAACTTTAAGAGAAAGCTGAAAACTTTGACAAAGTGGGGCAGCAATAAATTCTGCTACTATCTTGAGAAAATGGAGGTGTAGCTCGTCTGAGCCTGGTGAGAAACCTGAGTTCAGTTCTAGTAGTAACTTGAAGGTAGCACCCGCATCAATATCGATATGTCCCAAAGGTACTGCATGTGCAAGTACGTGGCTGTTTGTCAGTGTGACTCCCTTCGTGTATACTGAGGTGAACTGTAGAGCCAGGAGGTCAGCTTTGGCGTCATCATAGAGTACCATACCTGGCTCATTTGTAGCAAATGTAGGAATTCCACAGCCAGGCTTAGAAGATCTGTTAAAGTATGAGAATAGTTTCTTTGGCCTAGAAAGGGATTGTTCAGTCAAGCTATGCTCATATCGTTGCCTCCAAGTTTCTGCAGGGAGCAGAAGTTCCTGGCGGCCTTGTGTTTAGAGTAGTCTGAGTATAAACGAGAAAGTTTGAATTGGTCCCATAGTTTTCGTCGCTGTTTCATGTTAGCCTTGATTACTCGGTCGATCCAGAGGGGAACCTTAGAGACAGGCCTGTTACTGTGGAACGGTGAAGACCTCAATGAGTAGCTTTAACTTGTAGGATAGATCGTTCCAAGCAGCATCGAGTTCTAGGTGTTGTAGAACATTCCAGTCCAGCGTGCTCACTGCCGCTCTTAACTTGGATGCATCAGTCCGCCAGAAGTTTCGACGGTGTGCGCTCCGGGCTCGAATAACTAGACGTTTAGTCCAAAAGGAGATCGTACAACGGTCGCTTTTACCAATGGGCTGTAGAAGGGTCAATTTCGAGACATCAGATAGAGCCGGAGTGAGCACAAGATCGAGTGTACGGACGCCTGCATTTTGCCATAAACCCCCACTCCGTCCGAACTATACGCGTACAGCGCCTTTCTAATGTTTACGTATTTTTCAGGCACACCATTTTTTATCATCATCATCATCATTATACATGTCAGCTAGAGATGGTAAAACACCTCCGCTATTGTACCGCAATACATAAAGGAAATACATACATACAATACATGAAGGGAAAAATAAATACGACAGTTGAATGCCAGCTGAGCTACCAGCAACGGATACGCATCGTTCCGGTAAGCTACTAGCCGGCTACTAGGCAAAACCAAAAATTTACTTACGTTTTACCCTACGAAATAAGATCGTAGATGGAGGGGGAGGCTAAAGGGATGGGGAGGGACAAAGAAACTCACAGCAGGAACGCCACTGAGGTCGGCTCCTTGCCATATCAGCAAGTGTATCCAGCCAAACGTGTTCACCGTCTTTTGGACCCCAACCAGGGAGCCGTGAAGCTCCAACTGAGGCCAGCTCCGAAGTGAGGGCCTTCATTCCTCTGGACCAAGTCATCGCTTGGCCACCTCTCCTCTTCTTCCACCCACATACCCGGTGAGCAAACAACGCATGTCGAGGGAGTCGGTGGGCTGGCATGCGCAACACGTGGCCGAGCCATCGGAGCCTGGTGAGTGAAATGACGGTGCTGAGCGGTTCATTCCCTTTTCCTAGGCCGTAAACAAGGTGTCGAACACGCTCGTTACTCACGCGGTGTTCCCACCAGATGTGAGCCAAACTGCGAAGGCACCGATGGTCGAACGTAAGTAGCCTCTTCATGTCCGCCGATCTCAGGGGCCAGGTTTCGCAACCATACAGTAAGGTCGAACGTACCGCTGCATTGTACACTCTACCCTTCAGGGCGAGAGTAATGTCGCGCCGTCGCCATACGTGGCGGAGGTTAGCAAAAGCACTTCGAGCTTTCGCTATGCGGTTCGTGATCTCGTCTTCGATCCCAAGGGCGCTGATACAACTTCCCAGGTAATTGAATTTCTGAACGACTTCTAGCTGATCCCCACCAAGGGTCAGCACAGGGGGTGAACCCTGCCAATCCTGGAGGAACGCTTTGCACTTCGGTGGTGCAAAGCAAAGCGCGAAGCGACTGACAGCCAGTGCTAATCTGTCCAGCGCGGCTTGACACGTCTGGGAGCTGTCACAGATGAGAGCAATGTCGTCTGCATACTCTAAGTCAAGAAGTCGTTCTCCTGGGAGTAGCTCCACACCTTCCAAGTCATGTCCTGTAAATGCAATTTTCATTGACTTCGTTAATATCGAAGTTGAATAGGAAAGGTGACAGCGGGCATCCTTGTCTCACACCGCTGGAGATATTGAAGGGTGGCGACAGCCTGCTGTAAGCCCTTACTCTGCCCGTGCTACGCGCATATAATGCTTGGTTAATATTTACATATTTCTCGAGCACACCTTTCCTGAGTAGACAATTCCAAAGGGCACATCGATCAACCGAATCGAAGGCACCTTTGATGTCGAGGAACACGACTACGGTGGGCCGCCAATATGTGTGACGGTGCTCCAACAACTGACGCAAAGTGAAGATTTTTTATCATATCAAAGGGCAAATCGATTAACCGAATCGAAGGTACCTTTGATGTCGAGAAACACGACTACGATGGATCGCCAATAGATATGGCGATGCTCCAAGTGACGTAAACTAAAGAAATGGTCGATGCAACCTTGATTTCGACGGAACCCTGTTTGCTTCTCATGAATCTGACTTTTACAAGTGCCACTCAGTCTGTGGAGAAAGACAGGCGCAAGCAATTTACTGGCATTTGATATCAGACTGATTCCTCTATGATTGCCGCACACCGAACGAGAGCCTACCTTGAAGGTCGGGACTATGACGGAGCAGCTCCAGTCTGTTGATACAGATTTCTGCTCGCAAAATTTCACTAACTCGTGCAAATCATCTGCAGGAACAGTTCCGCCGAATTTGAAGAGATCTGGCTGAATTCTAACTGCACCTGTGGCCTTATTCAATTTCAAAAGTCTGATTTCACGTTCGATTTCTGTGCCAGTGGGCGGATCCACGAGAATAACCCAGTAAGCAGAGTGATCAGTGGCTGGTGGAGCAGCCAACTACTCTGATTGGGTAGCTACTCAAAGTGTTCGGTCCAACTCTCCAAGCGTCTTGTCAGGCTGTGGATAAGCTGTCCACTCTCATCGTGTATAGTCTCGCTAACAGCAGGTCTCCTTCTGTCCGTTTCCCGTATCAAACAGAATATCTTACGATGGTTACCAAGGGCAGTGGTTGTTTCCATTTCTGATCCACAACGAGGCCACACGACTTCGCGGTCTCTCTTTGGGCTAGCACGCAATTTTGCGCTGAGATTTTTGCGAGTCTCATCGTAATCGCCTCCCGTCGGAACACGCCGGACAGCATCCACTACTTCCAGAGACTGGGTAGAGACCAATGTCTAGGTTGGCAATTTTATTTGCCACGTGAAGACGCCTGCTGATAGCAACCTCTGGCAAATATGCGAACAGAAATCTTCAACGGTGTTCAGTGGGCGCTTACTCAACCTGGATGCTAGCGTATTTTGATACACATTCAGAATACCTGGCTTCACCACTTGACTGGTGTCTATGCGCTCACACCGACGGTGCGGACGTCCGCCGAAACGCACCCGATGGTCGGCACACACAAGCGCGTGATCGGAGTCTACACCCGTGCTCCAAATTGAGTGAAGTTTTGGACACAGCCTCTCCAGCGTGATCGATTTGCATTTGTGGCTGATCCGAGGCTGATGGGAACTTAGTCACTCTTTTACGAGTGCTGTGTCGAAAATTAGTGCTCGCGATAAAGACGAGCATCTTCACACAGCTGTAGCAACCGCTCACCGTTACTATTACAAGAGCCTACACTGTGTTGGCCGCCCGGATGAAGCTCATCAGAGGACCATTTTCCGACTTGGGCGTTCAGATCACCAGCGAGCATGTTCAGTTGGTGATAGAACTCATCTTTCACCCAACCGGTATTACATTTTGTGGACACCTATGCCACAATGACAAACAGACACCGTTAGTCCCCTCGCGACTTCGAAGCCTGGAACGAGCCAACCAATCTAACGGTGCACATCCAGCTGTTGACTAGAACCCAATCGATCAGATCAGCTTCAGCCCGGGAACTCAAAACAATGCGCACGCCATCTTGACCGGCACTCGAAGCTACGTCATCTCCAACGCAATGGTTAGCGTAGGCGTGTTCCTCACCCTTAGCCAACGTTTATTGATGATGACAATGATGCGTCATCTCCAGGCAGGCACAATGAAAATGTGCCGTCAAGATCGCTTGTCGTTGATTGCAGGGTAAGCTCGGATTTTGCAGGCAATGTTCCGATACGCAACCAATATCGATCGATAGGGTCTCTAGTGTTCGAGCAAGTGCTACCTGTTTGCCAAGCTGTAGCTAATTGCGCACATTGAGGCCTGCTATCCTTAGTGAGGATCGAGTACTCCCAAGAGAGAGAAATGGCTGAACATAGACTTGTCGACTAGTCTGAAACGGCGCGCTGAGATTGCTTGTGACTTGAAACTAGAAGACGAGTGACTGTTGAACCAACATGAGGGGTGGACCAATAATTGGGGGTTTAAAACAGGGGGATAGAAGTGAAGTTCGAACGGGACGATAAGGATGAAAAAGCGCAAATGGGGTGGTAAAAAGAACAGGAAGTCTTAAGCAGTATCCTCGAAACCCCTATCCACTCTGCTCTATGCAGCAGATAGAGCGCCGTTGATTAGTTTTCGCTAAGGTCTGCGCATCAAGAAACCCTATGAAACAAAGTTCATCTTGTTGTATCGCGTGGGCAGATTACTGTCAGGTTGCCCAGACCTAGACAGGAGAACGATTAGGGTTCTCAACCAAAGCCGTAGGCTGCAGATTCCGTTTTATGGTGTAAGGAGCTACCCTACCTTTAACCTGGAGGACCAGGAGACTGAGTTTGTCTGACCTCTAACCTTTGACCAATCTGGTATGAGTGGCTCTGAAGGTGCGAAAAGCACCATCCAGATAGCTTAATGGCGCACTGAGACACAAACTATTGCACCACGTTGAGGTCCAGTCTCGTAGCGATGGATGTACAGCAAGAGTAATTTAAGGGGTGATGCGATCGAAAGCTATTGGATGGGCAACTTCATGAGGACGAGCCATTTTACATCATAGCTCCACGAACCGACTTGACAGGTTGCATATTTATGTGAAATTGAAGGGCGAAACACGGATGTTGCAATGCCGGAAGTCAGGGTACTTACACGTAAAATGGAGCACGTCATTCTCTTTAAACCTGACCAGACGACATATTGCCAAGCCCGTCAACCGAGGCAGCAGTCGGGGGCCACACAGAATACAAGCTACGCAGAATGCCAACCAATACGCAGCTCCATTAGAGTATGCCATCCAGTTGATAGTTGCCAGGTTGTCTGGGGGAGTGCCAACTAAAGGGCGGAGGAATGGGGTCTGTGAATCACCATCTCCACTCGGTGTTCACACTTAGCATTGATCGTGCGCGTGTATGTTTGTCTGTCCATTACCCACTCACCAGTAACTTATTCCCATTTCCTTGATCGATGCTGTGTACACGCTTTCGCCAGTATACACGTTGCGTGCCTCTAGCTTGGTGGGTTCTGTTGTCCTTGCGTCGTTCGGTTACGCGGCATTACTGCGTTCGGAGTCTTGCGTTAGTTCAGCGCGTGTAGACTTTATCAGCTCTCAACCAAAGCCTTTGTTTCAAATGTCTGATCGCAGGGTAACAAGGCTCTGGTGCTGGGCTACAAATTGTTAGTTTCGTGGTGTAAGGAGCCACCCTCACTCCAACTCTCTCATCATCATCATCACCAATATCCGCGTTAGCTACAGGTGGGATACATCTCAGCCATTGTGCTGCAGTACAAAAGTAAAGAAGAAAGCATGCAACAAAGGCAGGCCGACTAAGTCACCAGTAACGGGATGGACATCGTTCCGGAGAGCTAACAACTGGCTGTTGTGCCGAAAAAAGCTTTATTACGCCTACTAAATGAGGTCGTGATTGGAGGGGGAAGCTAAACAGGTGGAGGAGGAACCAAGATTCTCACAGCAAAAACGCCATAGAGGTCGGCTTTTAGCCATGTCAACAAGTCTATCAAGCCATACGTGTTCATCGTCTTTCGGACCCCAACCAGGGAGCAGAGAGGCTCCAACCGAGGCCAACTTTGAATTAAGGGCCTTCATTCCTCTTGACCAAATCATCGCTTGACCAGCCCTCTTTTTCTTCTATTTGCAGCCCGGCGCGGAGTTGGTGGGCTGGCTTGCGCAACGTGGCCTAGTTATCAGAGTTTGACGCTTGAAATAACGGTGCTGAGCGGTTCACTTCTTCCAGTGCCATAAACAAGACATCGAACACTATCATTGATCACACGATATTTCCTCCAGCTATGAGCCAAACCGCGTAGGCACCGCTGGTCGGACGTAACTGGCCTCTTTATATGGGCTGATCTAATGAGCCAGGTTTCAGCCGTACAACAGGGTCGAACGTACGGTTGCATTGTACACTACTCTTCAAGGAGCATGTGGTGTCGCGCCGGCGCCATAGGTGATGAAGGTTAGCAAAAGCGTCTTGTGCGTTTGCCATTCGATTTGTGACCTCGTCCTCAGGTCCAACGGCGCTGATACAACTGCCTAGATAGTTGGGTTTTTGCACGAATTCTAGCCGATCTCCATCAAGGATCAGCGCAAGAGGCGGTCCCTGCCAACCTTGGAGGAAAGCTTCACATTTCGAGGGTGTAGAGCAAGGCCAGTGTTAATCTGTTCAGTGCAGCTTGGCGCTGTTGTGGGCTGTCACAAATAAGTCGTCGTCAGAATACCAACTCAAGTGGTCGTTTACCTGTGGTCCACACACTTTCTAACTCGTGTCCTGTGAACGCGATCTCCATGACTACGTCAATAGCGAAGTTTAAAAGGGAAGGTGACAGCGGACATCCTTGTCATACACCTCTGAAGATATTACAGGGCGGCGACAGCTTGCCGTAAGCCCTCACTCTGCCCGAGCTAGTCGCGTATAGCGCTCGAATAATATTTACATATTTCTCGGGCACACCGCTCCTGTGCACAGTCCCAAAGGGCACATCGATCAACCGAATCGAAGGCACCCTTAATGTTGAGGAACATGACAACGATGGGCCGACAATATATTTGACGGTGCTCCAACAACTGACGCAAACTGAGGATGTGATCAATACAGAACCGACATTGACGAAACCTAGCTTGCTCCTTACGAATATAGATTTCACGAGTGCCAGTCAATCTATGAAAGATGACAGAGGCAAGCAATTTGAAGGTGATGGAGATCAGACTGATTCCTCTATGGTTGCCGCATCATGGATGTGAGCGTACATTGAAAATCGGGACAGCAACAGACCGGCTCCAGTCGGTTGGGACAGTTTCCTGTTTCCACCGTTTCACTAGTAATTCGTGTAACTCATCAACAAGAGCAAGGCTCCTGAATTTGAAGAGGGCTTGAGGAAGATCATCTGGTCCCGCGGCTTTACTTAACCTCAGCAGTCCGATCTCACGTTCGACTTCTGAGCGCGAGGGTAGATCCAAAGTAACAGCCCAGAGAGCAGTGCAATCACTGGTCGGGGAGGAATCTATCTATTCCGGTCGATTAAAGTGCTTTTCAAAATGTTCAACCAAACGCGACAACTGTTTTGATAAGTTGTGGATAGACTATCCACTCTCATCACGTTGGGCCCCTGGTCCTCCACGGACCGAAAGGCGTATGAACCATCTATTTGGTCACCGGCTCCCAACGGGTTGCGACGCCCTCACATCGCCCTGCTGCCTTGTAGGTTAGATCTTTGATCAAAGGCTCGGGGTAGGGCCCCTTAAGACAACCCTCTACTTCGGCCTAGGCAACCGGGTAGTATCGCGCCCACTGACGAATCATGGACTACACTGCTCACTACTGCTACTGCTATGCCTCTCTTCTGTCCTAACTCAACCGCTCAACGTCCACTCACAGACCACCCCACCTCCCGTCCTTCACCTACATGTACTCTTATGTCTTCTACCGTCACCGTCACAAACGACCCACGTCCCGCAGCTGATGGAAGTAACAGCCAAACTCCCGGTTTTCAATGTCCTGCGATCGCAACCGCCTCTCACTCCACCGAAGCTCCAGCTCTTCTTCGACCTGGTTCTCCATTCATCCTCGCAGCGTTTAATGTTCGAACTTTGATGCAGATCGGACGACAAGCATGTCTGGCCCGTACTCTTGAAACGCTATTGGTAGACATCTGTTGTCTTTCAGAGACCAGATTACAAGACTCTAGCGCCGTCATCAGAATGGCCTCTCCGGTAAACTCTGACGCCAAATACTACTTGCGGCTTTTTGGAGACGCAGAATCTGCCGCCACTGGTCAAGCTAGTGTTGGGGTTGTATTAAGTGCCAGGGCTGAATCAGCTCTGCTTGACTGGATCCCAGTCAACAGTCGGCTATATGCAGTCAGACTAAGAGGTTCATGTAATGTAAGCAGGCGTCAATATGTTAAGCGTGCCTTGTTTGTCGTCTCCGCCTACGCCCCTACAGACTGCAGCCCAGATGCAGTTAAAGATAGCTTTTACCAACAACTACATGAACTTCTGCGTTCCTCCAAAAGGACGGATATAGTCATTCTTGCCGGGGACTTTAACTCACGGGTTGACCGCCTTCCACCAAGCGAGCACCACATTGGGGGTAGTTTTGGTCTCGGTGGCAGTCGATCAGACAATGGAGACAGATTGCTTGCTCTTTGCTCTGATCATCGCTTGTTTCTTTCGAGCACTAGTTTTCGACACTCGAGGAGACATACTGCTACCTGGCGCCCGCCTTCACAAACGCAAGAGTGCCCCCAGCTTGACCACATAGCAATTAGCTACAGATGGCGCGGAAGCGTAACGGACTGCTGATCGTACTGGTCAACTTATCTAGACTCCGATCACGTAATGGTTCGTGCTAAGATTTGCATGCGTTTCGGAGGATCACCTAAGCGCGCTCACTACCGACCGGACGTCACAAATTTACAAAACCCTGCGATTATAACCAGGTACCAAGCCTCACTGTCAATCTTGCTTGGTTCAACTATTGACGGTGATCTCGATTCGCAGTGGACGCAGATCAAAGATGCGTTAGTTTTCGCCAGTATCGACACTTGTGGAGTTACCCGTCACCCACTGAAACATTGGATTTCCGCCGACTCCTTGTCGCTGATGGACAGACGCCGCTTGCTCCCATCGGATTCCAGACACAATGAGGAACGCCAATATCTTGGTCGAGAGTTGCGCAGGAGTCTGCAAATGGACCGCGAAGCTTGGTGGTGTGAACGTGCTAGGGAGATGGAGCTTGCTAGTCTCTGTGGTAATACCAGGAAACTCTTCCATCTCATTCGAGTCACCGAAGGTGTACGATCTGGTATAAGTGAAACAGTATGCGAAGAGGATGGCACCTTAATCACCAATCTTCAACGACGGTTGGAGCGATGGGCCGAACATTTTGGCTCGCAGTTTTGTTGGCCCCCAGCCCCATCTGCTACCTCTGGCGCTCGCGCTGGGGCCGAGTGGTCTACCCCAACAGACCCTCCCACTTCCCAGGAAATCGAGCAGGAGCTCCGGCACATGAGGCGTTATAAAGCCCCTGGCCCTGATGGTCTTCCTCCGGCTTTATTTAAAGATGATGGCGCATCGCTGGTTCGAGAACTCACCGCTTTGTTCTCGAAAATTTGGTCGAAAGAGAAAGTTCCATCATCTTGTGGTGAATCGATAGTCGTCCCCATCTTAAAAAGGGCCTGCGCACAATCTGCTCCAACTACAGAGGAATAAGCTTAGTCCCCGTCGTTTGTAAGCTGCTGGTGTCCATCATACTTCGCAGGCTATCCCCAACACGCGAATCGTTGCAACGAGAAGAACAAGCTGGGTTTCGCCCTGGTCGCGGCTGCATCGATCAAATCTTCACTCTTCGCCAGATCCTCGAGCTCCGCCATGTGTATCAGAGGCCAACGATTGCTGTGTTCCTGGATATCCGTGCAGCCTTCGATTCTGTCGATTGTACAGTACTGTGGCATTGCCTTCTGAGGAACGGTGTCCCCGAGAAGTTCGTCTCCATACTGCGCGCTCTATATAGTCTGACCTCAGGCAGGGTTAGGGCTTATGGCATGCTTTCGCCTACGTTTGTGGTCTCCAGTGGAGTTCGACAAGGATGCCCTATCTCTCCGTTCCTATTCAACTTTGCCATTGAGGATATCCTGAAGAACGCTCTGAGCGATTCGTTGAATGCTGGCGTTGAGCTGCTCCCAGGTAGTCGAGTTGTTGATTTGGATTATGCTGATGATATCGTCTTGCTGGGTGACGATCCACAGGTCGTCCAAATTGCATTAAACCGCTTGGCGATTGAAGCATCGAAGTGCGGTATGTACTTTTCGCCATCCAAACGCAAGGCTCTCCTTCAAGATTGGCAGGTGCCTCTGCCTGCACTCACGCTTGCTGGTGAGACACTAGAGGTTGTGGAGAGCTTTGTCTACTTGGGAAGTTGCATCACTGCTGGCGGGGCTGTTGGAGACGAGATTTCGATGCGCATCTCGAGAGCAGGCCTCGCTTTTTCTAGACTGAGGCATATATATATATATATATATATATATATATATATACTATCACCATATCTCCTGTTGACCGTTTCCCGCATTAAACGAAATAATTTACGTTGGTTACCAAGAGCAGAGACCACTTCTTCCACCGCTGACGTACGATGAGACCACCAGCATCCGCGCTCTCTCCTCATACTAGCATGGAGTTGTGACCTGAGGTCTTTGCGAGTCTCTTTATGTTCGCTTCCAGCCCTAATGTGCTGGCAAGCATGGACAAGTTCCAGAGACTCACTTTCGATTTTGGCTATTGAATTCGACACAAGCTGATTTGGCTACTGCTAGTTAGGTCTGTTGAACATGGGACCAGTGACCTTCAACTGTATTCAGTCAGCGCTTGCTCAGTCTGAACGCCAGGGTTACGATACGCATTCGGAACAACTCGCTTCGCCAGTTGGCTAGTGTCTATGCGCTCACAAGATGGTCGAGGGCGTCGGCCAAAACGCACCTGCAAATTAGCGTATTCGAGTGCATGGCTAGTGTCCACACGTGTGCTCCGAATTGTGCGATAGTTTTGGACTCAGCCTCTTCAGCGGTAACTGATCGCAATGTGACCGATTTGCCTTCATGGTTGGTTCGAGACTTGTGGTCGCCATGTCACCTTCCGACGGGTGCTTTGTCGGAAGTTAGTGCTCGCAAGAAATACGCGATCTTTACATAAACAAGATAACCACTCACCGTTCTCATTACGGACGCCTACTCCATGTTGGCCGCCCAGATGCAGCTCATCAGTGAAAAATTTCCCAACTTAAGCTTTCATATCGCAGTCAGCAGAACAGTGTCCTTGCTTCTTTTGTGGCAAAATAGCTCGTTCAGTTGGCGGCAGAACTCGTCTTTTCCCGAGTCATCGCTAGTCTGTGGGGGGGGGGGCTAGGCGGCGATAACAAACAGACACCTATTAGCCCCGCGCGACTTCGAAACTTTGAACGAGCCGGCCAGTTTGATTGCACATATCCGGCTACAGATTGTGATCCAATCAACCAGAGCAGCTTCAGCCCAGAGCCATACCAGTACCGGCTTGGCCGGAACTGGAAACTGTATCTTCGCCGGATAGGCGCAATGAGAAAGCACTGCTGCTGTCTCCTGATGGGGATCGTGGAGTGAGAATAGCGCTCGGATCTTGTGGGCGAGTTTCCGATAGGCAGCCCATATCGATTGAGAGGGTCTCTTATGTTCGAGCAAGTCCTGTTTGTTAACCGATCTGTAACAAAGTGAGTACGTTGTGGCATGCCAATCTAGGGGAGGTTTGCGGACTCCTAATAGAAGCCGATGAACTGGGCTTGACCGCTTGGTTAGACATGGGCTTATCGATAGGACAAAAGTGTAACTTCGCGTTTGCATGTGAGTTGAAACTAGAAGATAAGCGCCTTTCAAAGCATGATGCGGTGGACCAAGAATTGGGGTGTTGAAAACTGGGGGGAAAATTGGAGTTGGGACGGGACGATCAAGGTGAATAAACATAAGAGAGGAGTGTAAAATGACGGTGAGGCTTAAGCTGTGGTATTTAAGTCCCTATCCACCCTGCTCAATGCAATAAATAGGGCGCTGTTAATTATCCTCTGCAGCGGCTAGAGCATCAAGATATTGTTTGAGTAAAGGGCCAGGAGATTGAGTTTGCCTAGTCTTCAGTCGTTTACCTATCTGCATGATTAAATCTGGAAGTGTAAAAGCACCACCGAGCATAGTTCAGTGGATCGTTGGAGGCAAACCATCGCACCACGTTAAGGTCCACTCTCGTTGCGATGGTTACTTGAGGAAAAATGGTCGATGACAGCTTTCTGTGAATTCCATTGATTAGCTGCTTTTGTGGTTTTCAGTTTCGGCGCTTACACACCTTGGAAATTCAAGCTTTCGACATCTTTTTGTTTTTGTATGCTTCTCTACTGACTGCTTCCCGAGAATCACTGTGGGCGTCTTTCACTAGAAAACCTATCCCTAATCAATTGGCCAAAAGACGAGTATTGCACTCGTAGCTGATGACGCAGTGTTTAAGTAGACGGCTTACCAATTTGGTTGATCCAGTGGGTATAGTTGCTATAGTTCTCGCCTCCGTGGTGAAAGTGACAATAATAAGTAGAGGACGCTAATTTCTAGTCACAAATCCATCTTAAGGCAGCAGCCGGCTGCATTTGACCTACCCCTGAAATGTCATTGGTTTTGCGGCTGCAGCGTGTTTGCATGGGTACTATAGTCACTTACTTACTATAGCCTATGGACTACATCCCCCCGGGAGGACGACGTGCAGCAACTCGGCACAATCCTCTAATGAACTTCATGTGTTTCTCCCTTTTTTGATATGGATGGCCGTTGACATCAGCCAATCCGAAGGTACCGCCCAGAGCACCATGTAGTGTTAAATCGGGTTACCGGACCACCCGTTTAAAGACTCAATGCCACTTTACCGATCGATATTTTTAGCGATCGGATTCTTCCGTTATCCATCCATCACGGTCTTTGTTTCAGCATCACGACTCCCATTCACAAACGCGTTGTAATCCAGCGCACTTGTATTTTTCATTTGAACCGGACATAGTAACAGCATCCACAGACACTGCAACACTGCTTAGCCGATCTACCTTACGCGCTCACTTACATCCTGTATGTGTGTGTGTGTTACCGTGGCATGATTCTTCGTCAACTTGCATAAATATGCTAACTTGCGGTTACAAATACTTCAACTAAACCTGCTGTGCTGTCATGAAACTCCAAAATTCCGACGTGCAACATAATCACCGACCAATGAAGTAAATTAGTCAGATACTGATGAAAGTTGCATCCCGTGCACTAGGATGTAGACCTCCGAAATCACTTTGCTCATCTAACTTCCTGCGTTCGATTAATTAGGTCGAAGCACAGAGGACTATTCCTCCTAATGATCGGTTTTGGTGCGCCAGACCCAAACACCTAGCATGCAAAATATTTTCCTGTCTTTTGCAAATATTTATCATCAATTCTTATCTTTTTCGTTGTTTCAGGAATCTATTTGCTGTCCCGGTGCATCCAATTTTGGCTTCTGGAATATATGCGATCTCTTTAGTTGGACTATGTAATGTGACATATGGCGGATCATACATAAGAACTACTCAAGCAGTTGAAGCTTTCACTTTTCAGGAATACTCAGGATCTCAGTACTTCCCTGTGGCGTCGGTCTCCATTAACTTTTCATAGACAGATGCGAGCGCTCAAGTTTATCGCTATGTGATGACTTGCTCAACCCTGCGTTTTATGGCCTAGTTCTCATACCCATCAATGGGTAACCAAATTGCTCGATTTGCGCCTGCTCCATTAGTCAGCACCGAGGACTATTTTTCCGATTTTGTTAGTGTCGCGCGCTTCGAGGAAGAGCTTCTGGGTTCGCGACTTTTTAAAGTTGCAAAAGCGAAGTAAGAGTCTCGAATGTTCCCTACTTTTTACTTTTTAATCACTCCGCTTTTGTCAATTTTACCCTCTGTATTTCATCTGCCTTGGTGCATCCTGGGTCACATTTTGATGACTGACAGTAGATTCGACTGCAGCGGGCGTTTGGCTATCGCACTTTCACATAAACTACTCGATATGACATTCTGGACTAGGCATTACGACCATTTACCCTAAGATTGTAAAAAAATATCAACCATTGTCTCTCCAAACCTACCGCTAGATGTAGGCACCATACTACTAGTTACGTTCACCAGTGAGGGCACTTCAGTTTGTTGCTTAGCTTCTTCTAACTATAGTCTTCTATACACTTTAATACACCATTCCGATTGCAGGCTCGTCATCTAATGCTATCGGGAGAAGTGTCGTTTGCTTTATCCCTGCTAAGACTGAGCTAGAACTCACGGGGCTAGTGACCATCTTCTGAGGGTAGCGGTCCACCCTTATTGTGTGATAGGTTTCTAAAGCTGCTAAACTCTATTATTGTTTTGCGGGCCGGTTTTCTCAGCCAAAGATTAATGGTTGGATTTTTTTCTTTTGGGTAGGATGTATAACCCCAGTTAATGAGGAATCTTCGAAACTCCAGCGAGGATGAGATGAGCTCTTGGCTTGGTCAAGCCCACTTTCCTTCTCCCTTAACCCTTCTAAGTGTTTTGTTATCTCAATCTCTTTTCTCCACTCCGACAGACTGTGCTCTTTTTTAAACTCCTCTCCTTTGGTTGTGAGTGACCAAAGCATCTCTCGTTCATATTCCGTAAACTATCTCGGTGTTTTCCTGTCCTATAATTTATCCTGGTCGACGCATGCTCTTGAAACTTTTCAAAAATTCAGAAGACTATCCTTTTACACTTTAGGCTCAAAATGCTCTCCGTACCGTGTGCTCTAATTCTAAAATTTGTCAATACATGTATTCTCTCCCATTGGCTATACTGTTCCCCTATTATTTTCCCCGGATTATTTCAAAAGGATTATACCCTTCTTTTGAGATCAGTGCAGTTTATATCCTGTTGCCCTGGACTAAGCAGATAAACCCTCGTTGATTTTTGTGGTCAGCAAGCATTTTGACGTATGCTTTAACTTCTCATCCAAAATTCTAACACATCGCTCGAAATCCATTTCTTCAACGCGGCAGAAATTTAGAGTTTTGTTTTCCCATACCTCTACGTATCGAAACCCCATTTTTGCCTTATCTGTCTTGCTTGGTAGCCGACCCTTGAGTAATGATGCAACAATTGTAAGAAACTTTGTCTGCTTACAATTGTACTCTTTTTGTTGTTCGTGTCATTTCACCTTATTTTCCCCACCGATTTTATTCTACTCTATGTCCGCAATGTTAACGTAAATTGCTGAAAATGCTCCCGCACAGGTGTATGAGGTTTAACTTGACATGACTAGAGCACCAGGTACTGTCGTTTACGCTCGTTCTGGACTAATAATAATAATAATAATAATAATAATAATAATAATGTGTCAGCTGTACACTGTACCGGCGCTTCCCTGCCGAGCGACCACCACCAGTCGCACGCGGGTTGGGTGTTCGGGAATACTTGCATGGACGCTGTCGTTTTTCCACGAACTTTACCGGGAGGCGTACCAAATGTCTACCTCGATTGACTGATGAAGCGAGACGTGAGCAACGCTAGCTGGACAACTTACAGATTAGTCATGTGTCGAACCGAATGTGATGAAAATTAAAACAAGAAAGAATAATGTATAATTGGTCAGCAGTGAAGTTGTAGATATCAGATAATAATTATCTTTCGCGCGCTACATCATACCGGAGAGGTCGGTGAACCTTTTGGAATCCAGCAGTACACCCCTAGCTGGTTCTGCGCACAGTGTATCTGGGCGGACAACTGGGCGCGAACCAAAGCGAGCTCTGCCTGAAGACAATGAACTCTGGTGCTTTTAGCTTAATTGTTGCTGTTAATGCGGGTTCTGTTTGTTCCTTCTCGGCATAGTCGTTATACCAAATAATAGTTTAAAGCAGTTGAATTACGCCACTATGGGCTTACCGGTCCGGATCGTCGAGTCATTTTAGCCGCAATACATTATCCATTTGGACTGATGCTCCGCTCTCGCACAGTCACAATGAGCTGAGGAATAAAGATTAGTACGAGCGAGAAAAGTAGGCCGTAGTGAAAAATCTGTACGCCCTTAGCAAACATTTAGTCTCAAAGAGCCTACACCTTGTCAATTACATACGGCGACATATAGTTACAATCGTGCGCAGATAAGGTGGCAACAGCTGGACGGCGTATTTTTCGGCTTCTGCTGTCCCGTTTCTTAAGTTGCTATTACTCCACAGGTTACACAGCATCAGACACACTTTAAATTATTTGTCCGACTGGAAGACAGCAAATGCGCTATGGCGAGCGGAGTTCTGATATATATATATATATATATATATATATATATATATATATATATATATATATATATATATATATATATATATACCCGTGCTTACAGAGTATAGCTCACGTCTGATGGAATCACCGGGTGAGCGATGCCGAGGTCCGCCAGTTGGTTTTCGGTAAGAAACTTATGGTGCCTCACTCAATTGTTTATTAAATCTCAATCGCATACGTTGAGTAGGCTATGTCTTCCGTATCCCCCTTGAACGGATACGTCGGCGTGCATTTATGGTCATGGCTACACCAAGTTTGGCGAGACCACGAGGTGGCCAGTCCATGACGTGGCATAAAGACTTGAAGAAACTGACCTAGAAATTCGATCAGGCTGGTGCATGTCATCTTCGTGGATGGGGACCTCGGATGTTCTATACTAATGGTTGGAGACCCTTTCAGACCTGGCGCAGTCAGTGGCGTTCCGGTATTCGGTTTCTTCCATCTAAGTGTTGATTTTCTTTCCATTCTGACCAGTTTAACGCACCTCTTATTTGATTCCATTTTTCCCATTCTATTTGTACCCTACCTCATATTCATGCCGTTGTTGCTATTCTAGCTGTGTGCGTCTTGGCAGCTGGATCCACTGCGCTTCGGTGCTCAGATCATAGTTGTTCAACTAACCTAAATGAATGACTCAACATATCCACTCAGAGAATTTCGTTGCCAATTCTCGCAGTTTTGTTTTGCTTTCTTGACATCATTGGCTTATTAATGACTATCACTTTTTGCTGAAAACATGCGTTGCTTTCTTGGTTTTTAATATCTCATGACTACCCGTTTTCCATTCACATTTCCTAATTTTTCAGGCGTACTCACAATGGAGGTTCACAGCGGGTTGTCGTTAAGGTTCTTCCATGTTCCAACGCCAAGGAACTACTCTCCGTCTATCGACCCACTATCCAAGCCTACTGTCGTCATCTTCCTTTCGGACACAATATTTTGTCGTTTAATGTGTAAGTAAAACTTCTTGAACTGACTGAACTATAATGATTTCGCTACAAAACACTATGTCGCCTCATTTTCACTTTCTGTTTGGCCTAGTATCCACTTCTGTTTTTTATGTGAATCGTACTATGGTGATAATGAGTATTAAAAGTTATGTTTACCGCTCGTCAAACCATTTACTTTGTCTCAATTCCTTCATTTTTTTAATTTGAACATTCGGACTCTTTCCTTTAGCAAGGCGTCTCCTAATGGTCGCAATATTCTGATCATTCGGGATTATGTCGACCAGTCTTTGGTGGATCGATTATGTACCCGACCTTTCCTGTGCGTCGAAGAGAAAAAGTGGATCGCTTTTCAGTTGCTTCAGTCTCTGTCCCAGTTGCACAGTCCTTTCGATTTGGACCGGGATTCCCGGGTTGTCGATCGGCGGCCGGGTTTCGAACGTGAAGAGCATGCTGCCGTAAGTCGAAACTGTGTGGATCGTGGTATTTCCTTGGTCAGCCCATGCCGTTTCACACTTCCCGATTTCAGGAGCAGTTTAGACTACTTGTCTGTTACAGATCGAGCACCTCGCTACGATTCTCTAAGTGTCTGCAACTTTTGCTCATTTTTAACTTTCATTACGTGACACCATCCACACCAGATGTGTTTACTATTCAAATCACAGCTCCCGTCTAGGTTTCCCTCTACATCCCCGATATTGATGATTGTCTACTTAGCATTTTCTGTCTTGACCGGTTGTTTGCCTTGTTGCGCTTAGTGTGTACCTTTGGGTTTAAAAAGTCATGACTACTAATTGCACACGTGAATAGAAAACCTATAGGTATTTACCTTGGATTCAAGTTAAGTCAAACTGAGCATTATGTGCCCTAATGGGTTCATTTTCGGCAGTTACACTGGATGGTAATGCCAATATTCTATACGTGTAGGGAGAAATATGGTATATATGTACATCGGTCACTCCAACAAGCGCTTACGCAGCATGTTTGTGACTTTCGCTTGGTGTACAAGCAAACGTGCTTGATAAAGAAAAACAATATTACGATGTTAAAGTACGGGAGAATGCAATATTGCATTTCGAACGATTATAAGAGAAAGAGTGCGTTTTAAAAATCTCACTATGAGGTATATGTAATCGATCAGTTAGTGCCTTAAAAGAAACATTATTGCAGACATCAAGATGTCTGAAATTAATCAAATCAACTAAATACTCTCTAGACAAGCCGTTGCAACTGGAAATGTGCTTTATCGCTCGTATAAGTAAGATGTAGTCTTTCTGAAGCAGTCCTGGGATGATGGCAGTGGAGCTGTATAACCAACGGAGGATAATGCAAGAGGTCAGTAACTTAAATATTAAATTACAAGGTACTGAAAGCACCTCAAGTCTAAGGGCATAAAAGGTAACTTTTCTGACTTTATGGAAAGTTCCACAAACATGCGTGGACCAAGAGAGGTTGTAGGACAAAACGTCGCCGAGATACTTTCTTGTGCATGTTCTCGGTATGGAATTATAATTCACAGTAAGGGTGGGGGAGATAACTATGCGGGACTGCGACTTATCGCCATGAAGAAAATAAAATCTTAGATCACCGATTTTTGAAGCGTTAAGCTTTACATAAAGTCTTGTGTGGGAGACTAGTGAGCGCCTACCGAAGCGCTGATGGTTTATGTGAGCAGTTATGGTGTTCGATCCACCTCAGACGCTGCGAGATGCTCGTAGGCGTGGTATAGCGCAGTCCACTGAGTCGTTGCTTGAACTGGTTGCCGCATGTCTGCAGCCACATAAGTCGTTAGCTGTTCCTACTCATGGGCGATTTCAACTTACCCCGAATACAGTGGCCGGAGGCTGAACTTCTCCCTGGCCATTGTGAAGTCGAGAGAAAGTTTACGGAGTTGATATTTGAAACTGGGGCCACACAGCACATCAACCAACTGACACGCATAACTACGCTCGCAACTGCATGGTGCTTAGACCTGCTTTTGACCAGCTTTGAGCAACGTGTGCATGACATTCAAGTCTTAGAGCCTCTGGGAGCGAGTGACCATTCGATGATCATAGCCAGGTGCCGTATACTCCCCCGCTGGAGCCAGCCTTCAACTATTGGAAGACGAGCTTTAATGGCCTCACTCGAGCAGCGAGCTTCTTTGTGAAAGCGTGCAACTGGAACATCTGTGCCGGTTGGATATCATTATCTTCAAAGATTTTACTATAACCGGCCCGCGGCCGGTCAAATCACACGCCTGCCTTGGTATCCGGAGGGCATGCGTTCGACCCGGGCGACCCTCTGAGTATCCTTAGGCCACGCGCGAGTGGTGGTGGTAGCTTAGCAACGAAGCGTCGGTACGGCGCACTGATTTAAAGCTGATGCTTGACCTTTTGTTTATTAAGCACTAGTATGATGGATATCGTTTCCTCCTTGAGGAATGATCACACACGCCATCGCTACTCAATATCTCGGTTAGCGTTTCATACTTTATTGCTTTGACACCATCTATTCGCCGTATAGTGTCTGTCAACTGGCAAACTAGATAGCCCGAGGTTATCGGCGGCCAGTTCGCGTAGATGACATGCGCCGACTCTTGGCCTTAGACAATGGACGCTTACAGAGGATTGTTCGTGTGTGCGGACAGCAACGTATTTGCAGAGGTGAAGTCAAACATCGCATCTTGGGGAACGCGAGTATTCCCTTTAACGAGGGTTTTGTTGCGCAAGTGATGACCCGGTCACGTTCTGCATGTATCATCTGCGCGTTTGCCCTATCGTACCATGTTCTATAGTGCAGGATCCGGCTGAAAGAGCTCACGTGTTGTTCAACTGTCCACCTGGGGATATCGTATGAAATTGTCAATTTCTGATCTAACTACTTCCGGTGCACACGCCTGCCAGTTAGGGAACCAAAGGAGGTTGTGTTCGATGACTCGAAACACTTTAATATATGTCGCGCAGCCGAGACCAGTAAAAGATTTGTTTACACACTTGCCTAAATACACATTTTTCATGTTTGGCAACCGACAAAGGTCCAATCTCGTTGCGATAAAGAATAGGTAGTCTATACATATACATATATATATGGTTGGCGGCATCCGGTTTCGGATTTGCCTGTCACCGTGGCAAGCCACAGGACGCCTGCGCCTACAGAGGGACCATGGATGGCTTGCGCTGCACCACCCACAGTTCCAACCACACACCCCATATCCAGTGTAAACCCGAAGGAATAAGACCGGGAGGCGTGCGGATGGGAGCCACGTTTCATCAACGGAGCCGGCCCACACTCCTTCACAGGCAAACACAAGCACGCTGTATTTGGGGAATCAACCGCACACAAGGCGGTGGCTGGACCGTAGTCCGCTCCACACTGAGTGCATGGAACCACCCTTCGAGCCTAGCACGGCCACAAGGACCGTGCACCCCGTCCCCTCCAGCAACGACCAACTGTCTCCTGGAGCCAGTATGGACGACGTAGTGGGTAATAAACAGGTAGGCACCTTGTCAACATGCACATCAAGCGCAGCCACACCGGGGATATCAAACAACAACCAATCACTTGAGAGAGAGAGAGAGAAAGGAAAAGAGAAAAACTTGATTAATGCATAAGGAAACGGTGACATAAACCTTACGTAAATAGCATACGTAATAAGGTGTTTACAAACAAATCCTAGCTAAGTGCACGAGGTCAGGAAGTATAGTTCACGGAATGCCACGAACAAAAAATTGTTATGGAAATGGAATACAATTGGCTGAAGCGATGTGTGCAAGTTAATGGAATAGAGTACAGGGAGATATTTATATGAGAAAGAAAAGCACTAAGGTAAAAACTGTAAACCCACCACCTGAAATAAAGAGACTTAGCATGCAAGCACGCGGTTAGTAAATCGAATTCAGCGTGCCTACAAACGCTGCGCCGGCTCGTCGTAATTCTCTGCAGGACCCGTCGTCGCTTCTGTAGTGGTCCCAGATGGCACAGCTCATGGCCCACTAGACATTTATATGAGAAAGAAAGGCATTAGGAAAGAACCGAAAACCCACCACCTGAAATAAAGCGACTTGGCATGCAACCATGCGGTTAGTAAATCGAATTCAGCGTGCCTACAAACGCTGCGCCGGTGCTGCCTACGTTCACTGCGGGACCCGTCGTTGCTTCGGCAGTGGTCCCGAGTGACCTCTCTCATGGCTCACTAGGCCTGCCTGACTAAGGCACTCGCGACCGCATGTTCTACAGCACAATGCGCTCGGTGTCGATGGAGTACAATTCATCGGTGCTTGCCGCTTCCGCAACATATATATATATATATATATATATATATATATATATCCTAATCGGATTGCCTGTTTAATGTGTGATTGGTGCTGATTTATCTGCGGGAGAATGGCTGATTATGACACGAGGCACTGAAAGCCGCAAGGAAGCTATCTCGCCGTTGCCGCAATATCTTTGCACGATAGCCAACTGTTTGTGACGGTATGTTGTCTACACAAGGTGTACGCGCCTTGACCCTGAATGTTTGCTTAAGGCATTAAGGTTTTCAGGTAAGTCCGTCTTCTCTCCTTCTTCTTATTTTTTAGTTCATAGGTCGTCGTGGTTGTATGGCAGCGAAGCATCAGTTCAAAGGGCTGATGTACTGCTGTTCATGATGATAATATTAATAGCGGTGTACGACAGGGCTGCCTTATATCCCCATTCCTCTTCAATTTTGCCATTGAAGTAGTCCTGTCGGGGGCACTAGACGGTTACTAAAATTTTGGTCTACATCTACTACCGGGTGAGCGAGCGACCGACTTAGGTTATGCCGATGATATCGCCTTACTTGGTGACGACTCCAAGAGCATGCAAACTGTTCTAAAACGTTTGGCGATTGAGGCATCTACGTACGGAATGTGCTTTTTCCCGACAAAGTGTAAAGTTCTGCTTCAGGATTGGCACTCGACCGTTCCCGTACTCACTATTGTAGGCACAACTTGAACAAGTGGATAGCTCTGTCTACCTAGGCAGCTGTGTCTGATGGCGGTACCATTGGGAAGATAGTTTTTCACCTCGCTAAAGCTCGGTCGGTATTTGTTAACCTGAGGCACTTGTGGCCTCATCGGGATGTTTCCCTCTTGGTAAACGGTCGTGTTTACGATGCCACCGTTCGGGCGGTGTTGCTGTATGGAAACGAGTCATGGCCAGTTCGCGTAGACGACATGCGCCGGCTCTCGGCCTTTGACAACGGGTGCTTGAGGAGGATTACTCGTGTGTGGTGACAGTATCGTATCTTAGGGAATGCGAGTATTCTCTTCAACAAGCTTTCTTCTGCGTCCGTCAAGATGGCTCGGTCACGTCTTGCGTATGTCAGCTGAGTGTTCGCCCTTTCGCGCTCTGTTTGCTCGTGCTGAGTGAGACCACACGGTGGTCCAACATCCACCTATCGACAGCAAATACAATCGTCGACTTCACCTCTTGCCACCACTGGATCTACTCGTCTGCCTGGTTGGAGATCAAATGACGAGGAGTGCCGATAGCTGAAAACAATTCAGGATATGGCTCGTAATCGAAGCCACTGGGGGATCTGTGTACATAATGTTTATATTTGGATGTTTTACAATTGAAAACGACAAAAAAAATTAAAATGGTCAGAAGTCCGTATAAGCGAACATATGTTTTCGATAATTCTTCATCAGGCTTGTACAATTACATGAAATGCAAACTTTTAGTATACAGACCCAACGAGTCGTCAGTCAACCAAATTGATCTTAGTGCGCTGTGACACACCTTCGGTTAGGTTACAGTTGTATTCGTACGTGCGTACAGGTCAACTGCAGTCCGTCCTGGCCAAGATAGGCTCAACGCGTGAGTGAACCGTTTCTGCGTGCACAGTGCTGGTTCGTACAGCCGAATGGCGATGGCTTCTGCGGCGTCTAATATCCGCTTACGGAAATACCTTGATCGATTTTCTGGGGCCGATAGATTACTTTGAACGAGTCAGCCGACTTAGTGGCGTGGCCCGTATCCGCAAGATGCGTGGCGATGGCAGAGTTGGTGACCTTTCGGCCTCCATTTCCGAGCCAGGCCGGATGGTGTTCCTTCACGCTTTCGGATAAGCGTCTTGTCGTACGACCAACGTATCCTGTCCCACAGGAACAGGTAAATGAGTATACACACATTGATTTGGTGTGGACAGGCAGCTTATCCTTGAGGTTTAGTCTCACCATTGGGCTGCTGATGAACCGGATTTGCAACCTCGCCGCTGGGAATGTATTCCTGAGTGTGGACGTGAGACGGCGGGATAGATTCTCGGACACTATTTCCCCTTTGTAAGGCAGTTGTAGGAAGATAGGTTTCCGTTCCGCCGTCAGGACCATGGGTGCTTCCCTGTTTCGCCCCATATTCGCATCAATAAAATTCTCTGGGTAGCCATTCTCTTTTAGTGTCGCTCGTATTAGTTGCAACTCCTCGAAAAGAGTATCCTTCGAGCAGATTCTTTCGGCCCGGTTCACGAGACTGAGGACCAAGTTTCTCTTAATCCGAAGCGGCACAAAGCTATGAAAATTTGTGTACTGTCCATTCCAAGTGCACTTTCGGTAAACGCTACGTTTTATCGCACCATCTTCAAGTCTTTGTAGAGCTACATCGAGAAAATGGAAAGCGCCGTTTTCTTCTACCTCGTAGGTGAATTGTATAGCCTTCTGAGCTTGGTTAAGTACGCTGGTGAGCTTCTCGATGTTACCGGAGGTGTCAAGTAGGACGGAGATGTCATCTACGTAACGGTGATATAACGTGAGGCTACTGATGACCGCTTTCAATTTACCCTGTTCCAACATACCCATGAAAACATCAGCGAGGAATGGTCCTAACGGGGAACCCATTGCAACTCCATCGCGCTGTCGGTATATATCCCCGTTGAATAGGAACTGAACATTAAATGTGCACCTTAGCAGTAATTCTTTCAGTGCCAGCGTTGGTATGCCAATATTAAGATGGTTCTCGTCAGAAAAGTTGCAAATGAACTCAATCGTTTCTAATAAAGGCACATTCGTGAACAGTGAGGTGACATCTAGAGAGCACATAGTTTGGTTCTTGATGTTGACATCACGCACGGCATCTACAAATGCTCCGTTTTTGTTTTATTGCGACACAATAGCTGAAGTTCATGTGCTATGATTCTTATACGGTGTTAAGCCTGTCTTCTTTTATTGATTTCCATGGTTATGTCTGGCCCTAGATCTATTTAATAAAGTTGCCCATGCTACTACTTCTACTGCTACTACTACTACCCTACTATTACTAATACTACTACTACTTTCTATTCTAATGACTCGTCATCTCATCGATGCTGTACCCGCCTGGAAACGCTGGCGGCTTACCAACTCAGCTTGGATCAGGCACTCGCGGCTGCATGTGCTACACCGCATTGCGCTCGATGTCGATGTACTGCCCTCCATCTGTGCTTATCGTCTCCATAGCGGTCGTTTCTTTTCCGCATTCAGTAGTGATTTTGTTGTGTCATCACTGACGCCTTCACCCTACGACCGCAAGAAGTCCAAACACGAGCTGGAAAGAGACTTGTATAGATGAAATCATGTTTGCTTATTAGTTTTGAAGGCAAACTGAAGGGAAGCTACTATATTACACTTGAGCCAACTAACAGACGGAAAACCTCAAATGCAACGGCCGAGTAAGCAACCGTGTAATCAAGAGCGAATCGCATATGTCCTTAAAAATAGCATCATTGGACCCAAACGTAAAGCGTGCATTCATTTACGGTGACTGGCACTGGCCACTCAGAATAACGAAAAATAATGCTTAAACAAATGTCCCGAAACAAAGGAGAATAAGAAGTGCATACCCAAAAATTAACAAAAACTAGTACAATCATTGTTTGACGATTAAATATTACTTTGACATAACCAAGTAGGAATGTGATGCGGAGAAAAACCAATGGAATGTGGTATTGCAAATGGTACTGCTGAAGATGACACGGTGATGAGCGTACCTTAACAATGACATGTGTACCAGTCGGGCTAACTCAGTGGAGCGTTTAAACAACAGTCAAGAAGTGGAAAATAGGAAGAATAGAGAATGGCTATTAAGCTCGTTCACAAGGAATGAATGTCAAATAGCTATTCTCTTATCAGATTTTTTTTGCACATGGGCAACCGCCCTCTTAATTAGCTCGCGCCATTAGCACCAATCAACTTCTGCGTTTGTTTCGAAGTATCTGAAACAAACAGAACGTGATAAACTCGATTCGATCATGTCCTGGTACCGTAACTTCGGTTTTCCCACGTGCCGCTTCCCTGCACACAGTTGGCCATACAGCAGCTGTTTAGGTATCCGGGTCGAATCCGTGCGACGAACTTGCCCAGGCTACCTTAGATGTCTCAGCAGAAGTAATCAGTCCATTCTTTACATGTTACTGCGATGGAGCACCTCTGCATCTGCAACTCTGTCACCTCAGCCGATGCGCATAGTACGAAGCAGACACTGCTGATGAAGAACGGACATCCTTCCGGTACATCGTCCAGATTTCTGTGCCGTACTGAGAAACGGATAGCACCATCAATTTCGTCCCAACAGTAAGCTGGCGATTGTTCCACACACACTTTTCCAGCTTTCTAAATGCGGCAGACGTCCGATACGCAGTTACCCACCTCATTCGTCATCTGGAATCCGGTAGATATTATGCTTCCTAGGTAGCAAATCTCGAAGTATTTTCCAAAACCTCGTTGCTACCGTGGATTTGCAGCATCTTCACGGACTCCATTCCTGGAAAAGACAATCAATCTTACTTGTGTTGTTGCTTAGCCCGAATTTGGCCGCTGTCGAAGTGAGACCTGATGTCGTATGCTGCAGTTCATCCGCGCCGTGTGTAAACAACGCACACTCGTTGGCAAACAGCAACCTACATATGGTTGTCTCACACTAGGGTTCTCGCCCCAAAACGGCGAGTGTTCAGCAACCCACCAACAGTACAGTGCTCCACACATAGACATCGTACTCACAAGTACCATCAAAAACACATAACATCACTACATTTAGGTGACTGTTAAACAAGGCAGGGGATCAGACACAGCCTTGCTTTACAGTAGAGACAACAGTGAGGCCATCCGTGGTTTGTCAACTCAGCTGGACCCTCGCTCGCATGTCACAGTGCAGACATTCAAGTTAACTTACGAACTTACTCGCACAACCAAACTTACTCAAGACAAGTCACAATGCCTCGCGGTTCACCGGGAGGTATGTGGATAGGAACTACGTTTCATCAATAGAGCCGGCCCAAACTCCTTCAGCATGTACAGCAGCATTCATGTCTATTTATGAAATCATGCGTGCCGGAGATACCTAAGGTGGTGGTTGGGCCGTAGTCCGCTTCCCATTGGATGGAACCATTTGTTTTGCCTAGCACGAGAATAAGTTTCCAATACGAACTGTCTTTGGTTTCCTAACATTTAGGCGTGAACCTAAATGTTTGCCTTAAATTTAGTTAGATGGACAGATGTAAGAATAAAGAAGCAAATGCCATTAATACGGTTACCAGGTGGAATGATACAAAAAATAAGAGGTACAGTAAAACAGTGATGATTTATCAGTAGCAACGTTAACTCCAAAGCATCGCACAATTTAATTTCGGACAAAGTCTATGTATATTGTCAAGTGCGTACAACACAGCACGTGAAAATTAATGGCACCATGAAGAGTTAAGATAGTTGAGATAGCAATTTCACCAACATATGGTTGGCGGCATCCGGTTCCGGATTTGCCTGTCACTGTGGTTTCCACAGAACGCCTACGTCTATGGAGGGACCATTAGTTGCTTGCGCTGCATCACCCAAAGCTCCATCCACACACCTTATATCCAATGTAAGCCCGAAGTATAAGACCGGGCGGCATGTAGGTGGGAGCAATGTTTTAACAACAGAGCCGGCCCACATTACTTCACAGGCAAATACAAGCACGTTGTATTTGGTAATCGATCGCACATAAAGCGGTGGCTGGACCGCAGTCCGCTCCACACACAAACCATGTGCATAGAACCACTGTTCGAGCCTTGCACGGCTGCGAGAATCGTACACCCCTACCCTGCAGCAACGACCAACTGACTTCTCGAGCCGGTATAGACGAGGTGGTTGGTAATAGACAGGTAGGCACTTTGTCAACATGCACATCAAGCGCAGCCACACGGGGGATGTCAAACACCAGACAAACACATGTAATGCAATAACCAATACAATTGGTCGAAAACACCTTACGGATATGCCGCTTACTTATCACATGATTTAAATGGAATATCAACATAGATGCGGTAAATTGAAGATGGCAGATAAACAGATCAAGAAACATATGCACACTGGAGAAAAATGGACTTAAGTACCATTCGCTTAAGCGACATTTATAATTCATTAGTTTATTCAGGCAGGTATTAAAATGAGGTAAGAAAATAACCATTGACATAAGGTAGCTAACCCATCACCTAAACTAAAGAGACTCATCACGCAAGCACACTGTTAGTAAATCGAATGCAACATGGTTACCAACGCTGCGCCGGTTCTGCCTACCTTCTCAGCAGGACCCGTCGTCGTTTCGATGCTGGTCCCTAGTAGCATCTCTCGTGGTTCACTAGACCTGTCTGACTCAGGCACTCGCGACCACATGTGCTACAACACCATACGCTCGACGGTGCCTGTCGCTCCCGCAACCGCCGTTTATTCTCCGCATGCACGAGCGCCTTCTGTTGCACCTCGGAAACTGCCTTCATGATCAGATCGCACCATGAATGCCGATCACCCGCCTTCGATTCCCAACACCTGTAACCAACATTAGAACGTGAGAGGCTCACTTTGATCATATCCTTGTAACGTAAATTCGGTTTTCCGAAGTGCCGCTTCCCTGCACTCTGTTGGCCATACAGCAGCTGTTTAGGTATCGGAGTCGAATCGAGGCGCCATACATGACCGAGCCACCTCAAGTATGTCAGCAAAAGTATGTAGTCCACTGCATACATTTCACTTCGACGCGATACCTCCGTGTCTGCAATTTTATCGCACCAACCATTTCGCTGAATTCGTCGCAGACACTGTTGATGAAACCGCTCTAGGTATCTCGCACCTCACCAGGACATCGTTCACGTTTCGCTGTATAGAAGAACGGACAGCACCATGGATTCGTAAACTATCAACTTCGTGCTGACGGTAAGCCGGTGGTTGTTCCACACACGGTACTCAAGCTTCCTGAATGCCGCCGCTACCTTCAACACGCGGATACGCAGCTCACAGTGTATCTGCTGATCAGTCGAATTCATACTCCCAAGGTAACAGAAGCGGGAGGTGGTGTCCATTACTCCAATGTTGATGTGCGGCACCATTGTTGATTGCACCTCCGTTGAAGACTGCAACAGACAAACAGTCTTACTTGTCTTGATGGTGAGCCCGAAGCTGACAGCTGTCGAAGCCAGAGCACTAATCATGCGCTGCAACTCATCCGCGCTGTGTGCAAACAAGGCACAGTCATCAGCGAACAGCAGCATACGGATAGTTGTCTCGCAGACTAAGGCTCTTGCACCGAAACGACGGCTGTTCAGCAACCCACCATCAGTACAATGCTCCACACGAACACTGTAAGCACAAGCGGCATCAAAAACCCAAGATATCATTACATGAAGATAAATCTTAAACAGGGCATGAGCTAAGACACAGCCTTGTTTCACACCAGAGACAACTGCAAAGTCATCTGAGGTCTCTCCACTCAGCTGCACCCTCGCCCGCATATCACTATGCAGACTCGCAATTAAATTTAACAATTTACTCGGACAACCAAACTTACCCAACACCAGCTACAATGCCTTGCGTTTCACAGTATCAAATGCTTTGGTGAAATCAATAAAAAGCGAGTCCATCAGCTGGTCTCGTTCTCTGCACTTCTGCAATTGAGGAGCCGCAAACACCATATCTATAGTGCTGCAACCCGAACGGAACCCAGATTGCTCTTCCGCCACGTTAGGTTCCACAACCTGACTGACGAGGCGGTTGAGCAAGATTCGGGCAATCACATTTCGCACACAACTCAGCAAGTTGATTCCATGGTAATTCGTGAAACATTGTTTGCTTCCTTTACCCTTGTAGCACAAGGGCATACTTCAGGTCAGGACGTACCTCCTCCTTCTCAATCCACACGCCTCGCACCAAGTTGCGCAACGCAGTCAACAACTTAGGTTCGCCTTGTTTCAACACTTCAAGCGGGATCCTGGCGCACTTGCCGTTTTGCAGCTGAGCAAGTGCTCTCTGCGTCTCATCCAGTGTCGCCGTGTCCACCAGGCTCGCCTTCACATCGTGCTGCTTGAGGCCGTTCTATGTAGGCCAGTCGATCTCTGAACTGTTGTTCAAGAGACGGTCAAAGTGTTTTCGCCAGATCTGCATTATGCCTGCAGTCTGTGTGCAGGCAGCGCTTGAGCTACCATCGATTTGCGTCCTCAGCGGCTCCAACTTCGTTCTCTACACCGCTTTCAGTGAGTCAAAGAATTCCTTGTGTCGGCGGTTTTCGACCTAGCATTTCGTCTGCTTTGCCTTCTCCGTCCAGCATGCATTTTTAATGCGACGGAGCTCTCGGGTCAGTCGCCGTCTAAGGTTGCGAAACTGACTATTCTTCCCCAGCTCACTACGGTCTGCCACTTGTATTGCAAATGCTGCATTCTTCTCCGACACCAATGCGCCAGTCGTCGCATTGTTCTCATCAGACCAATAGAGTTACTTACAGTATGCGCGCCCCATAGTCTCCTCGGCAGCCGCTGTCACCTGGTCGTGAATGTGGTGCCACAGGTCACGCACTATGGCTATGAAGTCCACATCACACAGGCATTCTGCTGTCGCATTCTCCATTTCAATACGTTTCTCCACCGTACCGAGGGGGAACATGTTAAATTTAGGCCGGTTCACGGCAGGAGTGCAATAGGTAGATTTATGAGAATGTATGTACAGCTTGTTCCGCACCAATTTGCAATCAGTGCCACACAGCTCCACGCTGTACACATATCATGCGCACTTCACGCATGCCACGCTAATGTACGATGTCATGGTCGAGCAGGTGGGCGTGGCCACTCCGTGGATACGTCCAAGTTGCTATATCACTCGCACTCAGTGCAAACCGAGTGTTCGTAATCGTCAGGCCGTGAGTAGTAGCACACCGTGAGAGCAGCATGTCACTGTTCGCATTCGCTGAACCAATGCCATGCGAACCGATAACATCTGTCCACACCGATGTATCACGCCCAACGCGCGCATTGAAACCACTCAGCAGAAATAGTCGGTCGCTTCTCGTCACAGACCATATCACGGATGATAACTGAGTGTAGAACTGATCACGCGTGTCATCAGGATAACACATGGTCGGATGGTGCGTGCATATGAAAGTGGCAAACTTACCTCTTCCGAGTCGCAGGCGAGTAGACCTCAGTCGCGCGCTGATGCCAATCGGCTCACTCTCAGCTGACAAGTGAGGCGATCGGATATTGCAAATCCGACCCTATATATATATATATATATATTTATTTATTTATTTATTTATTTATTTATTTATTCAGAGAACGCCGGATCAATCGATTCGCCACGAAAATCTAAAGTAAACATTTGTATATGTCGATAATATTACTTTGTGACAAAGATTTTACAAATGTGACAAAAACCTTCAATGCTTCTTACGCGTTGTCGAAAAGTATGGAATGACCCTAAACCGTAGAAAATACATATATGCGATCAAGAAATTCGCATGTTTGATTACGAGATTTCGTTGGGCCCAGCGAAACCGGACTCTCATCGCTTTAGCCTGCTAATAATGCTGCTTCTGCCAATAGATCTCAAACCATAAGAAAGAATAGTTGGGATGTTTTCCTACTATTCCTATTGGTTCTCACACTTTTCGGAGTAGATCCATCCGCTCTTTCCTGATAGGACTTTCCCACTGCCAAATAGTTTTGGACACGTATTAGAAACTAGTCGAAACAACTTTGGTCGCTGTTGACAGAAACGTACCATTAGTAATTGAGAGTATAACATCTGATGTCGTTACTTCTGCAACGATCAATCAGGACGGTCGACCGGCCGCATTTTTCCCGCGTATACTGGCTGGTAGTGAGCGAAATCACTATGTCGTGGAGAAAAAGGCCTATGCTATCGTTAAGCTATCAGAAATTAGCGACATTCTCTACTCGGAATCCATTTTAAACTGATAATTAACCAGCGCTCAGTTGCTTTCACGTATGATAAGAAGGTGAACGTAAAGATTAAAAACGGTAAAATTCAGATGGTGTATCAAGCTCTTTCATTTCTCTTACCATGTGGTTTATCGACCTAGTAACCAGAATTCCGAACCTGACACCATATCATGAGCACGTAGTGCAACCACCCATTCAATCAATGGTCTGAAGCATATCTACGAAATTCTATGCCATTCTGGCGTTGCTCGACCTTTCCGCTTTGTGCGAGCGAAGAATTTACCCTATTCCTTATGAAATGCGAAATTAATGAGCAAGCAGTGCTCTGTATGCCTTCAGCTGAAGCCGAAGTTTTACACAATTGTCAATAACCCACTAATGAAAGCAACTCAACTTTTAGAACGACTAAACATGGACTTCAAGGGACCAGTACATTCGGTCTCGCGTAGCCGTTATATACTCACAGCTATCGATGAGTATTCCCGATTCCCATTAGCATATGCCTGTCTTGACATAACAATCTCCACTCTGGTACACAAACTCACCGATTGATTTTCTATCTGGAATGCCATCATATTCACATCAAGACAGGGGTTCTTCATTCATGTCAGAAGAGCTGAAAAAACCTGCATCAATGTGACATAGTGACCAGCACGATTATATCACGCACCAGGCTCCGTTGGCTGGGCCACGTGTTGCGCATGCCAGCACACCGACTCCCGCGACGTGCATTGTTTGCGCGTTGTGGGTGCGGTTGGAAGAAGAGGAGGGGAGGCCAAGTGATGACTTGGTCGAGAGAAATGAAAACCAGGACTTCGAAGTTGGCGTCGGTTGGTGCATCCCGACTGCCTGGCTGGGGTCCTAAGGACGGTGAACACGTTTGGTTAGACACACTTGCTGATATGGCTAGGAGCCGGCACCAATGGCGTTTGTGTTGTGATTTCCTTTGCCCATCCCCCTCCTGTTTAGTATCCCCCTCCAATCACGATCTCACCTGTTAGGCATAATATGATTCTCTTTTTGCGGCAGCCAGCTGTTAGATCTTCGGAACGATGTCCATCCGTTACTTTGGACTCAGTGGGCGTGCCACTGTTTGTCACTGTTTTCCTTTTCTTTTATTTTGTATTGCGGCACAATAGCTGAGGTGTTTTCCACCTCCAGCTAACGTGTAATGATGATGATGATGATGAGTGACCAGTACAACCACTAGCTATACTCCCCAATGCAATGGAGAAGAGGAGCGACTCGATGCCACATGAAGAAAGCCATCTCGCTGTTTACGATCACGAAGTTGGGTAGTTGAACAGCGGGAGTGCGTGCTACCAGTATAGGTGCATTATACTCTTTCCTTGTTTTTCACCATCACTAATGCTACGCCCCCTTTCTACACACGTCAGCTAGAGGTGAAAAACGCCTCAGCTATTGTACCGCAATATATTAGAGAATAAAAGAAAAAATGCAACAAAGACACACCGGCTGTCACCAGTACCGGATGGACATAAATAAATAAATAAATTTGTATATTTACCGACGGACGGTACGCGGCCCCATAAGTGGGAGCGATCATTTGTATAGTGAACACGTTTCATAACTCGGAATACTTGTAGCTCGGGTGATCTGTTCAGATTTTGTTCTGTTCTCCGAGCTGAACAGTTTCGTTGCAGACGTTTCATCACCAGTCGTGGTGACTTCCTCAGTGCGTTATAAGTAAACTGATTTGTTTTGTCGATTCCTACCGGTGAGCGAGTGACATTTGAACCTGCTCAGTTCGATTCAGGTCCCGTGATCATTGCTAGTTCCCAGTGTGGGCGCCGCCTCTTTCGACTCATTTGCCAGATGATCCACGTAAAATCTTTTCTCACAGCTGTCTGTATATCGGATCTAAATCGATGCGTTGGTTTATTGAACTGACTGTAGAAAACCAGGCTTCAAGGAATTCTCTTCCTTTTTTGGTCTCTCCTTGCGCCAGTATCTCTTTTCTCCCAATCAAATGCGTGCCCTTCTTCATCAACGTGTGTCGAGACCAAGGATGATGGGTAATGGTTTCGACAGGCTCGCTTGTGTTCTTGTAGCCTTGTAGACAATTTTCTTCCCGTTTGGCCCACATAGTTCTTATCACGATTTTTACACTGTATCTTGTAAATGACGTTCCGGCGTTCGTGTGCTCTCGTCTTCCCTTTCGGTCTAGATAGGGTTCCTTTCAGCGTGTTGGTGGGTATGTGAGCCAATAACAGATGGTGTGGCTTGAGGAGTCTAGCAGTCAGTTCCGATCCGTTCTTTATGTATGGTAAAGCAATCCGTTTGGTTGTTGTCGGTTCAGGTGTGGTGTTTGTACTCTTCTGGTTCATGTATCTTCGGATGAAGTTTACTGATAGCATTTCGGATCATGATTACTTTTCCTTGAGTCCTAGACCCGCGCAACTCATGTAAAATTTACGGATGTTTGTATCGTCAGGAGTAGATAATAAACGAAGGAACTATTAGGCTGCAAAGACACAGGATTTGGTATGGTATGTAATGACATGTAGTGGGTAAGCTAGCTGTAAGCTATTATCAAATGTTTTTTATACCAACTTCTGTCAATGTTTCTAGTGTTTGTTGTGTGTCAGATATCTTCAGAGCATTTGGTATAGTGAGGAAGGTCTGAAGGAGATTTCGACAAGTGACATGGCTTGTACACATGCGTATCTGTAGGGGTAGTTTGTTCCACAAATAAGTGTATCTCACTAAGAAAAAATTCGACCGAATTTTATGACTTGAAAGGTTTGTACGTATCAAGTAGCCGCCATTACGTGTGGGGTAGAATGCAGTCTTCCGTAGTTCAAGTGCGGTGTTGTCTGCGTAAATTCGTTGGTTTATAATGTTGTAGAAGAGAACGAGGTTGTTCTTTAAGCGTCTCAGCCAAAGTGGATCCAGCTGAAGTTTTCGACAGCGATCATAACAAGTCAGGTTTGAGCAGCGTCCCATGAGCAGTTTGGTAAATGATCGTTGGACATTTTCCAGAGCCGTTCTGTCTTTCTTTCTCAGTTGGCTGTGAAGGATAGTACAATATTCCAGAGTCGGTCGTACGATTGTCTTGAATGATTCAAGTCGTACTTCAGGTAGGGGGAAAGTTCTGGTGATATATCCGCATAGCTGCCTTGCTTTCGCAACCTGATAAAGAACATGTTCGGTGAAATTGAAAGAGTTGGAGTACCTGATTCCTAAGTCCCGAACTGAATCAGACGTTGGGATCACGTTTCCGGCAAGTACAATGGAGCCTTCTGGGATGCGGCATCTGTACCCAAGTACTTGGGATTTCACTGCGGAGAACTTCATTAATAAGCGCTCACTAGCTATATTTAGTGCGGATAGGTCTTCACAGATGTTTCCCAAACACATATGTAGTTGGTCTGGATGAAATGAGTAGACCAGTTCGACATCATTTGCAAACAGAAATGGATGTCCATGTTTGATCGGGTCCTAAGCGGCACAACAGCCGGCTGTTGTGCCGCAGAAATAAGTATTCTATTATGCATATGAATTGAGATCATGGTTGGAGGGGGAGGGACAAAAAAACTCACAACACGAACGCCACTGAGGTTGGCTCCTAACCATATCAACACGTGTATCCAGCCAGACGTGTTGATGGTCGTTCGGACCCAACCAGAGAGCCAAGAGGCTTCAGCCGAGGCCACCTTCGAACTAAGGGCTTTCATTCCTCTTGACCAAGTCATAGCTTGGCCACGTCTCCTCTTCTTTCATCCACACTCCCAGTGCACAAACAGCGCACGTCGCGGGAGTCGGTGGGTTGGCATGCGCAGCACCTAGCCCAGCCATTGGAGCCTGGTGCGTAATATAACCGTGCCGAGCGGTTCACTTCTTCTCGTACAATAAACTAGGCGTCGAACGCGCTCATTGCTCACATGGTGTTCCCCCTAGGTATGAGCCAAACTGCGAAGGTACGGGTTGTCAAACATAACTAGCCACTTTACGTCTGCGGATTTAATGGGCCAGGTTCCACAGCCATCACAATGAGGCTAGACCCATCGCAATGAGGCTGGACCTTACCGTGGTGCTATGGTTTGCGCGCCTCATTGATCCATTGAGCCCTGCTTTTGCACCTTCAGAGCCACGCACACCAGATTGGTCAATGGTTAGAGGCCAAACAAACTCAGCTTCCTGGTCCTCCAGATTGGGGGTCGGAATGAGGGTGGCTCCTTATTTTTTAAAACGAAGTGCTTGTAGCCCCCTGCCTTGCGATGAGGTTTTTGAACCCAACGTTTTGGTTGAAAACCCTTCGTTCTCCTGTCAACATCTGGGCAACCTGACAGTATTCTGCCCACGCAATCCAATTATGACTTCTCCTTCAAACCATTTATTGATGTTCTGGCCGCCGCAAAAGCTAATTAATGGTGCCCTATCTACTGCATCGAGCAGAGTAGATAGGCGTTTGGATCCTACTGCTCAAGCCATCCCGTCTTCTTAATCTCTTGCGCTTTTTCATTTCTATCGTCCCGTTCCAACTTCACTTTATCCCCCGTTTTCAACGCCCAATGCTTGACCCTCACGTTACTTCGATAGGCATTTCTCTTCTAATTTCGACTGGCATGCTGGCTTTAGCCTAATGATAACGAGCTTGTATTGTAATCTGACGGCGCGAGTTCGAGTAGGGGCAGGAGGACTTTCGCAGTTTCCTTAGCCCACGTGCGACCAATAGTGGTTGTGCGGCAACGTAGCGTCGGTACTATGTACCGGCGCACTGCTGATTCCTTTCTTTCGACTCACGTGCAAATGCTACACCACACGAAAGCATGTTCCTATGTATTGGAAAGTCACTAGTTGGAATTACTCCACCACATTGGTTATTATCGCCTAAACTTGTACTCCCCCACAAAAATGCACGTTCCTCCAAATAAGACCCTCTTATCGAGGATGTTGATCTGCTATAGTGTAACCCGGAGTACGCTCATGTTCGGCTGTCAGATAATCGCGAGGAGACAGTCTTTTTATGCCATTCGGCACCTAGGGGACCAGAAAGCGACCGTTCCGAGCTAATGGTATACAACTTCAGAATCATTGGTCCCCTGTCAAACCTAATCGTCTGCATCCGAAACATCATGTGTTACACATGCTTATGATCTTAGTTCCTCCGAGATCCGTACTAATGCCGATAGCATGCTCATCCAACAACAAAGAACAAGACCGTATTGTTTACGCAGTCGCGAAGCTCAATTTATATGCAACCTTCACTCATCATCTATGGGCGGGGGATAATGACGTGAATTTACATGCTTACGTTGTTACTGCTTATATGCAATAGTAAACTATCGTATTTCTATACTAGTTTGTAACCTGTCGTTTCTTTTATTGTAGATTGCGTACCGAAGGTTTTAGATAATCATATATGGTTGGCGGCCTCCGGTTCCGGATTTGCCTGTCACTGTGGTTTCCACAGGCAGCCTGCGCCTACAGATGTACCATGGGTAGCTTGAGCTGCAACACCCACAGCTCCATCCACACACCACATATCCGGTGTAAAACCGAGAAAGCATGTAGATAGGAGCCACGTTTCATAAACAGAGCCGGTCCACACTCATTCACCCGTCTTCAATGCTATAGCCAACCTCTCTGTTCAACCAAGTTGTCTCCCGATTGACTACAGGGAGAGTTTGCGGCAGCAACACGTAGAGTAATCGCGAAATACAACCAAGTAAGTTCGATAAAATGTAAGTTGGATGTGAATCTTACGTCTTAGACGGCTGGAATCCAGATAGTGCGTTGCACCAAGCCATTTGTTAATCATTCTAGAGTGATACTGCACCCAAGCGACTTGATACAAAGCAACTTTTCAAGTTAACTGATGTAAACAGCACCACTGCTTTTCATTAGCTCAGCTAAGTTAAAGTCGGCGGACGGAGAACGGGAAATACTGCTATGCTCACTCTCATGGCTAATACGCGAACCGGAACATGAGGCACCAACATCATGATGGTTATCGCTAGTCAGTTACTTGCCGGGATTGTTCACTTTACACAGATGTTCCGGAGCGATTTTTTTGAGATGCATGGTCCAATGTGGACATTTGAAACGAAGCGAGGAAGCGTTGTGGAGTACTACAAGTTCAAGTGGGACAGGGGCAATAGGGCAATCCCATGGGTATTCCATTTTGAAAACGTCGTTGATCCGACGTGGGTTTCGGCGAATCGATTTGTCTTCTGAGAGTGTACAATCGACACACGCGTCACACTGCGATCAACAAATCAATGCACCAGCAGTCCCTGCTATGTCGGTCATGTGAAATGGAAATAAAACAAAACGGAAGGAACGAAAAAATAAACGGAAATTGACAACGAACAACATAAACTAAACACTGGCAATCAAGACAGAAATGCAGAAATAGAAAATTGTGATGAAGGCTAAGCTGTGGAGGGGAAGGGTTGTAGCTACAAATGGAGGGCGTCAGGTCGGTGTTCGGACGTCTTAACCGTCGATTCCAATACTACCTCTTCAGGTACAGTGTTACAAGAGCCTTCCACCCTACGCAATAATCGGACATCACCCCCACCCAATCGGATCGAGGCTTCTGCAGCTTCCTGGGTTGCCCACGAAGAGTCAGTAATCGAACCGGAAGGAAAAAGTCCGGAAAGGAAAGTCCGGACCAATCTGACCTGGTAAGATGCTATAGGTAAGGATTAGATCGCCCCGATGACGCCGACAGTACAGTGAAAAAAAGATCCAGCCTAAGTAATTTCTCGGGATATGGCACACATCTTAGCCCACGCACTATCTCGGTACCAATCCTCAAAACCCGCTTTACTGCCATTTTGTTCCGTACTAAGCAAAGGGGAGCAGGCTTTGTCGCAATACTCTGTGGGGTCTGATTAAAGCTGTGTGACGTTTAACAAACATTTCACCCGTTAGAATTGCAAATGGTCTGCGGATTACCTACAGCATTCTGAACCCCTTGTGGTTTGCCCTTGATGTGAGGTTCGACGGCAACGTAACACCTAAGTCGGTTTTCTCGAATACGCGTGGTACTTCTTTTCCCCCTAAGAACTTAGGCAGTGATGGACCACTATGTCCAAGTCGCAAAACTTCACACCTTGAAAGATTTATGTGTAGTTGCTACAAAGTGGACCAGTCCCAGAGTATCAAGCACACTCTGCAGCGGACTATGGCCCAGCCACCGCCTTGTGTACCTTTGGTTCGCATAATTCCTTACATAGATCTACAGGAATGCTGCTGCTGTGCATGTTGAAGGAGTGTGGGCCGGCTCCGTTTACGAAACTTGGCTCCCATCTACATGCCTCCTGATCTTATTCTTTCGGGTTTACACTGGATATATGTTGTGTGGATGGAGCCGTGGGTCTTGCAGCGCAATTCACCTATGATCCCTCTGTAGGCACAGGCGTCCTGTGGCTGCCCTATGGTGGCCGCACTGAGGCAAATCCGAAACCGGATGCCGCTAACCATTGGCAACAGTCTAACGAATAGACATAGAGCCAAACAACTATGAGATCAACTGGCTGTTGATAACTGCGCCTTCATATTTGAACATCTCTAGAGGAAGTCCGTCTGAGCCGGCAGTCTCGAATCGTCCTAGGTGTTGAATCGCAAGACAAACTTCCGCTTCACTGGACGGACCAAATGTGATGACCCAGGGTGAGCGGCTTGGTTCACACCGACTAAAAGTGGACAGTGAAGGCCAACTGAACCGGGAATGAAAATGTTGGCCCATCGGTCCAAGTGTCTTTGTTGCTTGATAATCGGCGAACCATCCGCTTCGCAAATAGTTTTGCTGATACCAGGCTTTTCGTGACCAGTGGATCGAATGAGCTGGAAGAGCTTGCGATTGGCTTCGCATCATGTGAGAAGTCTCTCTCCATTATCCGAGATGACTTTCGCGTGACAATAGACGACCGACCCTTGCGTTGCGATCCCCAGCAAGGACAGCAGTATCGGATTCACAAGCTCTGCCCAGGATCTGGTGAAGTTCACGGTAGAAATCGTCCTTGACTGAGTATGGATTGGTCATTTGGAGCGTAAGTCAAGACCACAAACAAATTGCGTCCCTCCTCGCAATATCTGTTGATTCTGCATGATCCCCGAAGCCGAACTACACACAGTTGGCTATTAATGCGAAACCAGTCCAGCAGTGTGGCGTCGGTTTGCCTGCTTAGCGCTACACCAGCGCCAGCCAATCCCGCTGCAGCTGCCTGTGTCACGTAGGTTAGACATGGCTACGCGGTCGGTGGAAGATCTCAACTCAAACATGGTACTCGGTTCATGCAAACATGTTTTCGAAAGACAGCAACCGTCAATGACGAGCGATTCCAAGGTGCGCGCAAGACCAGCTCGCTGTCAGATCTGCATGATGGTCCAGACATGGAAGCATGCCAGGCGGAACGAGGACCGAGGCTGAAGGAGGGCTCCTGGACAAACTGTTGGTGTCGACGAAACCATCGGGACTGGAATCATGGAAACAGGAATCAGCTGGTAACGGATAACGATGATTGGTAAGAAATGAACAGTTGGCGTGTAAAGGAAGTTTGTGAGTAGCAGGAGCACAAGTAGCTTCTAACCGGTTGCCCAAGCCGAAATAGGGATTTATCCTAGGGGGACACCACCCTTATCCTTTGGGTTTGTAGCCTACCCGCAAGGCAGCGGGGCAAATAGTAGGGAATCGTGCCCATTGGGAGTCACTGATTGAATGTTCAGTTCATACCACTTGTTTGGTTGATTACCAAACGAGTGCAAAATCCTCCCCATAAAATCAGCACCGTTGCTGGAGTACACTGCTGCCGAACACTTCGCTGGAACGGGGTACACCCGAACCACCTAGCTGGCATCACCAGGAAGTAGTTCGGTAAGCCAACCAAGGTTTGTAGTCGGGTTACGCTTAGCCGACTGTTACCCGGCATGCAGTCTAGTAAGGCAGCGTCGGTATGTGTGCTTAACGCAACACCCACACCAGTGTAATCAGTGGTTTTGGCAGTTAGTTTTTCGGATAGGCTCAATGCGAAAAATGCCGACTGGACTTGCAGACGGTAAAATCAACCGTAAACGTCTCATTGAGGTAGCAGTTGTCAATTGCTGTGGCTTCTAGAATGCAAGCAACGACCATCTGTGATCCGATTTGCACCAACGTCCCAACATTGAAGGCTCGATCTTGGCTCGATCTTCGCAATTGTTTAACCATTGCTGAGCTATTCCAGATGAATCAAGCATCGATGAAGTCCACCGCTACCTCAGGCAACAACACAAGCAGAACTTGCGTGAGGATAACAAAACTTTGTGGTCTCGGCGCGATTCGTAGATGAAGACAGCGGCTTTCTCCGGCATATTTGCAAGCTTTTTCAATCATTCGGACCACTCACTAAAGAAGACCTGGCTTCAGTGAATTTATTTGCGAAGTTACTGGATCACTAGTCACAACTTTGCGTGAGCGCATGGGCCGCTGGGCTGAGCATTCCCGCTCACAGTTGATTTGGCCTACTACTCCCGGTTGTGTAACAAGTATGCCCAACTGCGAGCCTTGGAACCTTTCACTTTAACCGCCCACCAAAGCGGTCTGCCTTGAGCTTCGTCACTTCAAGCGATTCAAATTGCCGTCTCAGACGGGCTTCCTCCGAAGCTGTTCAAGTACGGTGGCGAGGCGATTATCAACCAGTTAACAGCTCTGTTCTCCGAAATTTGATGTGAAGGAAGAGTTTTGTTCTCTTGGGGCGAGTCGATTACTGTACCATCGTCGAAAAAAGTGCCCGTACCTTATGCATCAATCACTGAACAATCAGCCTAATGTCTGCCGCCTCTAAACTGCTGATATCCATTCTACTCCGTAAACTAACATCGATATCAGAACTACATTCCGTTAAGGAACATGCTGTTTTCCGCTCCAGTCGGTGTGTGGACTACATGTTTACGCTCCGCCACCTTCTCGAGCATCGTCACGTCTACCGCCAGCCTACCATAGTCGCCTTTTTGAACATCCGAGCTGCGTTCGACTCCGTCGATCGGCCTGCTTTATGGCATTGTATGCAAAGGTATGCGGTAAACGAAAAGTATACTGCATCCTTCGAGCTCCATACAATAATGTCTCTGTTGTCTTTTCCGCTGATTGTACGGATGCCCTGCTACTAGTGCGCAAGCTGACCGACCGACTTCCCAAATTAGAAGACAAAGGCCTCATGCGAAAACCATTTTGCGCGCCAGGAAAGCAGTATAAGCAGATCAAATAGTTAATAAGGGAATGTTATGCTGGGCTTCATAGTAGACTGTCCTCATTGGCAGTATTCAAGGTGAAGTGCCATCATTAGCTCGCTCTCATTGGTTGGCCAATAACCTTTGACCTGCATGATGGGCAACTTTTCCGGCTGCTAGGAAAGAAGTCCCTGCTCCGTTAAGTCTCTGGTAGTGTGAGTGCTTACGGTCAGATCCTTCTACCTATCGCCGTTACTAGCTGTATGTGACAGGGATGCCTGATGTCCAATTTCTCTTTAGCTTTGCGATTGAGGATGTCCTGTTATGCGCTTTGGAGGGTCTCCAGGGTTTTGGTGTAGAGCTTCTTCCAGGTAACCACGCGACTGACTTGGACTTTGCTGATGTTATTGTCTTGCTCGATGACGAATGACAAATTGTGCAGATCACTCCAAACAGCTTGATAACTGTATGACGTTCACCTCGTCGAAATGCGTCGTATTCCAGTACTGACATCCACCAACACCAGTGTTGCTTCTTGAAAGCGCACAGTTTGAATATGTTGATAGCTTCTTCTACCTTGGGAACTGCGTTTCTGCTGACGACACAACTGGAAAGGGGTTTTCTCTCCGTATTGACAAAACCTGATCACCTTTCGCTCATCGTAGGCATCTGTGGCGTCGTCGTGATGTTGTACTCACGGGAAAGGGTAGGATCTACAATAACTGTGTTCGTGCGGTACTGTTGTGTACGTTGCCCCAGTGTCATCGGCAAAGGGATATGGTTTCTAATGTTTAGTAGCTTATACTACCTCATTGATGTTCGTCAAGACGTGCAGAGGACCAAGAACACTGCTTTGCCTCACATTCCTGTCAACAGACTGATAAGGATCAGTGGAACTGTATTTGTAGCTGTTATGCGCTGTCAGTGAAGTCTGCTTTTAATCAGGCATGCAAGGGGTCCGGGAAAATAAATAATTATCTATTTTCTAGGGAGCTGCCACGCGGCCCTCTATCGAATGCCTATTATGTATGTATAAAAATGATGACAGCTACATGGCCATTATCCACGGGGCTTGTCAAACAATTCAGAAATTTTTTAAGCCCTAACAAAATTACAACTAAAATCCTGCTACTCGCGAGTCATATAAAATCTAAATAGCCTCTCCTAGTTTCAAATTTTATGGATATAGCGTCTAGCGAGAGGGCGTCATCACCTCGCAGGCTAGTCGCTGTGGAAGATAGGTGGGGCTATATCCCAGTTAGCTTGCAAATTATGTAGCCCAGCCAACGTCCCCCATGGCTCAGTGGCTTAAGCTGCTGGCTAGTTGGCATTTGCCTCCAGCGGTCATAGGTTCGATCCCCAGTAGGGGACCGAGGGAATGCGCACCACTGACGAGCCCCAGTAGGACAAAACGCGTCTGGTGCTTTTTCGGACTAGGCTGTGCTATATAGCTTGTGAACTACTGGGATGAAAGCCTTAACAAAATTACTACTAAAATCCTGCTACTCGCGAGTAATTCAAAAGTTCTGTCTGGCATGTCGGCCGGTATCCGAAAGGATTGTAATCTGGAAATCGCCGGTACGGATCCGCGTAGGTACGGACGAACACGCGGTATACCCAGTCGTCGCGGGGCAACGAAGCGTCGGTTCGGTGTCAGCGTACTTCTTGCGTATTATTATTGGACAATGTAGCACTTTTCGGGAAGTCATCTTCCTGCTTTATCATTTTCTGTGTAGCTGTTTTACTGCTTACTCGTTGACCATTCGTCCTGCGCTCCTTGCCGTGTGGTTAATCGGGCGGTAATTTATTATGTTCTGTTAGTAACCCTTTTTCGTGCCTAGGGCGGCTAATTAGCGGTAATTTGCATTGCGTTGGAAAATTTCCACCCTTCATGTACATGGTCAACATGTTGAGAATTATTAGTGGAATATCAGCCACCATGTTCTAGCAGGAGTGCTAACAATCGTTCGGGGCCGGGATGCGAAGGTGGTCGCGGTCGGTCTTTATGGGTTTCATTGATATATTGAGAGCAGGAAAGAGTGCCCTTGTCAGCTCCATCGCTTCCGAATCATTACAATGTGGGTGCATGCTGTCGAGAGACGTCACATTAGGAGCAACAGGCCCTGCCATGTTCATTAGATGAGTCTAGCAATCGTTTGATACTTTTCTCTGTCTGCGAATCAATAATGTGTTCCGGCAGACTGTTACAGTCATTTACTACCCTGCTAGACAAAGCAGCTTGGGATCGGCGTGAAGTGTCCTCGGTTTACATAATTTCTACTTGTGACTACGTGTCGAGCTTCCCGGATTGAGATTGAAGACTTGCTGCAGCTCACTTCCAAGCTCTCCCCTTAGGATGCATCTGATGCAGAGATCTCCGCGATGGCGACGGTATTTCATGGAGAACAGGTCCGATGTCTAAAGTCGGAGAGCGTTGGGAAGGTCTCGAGGCTCCGATATGGATTTTGAACCGAGCCTCTGCATCATCTCTATCAGATCACGTTCAGATTTCGTTAGGGGGTAGGCCTCCGGGAGACCATCTTCTAGAATCCCACGAACATGCGAAACGAAAAAAGTTCTGAAAATCTTAGGTGTAATTTTGCAGAACCATCTTCGTAAAGCCCAATGCATTCTGTTGGCTTCCGCGACCTTCTACGTGTTAAGGAATGTCTTGAGATTATGACTCCCAGGTCCTTCTCATATGTGACAGTCTAAAGGAGATATCCTCCTATATGATACGCACCGAACGGATCCGGTCCACAATCGGGAGAACAGCACATTTGTCACGTTTGCCTGGTACTCGCCACTTGACGGACCAGTTGTGTAGTTGGTCAAGCGCAGTTTGGTGTCTGTCAGCATCCTCAAGGCGAGATACGTCTGACTACAGTTTGAGGTCATCAGCGTAAACTGGACAATCTGTTTGAAGATCGTTAATGTATAGTTTGAAGAGCTCTGGTCCAAGGATGGAGCCTTGGACAAGCCCACTAATCATAGACACAGGGACGGAGAGTCTTTGGGTCAACTTCACGTGATTGGTTCCTGCTTCCGGGAAGTCTGAAATCCAGGCCAAGACGTTTCCAGTGACACCAAATCCTCGAAGTTTTAGCAGAAACCGTTTATGTGGCACTTTGTGAAATGCCTTATTGTGTTCAATGGAAACGACATCAAGGTGCCTCGTCTCGTCTTTTGCTTCGGTTCATGCTTCTCTGGCAGCAATCAAGGTAGTAATGTATGATCGTACTCTGCGGCATCCCTGCTTTAAAGGAGAGAATGGGCATAAGCTTTTCAACGTTGAGGGCGCGCTTGATCATTCTTCCCATCATCTTGCAGATGTCAGACATATCGGCCGGTAGTTCTCTGGGTCCTGTTGTGGTTTCCGCTGACTGTACGGATAACCTGCCAGAAGCTGCTGTTCTGCCCACCGATTCAACCCGCAAAGGAACCAGAACACCAAAGACCAGCGAGGACCGAGGGTTCTTTTTGCATTAGAGCATAATGGAATAAATAGATTAAAGACAGCTACTAAGCACAACAATATCGGCGATGCTAACTAATATCAATTAGCACAACTCACACCTTTCAAGTTCAGGATCCAACTTGCCGCTGACCCTACAAAGATTCGCGTTTTGATCTCTGCTCGAGTTCGATCTCCATTTGCAAATCGATCCACTCTTGCGCCACGGCTCTCTGCTTGAACACTGTCTGTACGCTGGCTCCCCGTAACAGGTCCTGCCAGCCACCTCCTTTAGGCGTTTCAATTCCTACATTCCAAGCAGGATGTGAGCAGCTTTCCGAAAGTGAGAGCCGGTATACTTGGCACATTGGATCGGCGATGTATTCGGTCGACATTTTGAGGAATGGTGCGTCCTGATTCTCCACAGTCAAAATCCACTACTCTGTGTTGGAATATTTGTAGACGTATTCGGCATGAGTACTTCCCATGGAGCAGTAAATGTGAAACCCAATGGGTTATCTAATGGCTTCAATGAATCGGACAATACTGGTCTACCAATTTCATTAACATGAATCAATACCAGAAATCAGTTCAGAGTTAAGAGATCTTTTCGACAAACTCGTCAAACCCAAACGCATGCATAGCACCGATTATAAGTGGAAAGGGCCAAATCGGGCTGGGGTTTATTACATAGCTGTTTGAACGATAAAAATCTATAACTTAACACGGCTGTAGACAGTGCGCCAAGTGAACTAAGAAACATAAGTACACAAATCACATTAGTCCAAAGCAGTCAGTTAAGGTAGCAACCAGATAACTAAGTAAAGGTGTCTGTTAGCCCCGGAAATGGTATCGTCCGTATGAATCGTTTTTGCACACATCATTCCGGCTTCAGAATGTTCACGGTTGCGAGAATTTGTCCGTTTATACGATGACGGAAACTGCATCTTGTTGGATGTTATTCCGTGCTCGCATTATTTTAACTAAATCTCAGGATTCATTGTTAGACACCTGATCTTGTTTCCCTTCAGTCAGCACACCGTGTGCGCGTTTTATTACTTGGTTGTCGAGAAGTATGTCTTGGCTAATAAGGAGATATCGTGTCAATATGTGGGACATTCTCATTGGTCCTTCACGAACACCAGTCTGAGGCAAACATTTGTTTTCGTTAGTTCATCTACGGGCCGGTACAATTCACATAGCTTAAAATACAAAAAGAATGATCATTGATTGGCTCAGCAGTTTGCTACGAAATAAGTGGGTCAATGGTTGGACAGCAAATAATTCGCCGCTGTCTCATGCACACAGGCCGGTTAATGGTTACGTAATGCCAGTACCTGAGCCGATATCGGAGTGACGGCTAGGTTGATAGCTATTCGGCCAGGGCAGACAGAAAGATTGGACAAAGTATTTTGCGAGAACAGCGGAGGTTGGAATATTCGGATCGTAATGGCCTCTGCAGTGGTGAGCCTCTTTAACCGCAAAGCTTTCGATTTGCTCATGGGAACTGATAAACCACAGTTAACGCATTAGGGTAGTTTAGCCCGGTGACCTGATTCGAACAGGTGGGAAAATTCTCGCTTGTATGATCGCCGGTGCCTCCGTTCAACTGCCATTTGGGGCTATGTGCCTTTATGCGACGCGACACTTGACGAGTCGTTCGACCAATATATGTTGCATCACAGTTACACTCAAATCAATAGATTATGAAGAACAGATCAGCTTCGACAGTCTTTGTTGCACACCGGAATTAACTGCATTGTAGCGAAGACGCATCACAATTCTGCATCCATGCGTTCGTTTAATTTTGACACCTATTTTAATTTCTATAATAAACCAACTGCACGAGAGCTTACTTGGGGCGCTTACTCTTATCTTCGATCTACGCAACGATGTCTTTCATCTGTTGGGAGTTGGCAGACACTTCATCAGCCGCAATCTGTGGTTCTCTAGTAAGTGAGAACCGATCCCAATTCGCTGTTCTCAGAAGAGTATAAAATTTACCACAATCTAGGTTCGTATACTCTCTGTATAGGACCGCTAGAGGCTCAGGATTGAGGTCTGCGATTCTTGCTGGTGGCGCGAAACTGACATGTGTTCCAATATGATCACGTACTGGAAAGAGAGTTAGCGCGTTTACAGATAAGCTACAAATCTCTCGTGTGACTATTGGATAAAATGATGGCATTGGAAGTACACCGCCGCACAGTACCGATGCTTTGCTGCCGCGCAACCACCACCAGTCGCACGTGGGCTAAGGATACTGCGAGGGTTCCCGGTCCCTACGCAGGCTCCAACCTGCGACCTCGGATTGCAAGACAGGCTTGTGAACCTTAAAGCTACGGACCGACTACGGGTCCAATATATCATAACCTCTAGTTAGTTTGTGAACCGCCTATGTCCTACTCAATTTCTGATATGAAAATCGGATGAAGCATGCTTATTTATTCACTATAATTCTTCGATTAGATTTCTCTCGTTTGTTGTACTCAACTCAAGTCCAGTTAAGCTTTGATACACTCGTGTGTGGGAGCATTTTCACCAATTTACAACTAACACTGCGGACCTACTACAACATAGAATCGATAGGGAAAATAATGTGAAATGATACGAACAACAAAAAGAGTATATTTTTAAGCAAGCAAACGTTTTTTTCCGCAATTGTTGCATCATTACTCTTGGATCGACTAATATGCGAGACAAATAAGGCAAAATGGAGTCACGATACGAATAGGTACGGGAAAACAACACTCTAAATTTCGACCGCGTTGAAGAAATGGATTCCGAGCTAGCTAAAATGGCGTGTAGGCGGTGAGAGGGATCTTTTAGAATCTTGGATGAGAACTTAAAGCATGCGTCAAAATGCTTGCTGACTACAAAACCAACGAGGGTTTATCTGTTTAGTTCAAAGCAACGGGAAATAAATTTCAGTGATCTCACAAAAAGAGCGTATAATGCTTTTGAAATAGTCCGGGGAAAATAACAGGGGAACAGTACAGCCAATGGGAGAGAATACACGCATTGACAAACCTTAAAATTAGAGCACGCGGTACGGAGAGCATTTTGAGCCTGAAAGGGTGAAAGGATAGCCTTCTGAGTTTTTGAAATGTTTCAAGAATGTGTCTCGACTAGGATAAATTATAGGACAAGAAATCTCCGAGATACATTACGGAATATCAACGAGGCATGCTTTAATCACACGTAACCAAAAAAGAGGGGTTTTTAAAAAAGAGCGTAGTCTGTTGGAGTGGAGAAAAGCGAATGAGATACCACAACGTTTAGAAGGGTTCAGAGCGAGTGGGAACGTGTGCTTGACCAAATCAAGAGTTTGTCTAATCCTTGTTGGAGTTTCGAATGTTCCACAATAATTGGGATTATATATTTTAGGACGTCGTCAGTGTGTTTACATGCGGTGAAATTGTTTGGTAGAGCCAGAGACTCGACATAGAGGGAAAACAGAATGCGGGGTAGAATAGATCCTTGTAAGACCCCAGTTTTTCTGCGATTGAGGAAGCTCTTCTGCCATATAACTGCGTGAATTGTGTGCGACTCGTACAATAGTCCCCTACTACATTACATTCGTGTGGGGGAACGCCATTTTCGTGCAAAATGTTGCGTGGTAGCGATCTGTCGTGGCAAAAAGCCATTCGTATAACCAAGGAACAGGAGCCGCACAGTCTTGCATCTTTTTATCCAAATTACATGCAATGAAATGTACAAGATATGAAACGGCATCCAGAGTCGAGTGCCCTGACTTGGATGCAAACTGTTTACTATCTGTTTTATGGTTGCTTGTAAGGATTCGGGGAACCAGTAGTTTTTCAAGGACTTTCAACATCACGGAGATACACGCTATTGGCCGATACTTCTGTGTTCCCTTCTTGAGCACAGGTGTTATTCTGGCCGCTTTCCAGATCTCGGGGATTGTGCCAGTCTTTAAACAACGGTTGAAAATCTCTGTCAGAGGTAACTGTGATGCATTAGCACACATTTTCAAAACGATTGAAGGCAAGGAATCGGGGCCACTAGTCTTGTTTAGCTTAATTCTTGTGTTCTTCGTAAATACTGATATGGTCAAACAAGGTAGGTCATTGATGGGGAAAGGAGGTAGGGAGGAAGTGTTTGCTGATGTGCTCAAATCTGCGTTGGGCTTTTCCACATCCGCAGTACCTAGTGGGCAACTAGAATCTTTCCCGGAGATCTGCTTTAAGAGCCTCCACAGGTCACGGCAACTGCAGTTTCCTAAAACGGCTTCAGAGTATAGGCTATTTAACCTTTTTATCTTGACTTCTATATCCAGAGATAGACATTTGGCACGGGCTGTTAGTTTGTTTTTGTAGGCCTGTTCCTTTTTTCTGCGCAGGTTCTTGAGTACTGGTGGTGAAAATCTATCAATCCGATGATGGTCTCAATGAAGCAATTATAGATTGAAGCAAAAATCGATATAATCTGTGAGGTGTTCGCATTGAGCTGACAAATCATCGTGGGCGAAGATTGAGAAATCGGTTGAATTGAGCGTTGATTTAAGCTTTGCACTGTTTTCCGTTGATCATTTTCCCAGCCTAACAGTTCTGAATGGCATTCTTGTCATCACAACGTAATTGGTCTTACCGTAAATCGTTGAGCATATCTTCACAGTGACATAGTCTGACTCGCCAAGCGGGATGCATCATTATGTGGAAAACAGGTTATGTTTGAGTGCGCCTCACGTCTGGTAGAATTCTACAACTTGATTAGACCCAGCACTGGAATCAAGTCTGCGTCACTACTATTGAAGTCACCAGCAATGATGCAGGGGGAACATTTCAATTTCGATTGTAATTCCGAAGCAAGGTGATCTGCAAACATTTTTATGTCTGACAGTGCTGCGTTAGGCGTTATATAAACGTTCACAACTACAACAGATGGAAAACCACTAAGGAATTTTCGTTTACATTCCAATGGGTAATAAATTATTGAAGTTGTTGAGTTAGTGGACAGCTGTGAAACCGATGTACACCATTCTTCGCTAATGTACCTGATCACACCTACCCCGCGTTGGTGTGGCTTTCCTGGGCGGTCAAATCTGATGTATCGATAACCATCGAGTTTCACGACTCCATCTTCAATGTCGAGATGTAGCCAACTTTCTTGTCACATCACTATACCTGCGTTCGAAAATTCTGTTCGTTGTAAAAGGCTGCCAAGATCATCAGTATTTCCGATAAGCGATCGAACATTGCTCGACAGGATAAGCGGATTTTGTGCATTGTTGGTAAGACAGCGTCCGCGTCCAGCTTGCCAATCAGCATGGTGCTTTTGGGGGTAAAACCCTACAAATTGTTATGGACAATTTTTTTTGAAAGTATTACTGATTTTGTGACCATAGTTGAGTAGAGGTGAATTTCTTACATCTTCGCGGAGCGAAATCAAATGGTCAACAGAGTGTGTCAACATTGCTGCCCTTAAATTGGTCTGTTTAAACAAATAAAAAGTAAGTTATAGAAACAGGTGGGGGAAAATGTCCGCAGTGAGTAGCGTAGAACAATATTCCAATCACAACAGCAACGGCCGAATTTAAACGCCCTGCCGGTCAACGACGTCTTGCTTCCATTAATGCTCTAGTTCATTGTTTACAGTAAGTAAATCAATCTTTTATTTCTCGACGGTTTGAGAGACTTCCCGCATAGGGAATGATGTGGAACCCTTTGGAAATAAATTACTATGGTTTTGGTATCTGTGTGTTTCATCGATATGACTCACGCCAACTGTGGGGGTATGGGTCACCTATTAGCTGACCTTACCTAAAGTACGAATGTGACGCACTACGCTATGAACCGGAAGTCAATTTAAATTCTGTTTTCTTGTTAGCTTGAGTGATCAGTTTAAGTGCTTTTCTCTTTTATTGGGCACTATAGTTGCACTGTAAATTAGGCATAGAGAGGAAAAGAAAGTACAAAGTCAGACAGAATTGTTCTCATCACTTTCAGTGCGCAGTGAATTTTCGCTTGTCGGTCTTTACCCAACGTTTTCAATAGAGGCGTCTAGTCAACTGGGATTTTCGACACCGACCTTGCTCAAGCAGAAACACGATTCGCTTTAAGGCAGTTCATTGAGGAAGAGTACTAGAAATTGCCTTATAAGCTTTCAAATTTTGTGCGAGGTTACTTCGGACCAACTCAATTGGTGCCTAGCCACAGAATGGAGCAAAGTTACAAGTTACCCCCTATGGTCAGCTAACAGATACGACATGTGCACACAGCACGTTGCAGTTTATTGATCCATTTGCCACCGGAGCCACAACTGAGTTCCATCTTTCTTCACATTAAAGACCTCAGTGTCCACAATGTATAGATTATCATAATCGATAACGCGTTGCCAATTTACTCATTCTGTGATGCATCTACAATACACGTCAATCGCTGGGTTAGTTGTATCTCACTGTCGGATTTGATGGTAGCGGTGACACGTCAGCGCTCAAAGGATGAGCTCCGCTATCGTCATCAAGTATTGAATTTCGAGTTCTATCCGCAAACCGAAGTAAACCCGCGATTTGATGATTTAGGGGTCCAGCTGACAATCTTTCTGTCCCAGGTTCGCGTCCTTTCACGTGTTTGGCTCCGCCGTAGTGTTTTAGCCTCAAATGCAACTGCTTACGCTTTCATGACAGCAAAGCATCAGTACAACCTACTGGTGTACTGTCTGGCACATTTTTTTCTCAAACTGATAGTGGAGGGTGGGGAACAAGATTTTTCCGATATTCTTTGGTCTGTCTGACTGTTATGAATCACTCTGATCTCCTGATGGAACCACACTCTATTTGGTTCATTTACTCCCAGAACCGACCTGACTTCATTCTATACTTACTTTCATTCTCATTTTGAGTGCTATCGTTTGCCACACATGCAGTTAAAGTCTATTGTTTGTAGTCCAAAAGGTAGTAAACCTCAGCAGACACATCGACCGGTTGTTATTGAAGCTTTCCAACATCAATGCTCTGCACTGTAATGTAAACATTTAGCGTGAGGTTGGCATGCCCATTTGCAGTGGTCGTTAATTGTATTGTAAAATCCCGCTACCCACCGTGTAGCAAACGTTCGTTCACTTTCCCTTTTATATTGGTCCTCCTACCAACATTGTTCATGTGTTTTACTATCCACTAGACTTTTCTCCCTTTGAATTTCCTTTTTCACACTGAGTTGGACTTTGCAATACTGTTACTCGGTGCACGTTCTGTTTACTGACATGAGGGTTATTCAGCCTTACTTATGTGTCGATGGGGAACCTTGTCTTGCGTCCCACCTGATATACTGACTTCCGTCTATTTTCGTAGGATCATAGCCTGGTAGAATCGGTATGTTGAACTCATCGGTTGTTACTAGCGGTCTAGAAACACGACGTCCCCTTCCATTGTCGTTCAACTCTTGTTTTTCTCCAAATCCGCGCTTCCACCGGATGTTTTTCGTGGCGTAACTCTACGAAAGGATTAGCGCTTGGCTAGTAAATCACAGGTACGAATCCGCTTAGGTACACGCAACGTCATGATATACTGAGCTCACGCGCGACATTTGCTGGTTGCATAGTAACGAAGAGTCCGTATAGCATGCCGGACTACTGCTGATATCTCTCTTTTCCTCTCTTTGTCACTATATATAGAGAGGCCCTTATCCTTTTCACGAACCTACTTTGTTGCACCGACTCTGTTTCTAGTTCACCAGTATGTACTTTCGGCGAACGTTATTCTTTTTCGATAATTTTTAGTCTCTGCAATGTTGTGACCACTGTAGCATGCGCTGACCGCCGGCCTTCGTGTATGCCCATCTTTCGATCATCTGAAGTTGTTCACTACCGCATGCCTTATGCTTTTTGCAGGATATCATGCAACTTCCTGTCTTTCATCGAGTTCGGCGGTGTATCGTAGTTCTCATATGCTGATGGATTCAGCACTTTTACGTTAATTGTTTGCAAACGATCGTGTACCCAGAACGATTGTGGAGCAAAAACCTATTTTTACCTTTTCCATCTCTTAGATCTTTTGCCATGGGGATATTAAAGCCGAGAATGTTTTGCTCACCTCGTGGGGTTGGACCTTGTTGGCTGATCCAGCTCCTTTCAAGCCTTGTTGGTTGCCAGTGGATAACCCGAGTGAATTCACGCATTACTTTGATTCTTCGCGACGTCGTGTTTGTTACTTGGCCCCGGAAAGGTTCGTTGAATGCAAAGAGTCTCAACCCTTCGAAATTCCGCATGAAAAAGCACCACTTGAGATTGATCCTCACGGTCCCATATTGACGCGCGACATTGAGATTATCGAAGCTACTTCAGATAGCCCGAAGGTGAGCACTTCGTCACATTGTGAGCGCGCACATTTCACTAGTGTCTCGAAATGACTATTTTCCAACGTTCCCCGTAATACTACTCCGCCCCGTATCACTCCGCATTGTTTGAATTTCGCTCAGGCTGGCTATTCACTTTCTTTGCCTCGCCGGTATACTATTCATGTTTTATTGTTATGGTAGTTAAGTGCTCATCACGAGCGTGGACACTAATCAATACGTGTACCGGTTCCTCCTAGTGATTATTTTTAAGTGAACTAATCACTTGATCTACACTTGCGCGGTTAGTGTTGCCCCTAACCCCCATGTACAATTGCTCTTTCTCTCTGATATCCTCCGGCACATTTGACTGATATCTTACTAATCATGTGCAAGCTTTTTACTTGCGATACCATGATTTTAATACTGTATCAGTACATTCTCAGGGGTGTTAGGTAGTCAGCTGTCAATGGGGTAAATCACAATTTGAAAGACGAATAGACATCCGTTTCGTTGACTGCTTCTACGGAAATTATCCTCAAATGCGTTTTCCCGAGATGGACTTCCCTATCTTATAATGATTCAATCAAGACTTGAGTACATTCCGTCACCATGCACATCTGCTCACTATTAATGCCACAAAGATTTTCAATCATTTTGTTTGCACGTTGTCGATAGAAACCGTGCAAGTGCAGAAACTCTAAGAAGCTTAGTCAAGACAATTGTCAAAAATTTCCGAGATCTTGCACTCAACAGCCGCTCAGATTGGATTCGCATTTTCGGCTTATTCGCCCCCATATTTGTCCAATTTATAACGGGCATTGAGAAGTTTGTACACGAATCACTGCAACCAGTTATGCCGACCATTTGGCCAAGTCTGTTCGTTCTCGTTGTGCGTTAGTTCTGTGTGTGATTGCAATTACCAGAACAAGCTTGGTAATCAGCACCCTCATCTACATTTGAAAAACGTACTTTAAAATCCATGAATACGTTGTAGGAAAGCTGGTCCATGGACGTTTCAGCTAACAAATCTCAACTACTTCCCCAAGCACGCTGTGTTTTGGAAGGCTCCACCAATCCTGCTGTTGCTCTTATTCAAATCTCACACTCCGTTCGAGATTCGGACACTCGGTATGCTAGCAACTCTAACCCTTCTCGGACACATCCCTACATCATAGAGAAAATACTAGACAACTGACAGGCTGCCTCATTCGTTCATTTTCGCTGGCTAATCCTACAACTTCGACATCAATGACGGCACATTAGCCATTTGAACTGATGCTTCGCTCTCATAGAACCACAGTAACCTACAGAACGAAGAATAATAATAAGAAGGAGAGAAGGGGGACTAGGCATTAAGCCTCAAAGCCTAAGACAAACATTCGGGGACAAGACGCCCACACTTAGTCAACAACGTACCGTCACAAACAGTTGGCTATCGTGCAAACATGGTTAGAGTCGTTCAGGCTCATAATGCAGCCCACGCTGGAGCACTGCACCATCATCACCAACTATAGCCATCTATGCAGAACACACAGAATTAAAATGTGTCTAGCGCCCATTCACCAAAATGATCCCAGTACCCTCATCTCAACACTTAAACTGGTGGAACGTTATTTTGACCGACTGGACCTCCTTTGGTTGCAATGACTGAAGAATAACCTCATTCTGTTCCGTCGTATCATGCATTCGCTGATTTTTACCGCTAACATGACCTCCGTACTACAGAACGGTTTAACATGTTCCGCTCATAATAGGAGGTACTTTCTATCCTAAATGATGGCTATACTAAACGCCCGTTTATACATCTACTTTGTTAAGTACGCCTATCTGTAGTACAAGCTACTTCTACACCTAAAGCCAGGTGGGAACTTGCCTACTTTGAAAAGGTACATTTATAAACGTTTCTATCTGTCAGGCAGCTTCGACCTACAGTTAGTTTCTATCTGTTCCATATTTGGTCTAAGTATTCGACCTTCAGAAATTTACTAGCGTAATTGTGAAGTCTCACTTCCTAGTCTGTTTTCAGCTAATTGCTCTACAATATCTATGCTTCACTACTCCATATTGTCTTCGAATATTTTCACTAAATTTCACTGTACGTGAGCTTGGACACCATCTTTGAATAGCACCGGATACTTGAATGCCAAGTGCTGATGCATTCAAATGTTTGTTAATTAACAAGTTTACCTAAATCACCCAGATTTGTAGCGTGATAACCTTTACGGCACTGTACAACTCACCGTTCATCAAAGAAGAACGTTTCCCTTCTGTCGTAAGACATATTCACTTATTTATTTACTTTAGGTCAACAGCAGAAACATTTGCGTGTGCGTGTTCAAGTGACACTGCTCCAAACTGAGTCATGTCAGAGGTTTGACTATCTGATCTGCTGTCTATTCATTTTCGTTATATTCACTTTTGTTACTGTTTGCGTTGCATCCGCGGTGCTTTTTGATTTCTAATGATTATACGGGTCATTTTACTGTTCTGGTACGGTGCACGGGTATGCCGCGTGCTTACTTTGTTTTATTTGTATTCATCTTCCCGCGTGCTCCTTGTACCGCACCTCCTGATATGTTATATGCCGTTCTCTTCCTTCTCATTCTTCCCCCCCCCCCCAATATTTTATTTCCATCAGCCTTCTAGGATGCGGGATTCTCTCGTTGGATCTGACTTCACACCAGTAGATCAAGAGTTACGCCTTGCAGCGGACTGCACCAGTAGTGATTTCAGCAAACAATCTGTGCCTACCGAACCACCTGATGGTAAAATATTGCCCGGGTCGAAATCCAACTTAAAAGGTGCTGCATCCATATCTTCTTCTCTTCAGTCGGTGGGTTATGGTACCGAATCGTCAAATCCGGAATCTTTGGTAACGCAAGCCATGGATTTATTTTCCACGGGGTAAGATATGTTCGATCCGATTGTTTGGTCCTCTCTTCTACCCTCAACAACTATCATCGGTATGGATTAGTTACCGGTGACGTTCACGTATTCCTTTCTCAGTGTCTGTATCGGGTCCGGTCTACCGAAACTAAACATATTTGCGTACTGCACTGACGTCTCATTGCTGTGCCAATTTTTTTAACCTTTCATTGCCATTTGGAAGTTTCCAATGAGCCAGCACTCAGTGCAACGTTTGTTTCCCTAGGTCTGACGAGTTTGGCTCACGTCACATTTACTTGTGACTATTAGCCTTGCATAGAACACGCGCCATATGTACGAAACTCTTGTCAACGAGTGGAACTCTTTTGAAAACTGTCCTGACTAATAATTGTTCTTTCCAACTGCCTCCCTCACTCATTTACACTAACGTGTTACGAGTCAGTACGCCAGTTCCCATTTCTTCGTAGCAATTCACATTCGGAATATTCAAATTGATATTTTGACATAAGGAAGTGCAAGTACACTGCCGTTGACTCCATTCTAAAATATCTCGAATAGGGTTTCTTGCCGCGGATGTGTACGTTGTCTCTTCCCACATGTTGTAAATCATATAAACCAACGCTGTCTCGTCTTTTGACCAGTTTTTTTAATTATGCGTTCTCTGGGTCGGTCCCAGGACCCATGCAATTCCATAAATGTGTCTCGATGGCCAGAGCTAGCAAATTTCTTACGACCAACGTGTGAACCAGCGCATGAAACATTCTCATCATGATAACCCCCAGTGACTCGCCGGAATTCACCGATTTCCACGGAGTTTCCCGGGCGATTGTTCTCGTAAGGCATGATCCAACGTGGTCAATCAAGAAAAGTTGAGCCTTGCACTCTAGCTATCAAATTTCACTACAAAGCGAAGAAGATTGTGGTCTAATTTGACTCCAAAGATCTTTGAGACAAGCCGTTGTTGAGCACAGCACTAAATCCTTCTCTTCAAACCTAAGAAGCTGATATTGGGTACTGTTGTTATGCAGGGCACTCAATCTCTCCACATCAATGAAGCATCGTTGTGTGCTTTAAGCACCAATGCGTTTGCATTGGAATCAACAAGAACAAAGCCTGCATTGGAATACTGAACTATTTACAGACAATTAAAAATAACGAAATGTACAATACCTCAATAATCTGTGCACCCGGCACAGGCGTGTCAAGCACGATAACAGTCCAAAAGGGCCAACAAGTATGGCTTAGGACACATGGGAATGAATTCGTCTCATTGCACTGTGGCTTAAAACGGGTTTACAGAGGACCGATCGGAACAAGGGAGGCTACCATGAGCCACGACTGTGAGAATCCGTGCACTACACCCAAGTGACGGCATTGTGTTTCAATGCTATACATGGGGGAACAAAACTATGACCGCACGAACCAAATAAATAAATAAATCTGTGTATTTACCGACGGACGGTACACGGCCCCATAAGTGGGAGCGATCATTTGTATAGTGAATACGTTTCATAACATTAAAGAAAAGTTCATTTATAGCATTTCGGATCATGAGTTTTTTTCCTTGAATCCTAGACTCGTGCAACTCATATGTAAAATGTACGGATGACTCACAGTCTGTGTG